>JAHRHJ020003414.1:0-173435 GCA_019776745.2 Taxus chinensis
CATAATTTAATATTGTTGCTGAAGTAAAGATCAGTTACTTTTCTGGTGAGCTGTAAAATTAAGGCACCTTGCCGAGAGCTTGTAGAACTAAAGAGTTTCTTCACATCACATGAAAATTGCACAAAATTTAAGTATACATACATTAGACATCGCGAAAGTCATATTTTAGGAGCCCAAGATCCAACACAAGAAAGTGATAAGATTCTTGGGATTGATCTTGGTCGTTATAGTCTTTTAGGAGATAGGTGTGCTGGATGGACAAGATGAAAGAATGGGAGCACCTTGTGGAGAATCGTCGTCACCAAAAGTTTTGAAAATTCATTTATGGAGGGTGACGAAGTTATCTAAGGTATGCTTGGATCAAATTGGTACAAGAGTTTTGCACGCCACTTAAAAATGAATAGCCGGTGTTATAATTCTTTATATATGCTCTCATGATTATTTAACTTTTATAAATAATATTACAAATATGTTTCAATTATTAGTGTTTGGGCTAGTGAGGTTTTAACAACGTGGCACTACCACTATGAATACGAGGATATCTTTAGGATATGTTGCTTTGTAAGTAGTTCCCCTATTTGGTTGGTTATAGAGTCTTGTACGAAGCTATATAGAAGAATTATTATTTTATTGCTGAACCAAAATATTTGGTATGAGAACCAATCATATATCCCATGGAAGCATAGTTTCCCTCCCCCTGTAGATGGAGATATTACATAATGATTGTGAGTGTGTTTGAATGGCTGCTAAACTAAATCCGTTTTATTTCACCCCTGATCTCAGAGTTGGAGCAGTCGATTTGTTATTTGCCAGTGAAGTGCCCCTAAGGTGTTTGGATACTCAATGATTCCGCATATCCGTATATGCATTTGGCTTTGATTCTCATACGGAAGAATTTTTAGGACTGGAAAAGGCGTTTAGAGCAATTGAAACAAGAGCAATTTTTTAGACGCATAGGAGACAATCTGGAAGGTTTTAACAACTCAGATATTTGCATATCGATTGGAATCTAGAAAGAGTAAGAAATTTTCATCCGTTAATCCTGCATCACGATATTCACGACCCTCATCTCCATTATATTTCCACCCTGGGTGACTCCATCTCCAAGCCTCTGCAAACTTTTTAATTTTAATTGGATTTTTTGCTAAGGCTGCACCTAAGTGCCTCACGATTTTTTATTCAATAGCCGTAAATTCATATTATTAATGTTGAACCTGCTATTACGTAGCTTTTATCTGCGCATACTTTCCTAACCACCTAGGTCTCCACGGTGCCTTGAGATCTGAAAGGCGTTGAGGCGACAGTTAAAACCTGCAAACTACCAATTTACGCATGCATTAGATTTGCATTCATGTGCACTGCCAAGGCTCTTTCTACGGCGGTGCATACTTTGATTGACCGGTTGAAGTCTGTCTTTTGTGGTTCAATGTGTCGATAAAGGATCCCTGCTCCAATCGTCTTCTTGTAATTTTTTATAGTTATCTTCTTTCATTCCATCAATGTGTGCCCATGGTTCAAGTCAATACTCTACGTATCCCATTAAGAAGAGCTAATAGTCTTCGTTTTTTTGTTTATTGTCTTCTTCCCGTCTTTTTATTCACTTACATTTCCAATAAAGTATATTTTTTCAAGGTTTGTTTGAAGTGTTTGGTGTTGTTTACACACATGCGTCATTAATAATAATGAGTCATCATAAATTGTCACTTGTTGTTTTCAGTTATAGCGTCAGTGTCAAAAGTGTTGTTTTCTACATTTGTCAATTTTTGTTTTAAAAAAAGTCATATCATTGTATAAAGTCTGCAAGATTTAAAAAAAATTGTTTCAAGAACGTATTTTTGGTTTTATTTGACGTTTGAAATATAAAGTATTTCTCATTGTGGGAATAAAACAATATAAAGCACAATATGGAAACAAATGTACTTCATGTTCGCATTCTATCGAGGTAGCAACGTCATTCATTGGACGATGGAGTCAATGCAGGCAGGAGGACAATCAGTGTTGATGCGCTCGAATTAGCAGGAACTTGACAAGGTCATAACTTGAGCTCCGGGTGTCCGTTTGAGTCCGTTTTTTTTTTGAAACCACGTGTTTTGATGAGACGAACGCAACGGCAACCCGCCCTACCGGTTGGGGCAAGTTTTCGACACGTTTTCGGGCCCTAAATCCGCCATCTTTAGGTCGAAAATTAGGATTTAAGTTATTGTTTGGTTTTTTCCTATTTTTGAGCATTAGTTAATTTTAGTCTATTAATTGCATTTTAGTTAGAAAGTTGGCAATTCCTCTAATTTAGGGATGTAGAAGATGCGTGGCAATTTCTGTGCCCGTAGGAATAAGCATGCGAACTTACTAAGAATAGCAGGTTCTAGTAAACTGCTAAAAATAGTAATTTCTGCCACCTAGAGTAGATTTAGTCAGAGTTAGCTAGAGTTTACTTGGAAACTCGAGTTGGGAGTTATTTTCCTATTTAGGAAACATTGTAATTCATTATTGGTTAACGAAGAAGGAGATCTATTTTCTTTTTGAGTTCATTTTATTGCAGTCTATCTGGTTGTTCTTAATTTGGCTGCATTAAGTGTCCTGTAGTTCGTCACTACCTCAGAGGTCGCATATTGCTTTAGTGACATTTTTTGTTTTTTTTTTCTGATTAATAAGAACATATGAGCATCCATGTTCCCATTTGTTTTAAAGTGTTTGTATTTCCCCTGTTGATGATGTGGAGGACTTGTTCCATTGATACTATAGCAGGAAGTGTTCTTGATCAGATTGACTTGATGGTTGATGTGAATTGGTTGAATAGTCCCAACTCATGTATTCATCTGAATAGGTTGATTGGTCCCTATTCATCAATGATGTAGTTGCCACAGTCATTCTTTAGGATTGAAACAATGTGCAAGCTACGAAACAACATGTTACTTGGTTGAAGATGGTGGTTTTCCCATGTTCACACTAAGGGGTAAATGTTAGGAACTCTGTATATAGTGCTCTTAGGATTATTATTGTAAATAATATTACAAATATGGTTTGTAATATTTAGTGTTTGGTTATGTGAGTTATTTTAACAACTCACTAACCATATGATACAAGATATATTAAGGTTATATTTTTGAAAGTGGTTCATATAATATAGGAAACCACATCCCTATTTATTTGTGTACGAGTCTTGTATAAAGCTATATAGAAGAATTATTATTTTGTGTGGTTTATCCTCTTTTGTACCAAAGAGTGTGCCAAGGGAGCTACCAATAGTATTGAAAAGACATGTAGAATTTTTTGTAATGTAACACTTTTACCTTGGAATATTTTTGTTGAATAATAGAGAAATGGGGCCATGGTACAAACTACCATTTTCATTCACCATGAAATACTTGAAAAGAGTGGTGGAAAGAATTAAAAACGTATAGCCATTGAAATCCAACATAGAAAAGGTAAATTTTAACTAACACATGTTGCACAAGACATATGGGTACGAGTCTAAGGCACGCTATGAAGAAATAATGAAATTTGATCTGATGGAATTCCATCCCATCATGACACTAGTAGTGGGAAAAGAAGCATGTCAGGTGTATATTTATTTTTATCCCAAGCTCAAGGATGGAACAGCTGTCAATGTATGTGACAACAACTATCCACCACATCCATTGAAGAAGACAAATATTAGAATTCCAAAACACATACACGAGCCCACCCGTAAATAAGAATAAGAAGACAAGACCATAGCATAAGAAAGAATATGTAGAGGCGGTGCCAAGAAGCAAGTACATCGTAAACTCCCCGAGCTTCCCCAACTATTCTAGTAAGGAGCATGTTAAAGGCCAATCTAACAGAGTAGGTACAACCTCACATTATCCATGATATCGAACAGGAGGAGGAAGATTTAGAGTAACCTATGCATAAAGAAGAAAACGAGTCTAAAGAACATGAAGAAGAACAAGAAGTCCAACATGAAGAGCACGTTTATGAAGATGAATGTGAAGAAGTGCACGAATAAGTGTGAGAGGAAAGGGAGAAAAAATAGAAGGTACTTGGGGAGGACCACGACACAGGTGAGGGAATGGGTCACATGAAACATGATATTGCATAAGAGACACCACAAATGTGGCACACAGGAGGAAGAAGGCCACGGAAACTACCATAGGTACCTCCTGTGATGTCATACATAAATGACATAACTAAACTCATTAGGTCTAGATTCTAGAGCTCAATTCCCACTAACTAATTGTTTTGTTGGGACATGTTTAATAAGGCTAAGCCCCACCCATGCACACAAAATATTCACTCCCGAGTGGTGCAAATGCACATGGAAGAGCTAGAGTTAGAAGTGAATAAAGAGCCCATTTTTGAGCTAAAGTAGAAATGACACCGAAGAAAATCTTTCCCAATAGTAGACTCTATGTGAATCTCATATCAGAAGTCAAGTAATGCACTGATAAAAATGGATAATGAGGTAGGTAAAAGAAATGGTGATAAATATTGCATTACAAAATGCACAAATGGATAAAGGAGAGGAAATTGAAATAATATGGATCTGGATGAAGAGATAAATGAAACAAAGAAAAGAATGACAGATGTATATAGTAAATTGGATGACTTAGTAAATAATATTATATGTGCATGCCCAAACATTGTGATGCACTCAAGACAAGACCATAACACGGAGATGGAGTACTTGGAAGAGCTGATACAACAACTGCTGGTAAACTAAATAATGGGAAAGATCCTACAATAGAAGAGATGGTTAGTGCTAATAAGGCCAAGATGGACCAAAGGTTTAAAAAAATAATTGGGCATATAATTGAAGGAATCCATACAAAAATTTGTGAATATTTTAGAAAACGTTTAGGATATGTCTATGATCCTAAATGCACACACTGTAGAGGATGAGGTATAATTGATAAAATTATAGAACTCATTGGTGACGAACAATACTGAGCATGAGAAATTTATGCAAGAGGCAAAATAGAAGGAAGCCATAAAAGCTATGCATGAAACAAATCTAAGAATGACTTGGTGAGGTAAATACTATGGTGATATGCAAAGGTATATAGTTTGCAGGGTATTTCCACAAAGTGGGATGTCATGCTAAAAGAGTTGCAGGAGAAGGTAGATGAAATAACTCTGGAAAATATTCTAGATAATTGTGAGACAACTTCGGATAAGGTATCCAATGATATTGAAGAGTCGAAATAGCTAGATAAGGGGATTAGAATATATTTCTCAGAACTTATACCATTTCCATAACCTAGTTTTTCATGTGCTCGGAGTAACATTCTTCATTATTTGATCTTATTGGGGTATTTCCTGCATTCTCTCAAATATTCTTTCATTCTTGTATTGCAGAGGATAGACAATTTCCCTAGTGTGGGGTAATGTTGGACTAAAAAAAGTGGATATGTATAGGCCACACACGTGAAAAAAGGGAGAAATATTACAAGTGTAAGACAATACACAAGGGTGCACTTAGAAGAAAGAAGAAGATGATGTGGGAAGGCTTGAGCATAGGAACGGTCAGAAAAATATATATCTAGAAAAGTAGAGAGCAGCTAACAATAGGAAAAGCACGAGATGGCGTGATAAGCAAGGAAGAGCTATAATTGAATAAAAACATGAATAAAGAAGTACTAAAGGAGGATAAAGTACATGCAGGTCACTAGAAAAAGATAGAATATGCATGGGAAGATGCAACTAAACATAAGATGACGTGAAGGTAAAAAAATATATTAATAACATGCAGGGAGATAAAATAACTAGTTGAAGAATAAACCACATATCAAAGGTACATGCAGGATTATTTTGTGTGTGCTTTGGGTGAGCACTTGGAATTTAGTTTGAGTGATGTGCCATCACATCCGACTAAGTAGTATTAACTTCATAGAATACATTAGAATATCTCATAGATTAGATCGTATAATTAGATTTGTATTTCTCATATGAGTATGCAAAGAAGCTACTAAGGATTATTTTTCCTGTAAAATGGATGATCTCATATGGATTTCCAAGGTAAAGAGAGATAAATGAGGTGCTATTGGTATTCAAATATTTTTTTTATTGTATATCTTAAGGAATGAATGGCCAAAGATCCAAACCATCATTTCCTTTATTGTCTTTATTGTGATCTCTGACTATAATGTCTTATATTCTATGTTGTGAAATGTTAACCGTCAATTACACATCTTGCATGCCATAAATAAAGGACCCATTATTTTGTGCGTGCTTCAGGTGTGCACTTGGAAATCAGTATGATGGATGTTCCATTGTGCTCAACTAAGTGTTATTAACTTCATAGACTCTATTAGAATATCTCCTAGATTAGATTGTATAATTAGATATGTATTTGCCATATGACTTATGAGTATGTTAAAGAATCTATGAAGGATTATTTTTCTTGTTAAATTAAAAGTGGGAATCCATTAATGTGGTGGGATCATCTGAAAAGTGATAGATGAAGAAAGCGTAAATATAAAATCAATGTATTGAATAATATGGTTTGTAATATAAAAATTAAATTCTTGGCAATTGAATATAAAATAATATTACATAAGCGATTAAATAACATAAGAAAAAAGATACATGTATGAAGGACTACACTAAAGAGATTTATTTCTCAGCTATTAGAGATAATCACATGGAATGTGGCACAAAGATATCGATCTATGTGAATCATTTAAATATTTACATTTGGAGATGAGTTTTGCATAGTCAAATTTAAATTAATAAGATAAGAATGTTAGTGTGTGTTGAAGTAAAAAAGGAAGTTTTCGTATAGACATTTTAACATTAAATGAGGTGTATTGGTTATCAATGAGATTTGAATCGATATTAAAAAAGAAATGTAAATTATAATTCTAAATTGTTAAATGTGTGACACATTACTGATGTAAAGATGTCATGTGTTTCTTGGAAGACTTAGGTAGTTTTATATGAAGGAACAACATGATGGTTCTAATAATACTGAAACCTTGATGAAGTATTGTAAGAGTTATACTCTAAATACATTAATTGATGTGAGCATGGAAGTGGAAATAAATGTTAAAGTGTTAACGATTTCAAAAAATGTGTTCTTGAATTAGATGAAGAGAGATAATGAGAGCATTATATACAATTAGAATCCTATGAATAAGGATAATGTGACGAAAATAATAGGATTATTTCCACATGTAGTTAAGGATATGTTTATTGAGTATGCATATATAAAAAATAGTCAAGATGGGTTATCACCTATGCACAATAAAAGTAATTATATGAATTGTATTGAATGATTTAATTTATAAAAAAAATAGTACATATGGGTTTATACTTGTTTAGAACTACGAAATGAGTAGGAAAGTTCAAGAAGTACTTTAAATATGGTTTATTTCATTGGCAAGTTATGGTTTACGAGTTTTCATTGATGTAAAACCTATTCAATGAAAAAGTGGATGATAGAGTAGGGTCAGAGCATGTTGAGGATGATGATGACATAATTATTCAGATGTGTTTATGGTGATATTAGGTGTTTTAGTGAGGATTTCTTATTCGTCTAATCCTATTCATGTGACCTAGCTAGCCTAGATGAAATTGGATGGTGGTATGAGATTCTTGATTAATGTAGAAACATGTTGGCATGATGGAAAGCGTCATTAAAAAGTTCTTGGGAACTCACATGAGTATCAGGGTATAAATACATGTTGGTGACCATGTTGCATGTGCTCATTTAGACTAGGTATGGCTGTTAGAATACACGAGCATGAGTTATGGAGAAATATGAGCTCTTGGATGCATGTAGGAAGTTGATTCATGATGCACTAGGTATGTTAGGAACTTTTGGACTGTTTCTATAGTGAGTTATAGTTTTATCACCTAGCCTTTACAGTGCAAAACCCTAAGGGCTAGCTATCCAAATAAGATAGGTTAGAAAAATGGAGAACTATTTGTGACATGGTGATGATTGGAGAAGTATGTAGGGTGTGTCATGGTTCAATGGGAAACATTTTAGGTTTCCATGATGATTATATTGCATATTATGTAGCTTTTGGTGAAATAGAGTAAAAACAAGGTCATTTTTAGCTTGAATTGGGTCTTCTAATGCTCACCCTGAATTTTTTGTTTTGCATGGGACCTTGTGGATTTAAGGGATGATTTTAATTATTGATAAAGGGTTTTGGATGGACCTTACCCAAATTTACAGGAAAAGGCTCAACAATGAAGATAAGCAAAGTAAAATAGTGTGGTTGTTTGATCTGTGGGGTCCACACCCTAACCAAAAAAGGAAAATGTAGTAAAATGCAAAGGTAGAGATCGACTACCTAAAAAGATCCTAGAAATACAAAATTGAAAGAATAAATGAAGCTATACAACAACACATAAATTGTTTCATTGAGAACAAGGAACCAATAACATTAACCAATGGACTTGCTGAAAACTTTGATAGCCACCCTAAAATCTTGGTAGAGTTTGAGGGAAAAGGAAATGGTGTGATCCTGGTTTGATGCCTTTAGCTTTCTTGTAATCTTTCCATTCTTGCAAGCCATATTTGGGATGCCACTGGAGTCATAATTTTTTTAGATGTGTACCTGTATAAGTTTCATTATAGCAATGTGCTTGACCAATAAATTGCTATATTTATCCTAAAGACTCTTAAACTTGGTTTCCAAAGCAACAATCACATCTTTGAGGCCTATATTAGGGTCTGAGGCTTGCTCTTTAATAGTAGAATTAAGCAGGAAATCTACATTTTCTTCAACGGTTTTAACCACATTAGCCTGCGTGTTAAATTTATTTTCTAAATTGGTGCCAACATCAATATTGGGGAAAACAGAGGGGGGCTATCATCTACCACAATTTCTTCACCCTTCGTGCCAAAGCCCACAACTTCCTTTCCTTTACTGCTTCTATGGAGAACCCTTTTTCAGGGTGGCTCTTACACAGAGTCTCTGTACATTAGATTTTTAGACTAGATACGGGTTTTCTTAGGGAGGGGAGAAACCATAGTAGGGAAAGGGTCATTTCAAACAACAATAGATAGTTACTAACTAATGAGATATATAACACCCTGATGGAGAGGGATAGTCCTCTTATTGCCTTGCACTTTAAGAATGGATTTTTCCATTGAATTCAAAATGTAGTAGGAGAGGCTTACCTTTACCTCACTCCTAATGTGGTTGAGGAGGACCAGATGATACTACATAATGGTGGATAATATCCCTTCTAAAGTAACATAGCAAACCATCATCTATGTCACCTCCTCATATGGTTGTGGGATAGAAGAAAACAAAATTCCCTCCTTTTTATGTCGAGCATTTCCCCATCATCCAAAAACAGCTTTTCTTCTACTTCCTTATGTACTTCATGGATATTTTTACATTTATTTTATAAGGTTTCACAAAAATACTAAGGTCATTTCATCCTTAGGTTTTTATGAATGAATATTAAGAAGGTAAATGACTCTTTATTTGTTTAAACCGTAGCTCACAAAGTGATCAGATATAAATCACTCTTAAGTGGCCATAATTAATTTATATTTCATATATGATTATTTTATCATGTATAGGAATCCTCCAGGTTTCCAGAAATCTATGGTATACCTTATGGTTATAAGTGGACCCCACTCAAATTGGCATGTTTCTCAAGAAGTTAATTTTGGGACAAGGTTGTTCAAAGGAGTTGAAAACTAAATTACCATTATGTGATTTATGTGAGTTTTTCTTGATTTCCATGATTTTTTAGGTCATGATGATGCATTTAAACTGTCAATATGCTTCATTTATGTTAACTGGTCACAGGCATCTTTCAGTAATTTCACGTAGTTTGCAGAGATCAGCTTTGTTGAAGGCATTTCACTTAGAGTTGGAAGGATTTCCAATATGTTATTGAAATTTGATTCAAAAAAATTTCCAATGGTATAATTTTTTTCTCATGATTAGTTAATTTGAAATGTTTTCTAGCCTAGGTTTTCAAAAAGATGATTTCATAATTTTTCATGACATGATTTCTTTTTTGAAATATTGAGTTGGTTAGTGAATGAAATGGATTTAATTTGTGATTTATATAAAATTTAATGTGAATAGGGATGAATTTTTTTTTAAATGGTTAATTTGGTAGTCTTGAAAGTTTCAAGAAGGGTGTTAACAACTTGCATTTGTAAAATTGCTTTTAGGCAGCTTGTTTTGGTGAAGGAAAACAATTATTTGGTTTTCACATATGATTGTTTCATGAGAAATAAATTTCTTATAAGTGTTAAAAATTATTTAGGATTTCCATTTATTTTTCACATGCCATATTTGATATGTTCTTTAGGGGTCTTGAGTCCCTAAGGTAGATTCATGTTTGGTAGAAACAACTATTTTGTAAAGGAAATGAGCCACTGGCCACATTAAATGAAATAAATTTGATTGGTTCATGTAAATACGACCATAGATGATGTTTCCATTTTATATTACACATGTGTGGGTAATTTTGGAGCTTGAATAAAAATAACTTTTGTGTTAGAGGATTTTCTCATTCCAATTGTAAGGTTTTGAGGATTTTGAGTACATGGTAAGAGGTTTTTTCTAAGCCAACCTACTTGGGTCACTTGTGAATGTTATGATAAATTTTATGGATGTTTGTAAGATAATAGGTTGAATCTAAAGGAGGAAAATTAAACTCTTTCAAATTTTGATGAAGAAGAAGCTATACAAGTGATGTTTCGGTGCAAAGTTGAACTAGTTGAGTGAGTCAAAAAGTATGACCTAGGTGTAGAGAGTTTTTTAGGTGTGTGGACATGATTTGAGAGCTGATAAAGTATGTGAAAGGTTGAAAAATGAATGAATGTGTGTGCAAGATTTTTAATCTTTAAGAAGTGGAACACGGGCAATTTTATGTAAGGTGAAGACCTAGATTTTGAGCAAGAGGTTTGAGGTGTTTGGAGCTGAATCTTGTGATTACCATTAGCGGAGTTGTTGTAGATTTTATCAGTGATATTATCTTAAAAAAAAATTGTGATATAAAGTAATATTCATGCAAGTCTCTTATTGTGATTAGGAAGGTCTCACAATCACTTTGATTTAGAATTCAGATTCGCGTGCATATAACCTTCAACCATCCCAAAATAGGTATTCCTCTTACCACATTTACCTTATCTGTTTCGTCAAGTACTTCTCAGAAAACCAATAAATTAGGTGAAACAATAGGACTCAAGAATATGGAGAAGAAATTGAACAAAAATGTGAAGACGATGATTCCCTAGAGGTTGAAGAATTAGAGAATCGTGTAGAGGTCATATTTTGTTAGTACTCTAGAAGTGATGGAGATGATGAAAAGAATGTAGCTAGTTTATAATGTTTTGTATTCACCCATTCTAACTGTAAAAAGGTAGACTCTTCATCCACTAGTACTATGAAAAAGAAGAGAGGGGATTTTCATTTGGTGACACTACCAAATAAAATAATTGGTAGAGGATGTCCTCTTCTACCTTACATGGAGTTTGATTTAGAGAAAATTCATCCCATGGAAATAAAAAGGTCACTCGCTATCCCAAGTAATTCTTTCAATGTCTCTTCTAATTATTAATCCACTCCTATAAAATCTATCCCATCAAAAAATCGTAGTGCACCTTTCAAAATAGCTTCTAATCTCTAAACAGTTGCCCCTACTTCTAAGCCTATCCCAACTCCAAAAAGTAGGGATTTCACCCCCCTTATCCTCATTTTCTTCTTTTGATTACGTTGAACACACAAACAAGACCAAGGTACTGAATTTTGAAACCAAATATCTATGGACTCACCTTGAGTAATTTGAGATATTATTTGGGCATATCAAGAGTAGTATTTCAAACCAAAATGTTGTGAATCTTAACTTTATTAAGTACTACTGTGAAACCCATCTACATGTCCATCATAGAACATGCTTTCTCTGAGTCCATAAAATATCGATAAGGTTGACACTTTCTATGTCTCCCTTCTCATGGGTAAATACATATGGTATATCTACATAATAGATTTAGGTGCCTCTGATAATGTAATGCATGTAAAGGTCACCAACGACCTAGAATTCACCATGAATCATCATGGTAACTCTTTTAATCAACGGATTCAAAATACGACCTACTTTTAAGGAAGCTCAAAGACGCACAAGTGGCGATTTCAAAATTTCTAGACAAGAAGGTTTGAATGATGATCATTTTAGTAAACATTCTGACTTCATTTTCAATGTTTCCAAGTGGAAGCTTCTGCCAACAGTTGGGATTTAAAATCTAGATGAATTGTTCCTTTGCAACTATCTTGGTTAAGGGAGAAATGGAAAAATTAATTTTGGAGAAAAAATGACCTACACGGTGTAAAAAGAATTAAATTTAGGAGCTAACATTCTATACAAAAAGAGAAGGAGGATGAATATTTTTGTGACTACCAAAGAGAATGATGATATTCCCATTTTGAAAGGACCAAACATTCCTTTGCAGAGGGGTATGGATCTTGAAGAAGCATTGAGAAAATTTGAGTTGTAAGAGGATGGTCTTGAATTTTCAAATGATGTGAGCCATGAAGAAAATAAATGCTCCTCGAATAATTTCAAATAGAGAAATTGACTTATATCTCTACCCATGAAGAGAATATATTCCCATTCCCATCAGGAGATGAATATAATCTCGATCATGTCATCCATTAGGAGACAATGCCAACTTTTGATGACCCCTTGAAAGGATTGAAAGAATAGTTTCTGTAAGAACTCCTACAAGATGTGGAAGAAACAAAAGACGTAGAGCTCAGCCTCAAACTCCTGATGCGAGCTATGGAGTTGCAAAAAAGCGTGAATTTAATCATGGGTGCTCAAAAAATTCAAGAGTTGGTCATGATGAATTCTACCAATGTAAAGATTCCAATGTCCCTCATGATCCAATGGATGACAAATTTAATGATGAAAGTGAATTATTTTCTTTAACATTCAAAGAAGAGGAATTTTTTTGTAATGAAAAATTTGAAAGAAAGGATTCTAAGGTCCTCGATTTTAAGGATCCCCTCCACAATGAGGTGGTAAAATAACATGATTTTAAAGATAATGAAGCAATTCCTCCCAATGGTTGTCTTAAAGTTAAGATGGAAGATTGTTTGAATGAAGCCAAAGGTGAGCCTTGGGTAGCTTCAATGAAGGATTCAATACAAGAAATTTTGAAAGTGGTAGAAAGTGTAAAAGATCACAAGATAAGTCTTAACCTCCTAGCTCATGTTATGGCCATAAAGGATGCGAACAAAGATATTCAAGATCTCATGCTGATATGGAACGAAAAGAGGAATTCAAGGGTTTTGGAGAAAAGGTTTTCAACATGCATGAATGGGGAAAAAATCTCAAGGTATCAAAGATTTTCCAACAAAAAATCATCCCTAGGGAAACATTGAGATGGTAAATTAAGAATCATCAATGTGGGTGAACACAGAAGGCAATTGGCATTTTGAAATTGATTTCAAGGAGAGTAAAAGCAATGAAATTTAGGAGTGAGACTCTAAGCATCAAGAAGCTTATATAGGTTAACTCCTCCCAAGTCTACAAAAACTCATGAAAGCACCTGACTTTCATAAGCAGTTGAGGAAGGGAGGCTAATTTCTTGAACCGATGAATGGCTTAGCAGAAAATCACCATTCAATGTTACCTCTTCGGAGGTAACCACTCGAAAGGAAAATTATTAGTAAATTATTCTAGTGCTCACATAATTATTATATAGTTATAACAATATACTTTGTTATTATGTTACTCTTGACTATTACTGGGGTAGTCGTTCCTATTTACTAGGAAGAGGTTTTGCAACCCCTCCTTGGCTATATAATATCCTATCTATTGTACATTTTGAATACATCGAGCATATTGAATGTCATTCACCATTATTATCGTGCGTGTCATGTATCCTGGTGATGAATTTTCAGTAAATACGTGCTAATACTTTTCATTTGGTACCTGTAGAGCAGACCTGTTTGCACTAGTCCTCCATGTGCTAGAATTATCTACAAATCGTTCAAGAAACCAAGCACCGTGAAGGGTGCTATGTATTTGTTGAATGCAAAATGCGTCTAATATTAGAATTGTAGGCTTAGATTAGTATGGAGCCGCTTATCTCTTCTAAGTTTGTCTTCTATAGTATAGCGCAAACCTATCGACGTGGATCTAACCAGCCTGTTTTGCATGTGCCCATGGTCGTTGCGTGATTGAAGTGTGGATGATGTCTTTGATTAGAAGTTGGGACATCAGATTCCGATCACTGGCAGATCTTCCGAAGTGAATAATGGAGCTTCCTATGCTTGCATCCTTTGACTATGTTTCGTTGATACTATAATTTTTCAGCTACGGTGGTGTTTGAAAATTTCCATTGAACACTTGTTCGCAATAGTTGCAAATCTACTTCATTAGAGTAACTGCATTCAAAGTCTACCATCATTTCCTACCTAGTGTTAACAATATCACACATTCCATACAGTTAAAGTCATCCACGTTGAAGATATCCTTTGGCCACATGCATAGTTGGAAGTGATCAACTGTTTTTAATTTGCCATATTTGGCAGTTATTGCAGACGCTCATTTCAGGATCAATGTAGTATTTTGCACTGATCTAACAAATAGATACCTATCAATTCAGACCCTTCATGACACCCTATCTTGGTGATAGAAACTCTTGCGAATTTTCCTTCGTGATCATCATAGCTATCCATACACGATCTAACCCGTTTGTCCATAGTGTTTTGTTAGTCAATGTGAGTACCGATACATGCAAGTCATATGTTGTAGTGTCTGATGATTTTTGACGTCACAAGTCTTAAGTTTTGGTTATTTTAGGTGGTTCGAATGTTTATTGAGATTGGCAATTTTTAAATTCCTTATAGGCGAGTTACGGTTCGAAATCCATGTTTCTTAGAATATGTGCATTTACAAATTAAAAGTCGAAGTCTTGCTAATAAGAGCTTTTATTGGGTTGTATTAGTAATTTGTTGGTAATGTTTGTAGTCGGTCAGTATGTGTCAAGTTTAGTACTTCTGATATATACTAGAGGTATGAGTTATAAAGTAATATCTCTTTTTATGTGTCTTATTGTCAAAAGTGTCCTCCAAATAATATGTTTCAAAATAATTGTCAAACATCAAAAGTCTTATTTGTGTCAATAAGTAAGTATGGTAGATCATTTTTATTGTTTTTATTAAGAGTAAAAGTGTCTGATTTTAGGGTTATTATTAGTATCCTATTGTCACAGTAAAAAATTGTCGTCAAGTCATCCATAAAGTTGTATCAAGATTTCCAAAGAAAAAGAGGTCTCTTGTACGGAAGCATTTGTCAAGACAACCCGACAAAAATAAAATATGCCTCACTTTTCAATAATTGGACGCATTTTCGGATTTTCACTTGTACGTGACGTCCATCTTATGGGGATAAATTGTACAATGAGCCTCCATGATCAAATCCAGGTTGAGCTGGCAACATGACATCGGAGGACGGAGGCAAACAAAGGTTGGAGGTCGATTAACGACCTCCTCGTCAGTCGTCAATGATCGAGGCCGCATGAAGGTTTGGGTGACATGTGTGTGTATAGTTTTCTTCCAGTTTGTGCAATTTGTTTTTGGTTGTGTTTGTCACAGTTCCAGTCTCAGTGTTCCTATTTTTAGCGTTCCTTATTCAATAAAGTGGAAAATTTCACATTGAGGAGAGGGGGAACATGATCCAATGTGTCCATTTCCACTTTTGAGCTTGTGTGTATGAGCAACATACTTCAACAAAATTTTCTATGTTATTCCCTGCTGGTGAAGTGTGATGAGGGCTGATAATAGTACTTGGCACACTTCATGATGTGGTTGTAGGTAAACCACTTGAAAACTTTCATTTTTGGTTTGTGGTACTCCACTTGTGAAACCACCATTTTTCGGTTCGTGGTTAACTGTTTGAAAACCATACAACGGGTTTGTGATCATCCTGCAGTAAAAATCACCTAATCATGAAAGCAGGTGCAAGTACAAATGCATGTTTTCCCCATGTTTCGCGACAAAGGGGGGGAATGTTAGGAAATTAATCTACTTCTCACATAATTGTTATATAGTTATAACAATATACTTTTTTATCATGTTACTTGCGACTATTCTGGAGTTTTCATTCCTATTTACTAGGAGGTTGTTTTGGTACTTCCTCTGGTATATATTAGCTTATCTATTCTACATTGTAAATATTGGAGCATATTGAATATCAATATAGAAGAATATATTATTATTGTGTGTATCTTGTATCCTGGTGTTGAGTTTAAAAAATAGCTTCAGTGAAAGAGGATTTTCCCCTCCATTACACCATAGGTTATTTTAGATGTTTTTTTGTCGTTTGTTGTTGTGTGCGTTCTTTCTTTTCTCCAAATTTTTTGTTTCCTTTTGTTGTGTGTATACTCATTCTAGCTCTATTTGGAAAATGAATTTGTGAAGTCAAATGGATAAGGTACTGGTCAATGTATTATAAATTAATATTCTAGGATTTCTCATATAATGTCCTTGTTGTGCTCATTTCATAACATTAACCCGAGCTAGAACCAATTGTTGTCCTATGTTTTTCCATGGGCAAAATACACTTGAAAACAAGATAACCATTCCCTAGAGTCAAAAAAATTCTATGTCATAATTTTCCAAGACACCCTAGGTCAACCTATCCCTTGTTTCAGTCCTATCCTATCATTCAAATGGTTTATATATTTTTTTCATCCATTCCACTAGGTGATTTAGGAAGAAAAATACTATTCAATAACTTCAGGAGCAATATCTCAAAAAGTGGGTTTTCAAAAAATCTTAGAAAGGGCTATCATCAACCTTTCTAAGTTGAATGTATAGTCACTCGAGTAGTGTCAAAGGCATAAATTAATCATGGAGGTGTATTCAAGACCCAACGTCATTTTGCAACTCATTTAGGAATATTATTGAGAGATTCATAGGTTTAGGAGCTAGCTCATCAAAAGTGGGTTTTCGAGGCTGAAGTAACTTGGATCATGAAAGACTAAATGAGCTTCAAGAGGTCATTTGAAGAGCTCCAAAATGAGTTGTGATCCCAAAAATAATATGTAATTGGAAATAATTTTTAACCCTATACATTGTGGAAAAATGATATCAATCTCAAACCCCATGTATTTTCCCAGGTAGCAAATTCTTTGGATGCACTGCGGACGAACCAAAAGAAAAACACATGTTTTCGAAGGATTTTCAAGCGTTATAAAGGAATGGATTCCATCCAATCCTTCTCAAAATTATTTTCCATGAAAAATCCTGTAATGAAGCGTGCAAACATCCATGCGGGAGCTCAAGTTATGGTCTTTTCATGCCATCCGTCAAGGTACATTCTTTAATAATTAGTAAAATTTATTGAGGGACACGTGGAAATAGAAGGCTAAGGCACACTTTTGTGTCTTAATTTTCTCTCTCTCCATGGGGAAAGGAGGGGAAATAATTTTCACCCCCTCTTTAAGCACTTTGGTCACACAATATGACCATAGCGGCTCAGTTATACACCTTTGACCAGTATAACTTCCTCCTCTACCAACTCCCGCACGCATCTCACTTGTTAGGTTGGAGCTAAGAAACCTTTTTTTCTTCCCCTATTGTCCCAAACTGAGTGGGAAATGGGGAAAAAATAATGTTCTCCACCCATTGGTTGTCTTTAGATTCCTCATATGACCCTAAACTAGCCTCCAAGTGCTTATTTTTAGCTCCACCCTCCATTCCTATCATCAAATGATTAAATACCATTTGTTGCAAAAAGGATAAGACACATTTTTTTCCAAGTATTTTTCCAAACAAGGGTTAAAATGGGGAAAAAAATTCCCCACCCCCTCTCTTTGTGCAAAAACCTATATATTCTGAACTTAGCCATTTTTGTGTTCATTTCCCCACAATCTCCCTCTTTTGCTGAAACTCTGTCAAAAAATTTCTCGAATCCATTCTCCAGAATTTTCATGTTCCATACATTGATTCCATATATATATGATCTTAAGAAGAATAAAACATAATATTTTTTTTGGGATTTTTAAAGACTCCACATGAAATCTGTTGCTTGAAGAATTATCTAACCCATAGGTAAAAAATCCTCATAACTAAAAAACCAATGCACACTTTAACACAAGGTTTTTTGTAATCACATACTATTTCAGAGGCTATTATAATCCAAGTATAATATATACCATGCACACAACGGATTTTTGTAGTGAAGAAACCCTAGTTTCCCCATGGTAAAATTTTTGAAACTAAAAATCTATCATTCTGAAGACCGGATAGACATGAAATTTTAGAGGTGCAAAAAAGAGTAAAACCCATATTAGAAAAACAATATTTCATCAAAAAATGAGTTTCAAAACACCACTTTATAAAAGTAGTGAGTGATTAACTAAAATAAGTTAAAATTGAGGAAATGTTAAAATAGTAATCTAGTCTAGGAGAACTAAAATGGTGTAAATAAATGCACTCAAGCAATAAGAAATGATTAAAATGATTGAACTAGTAACAATAAAAAAATAATATGAAAGAGGAAGGTAAGTAATGAACGCAGATAATAGTAGATGGTTTTCGTAGGTATGACAGGAAAATACAAGAGCTGGAATAGCCACACAAAGGTCCTTAAAAGAGTGGATCTAGAAGATATAAGAAAAGATTGGAGTGCCTAGGAGGGTAGTGGGGTGCCCCATGACACCCTACTATGGAAAAAAAAAACCATAGTCTCTAAAAAAGATCAGAATCTGATTCTTTTTGGGTCAGAATATATTTTGTAAGATTTACTACCTGTCTCACTCGATTTGCTGAACTGCGCCGAATATACCGAATATAGCAAGATGAAGTTGAAGAACTATAAGAGACAAAATTTTAGGAGCTATTCATCATGATGTAGAGCCATGAATGGTTCAGATATGACCTATATCTGCAACTAATAGATGGGCTTACTGAGAACTGAAGCAATGGACTAGATTTCAAAGTCCCAAATGATAATTCTAGTGTGAAAATTAAGGAGATGCAGGAAGGAGTTCCTGAGATTGTTCTCTATGTAGATAGTATGGACATTGTCAAGAAGCGAGAAATAACTAAATGGATATTGGAATGAATAGTAATAATGGAAATATGAAGATGAGGAAAATAATTTCTCACCTTGAGGAAGTGTGAAATAATGAAGATGAGTGTGTATGCCTTGGTACCTGAAAGTATTTTTATGTAGCAAGTAATTATCAAAATGAGAAAAAATTATTATTGCGAAGAGATAGAGAAGTAAGTGATGTTAGGAGCCCTGAATATGGTCTCATCAATGTATGATTTAGAGGTTTCTCTTGCTCTAATTTTGTAATCAATCCAGACATGAAGTGACGATGAGAAGGAATTCTAGGATCAAGGAGGAAAAAAGTGCATAGTTGAAGCAGCTTGAAGGAACTCTAGAGGAAGCCAAAGAGATGATAAAAGAAGAAATATGTGGAACCTGAGGTAGGATTATAGGTGCCCTAGGATGACCCAATTCTAGGACTGCAGTTCTTATCATTTCTAGGATAGATGGATGTGGAGAATGCCGAACATAGCTATGCATATGGATCTAGGAACATGTCTCATGGAGGATGAAAAGAGAAAAAGTTAGATAAACATCGAGCCAAATCCTCATTTTGGAGGATGAAATATTGAGTAGTGATCATTTAAGAGCTGCATGTAAATAAATAGTTAGAGTCTTTCGTAGGCATATAGTACCTAAATGTGCAAGATAAAAGTGAATGGATAGTTTTGGAAGAGTTAATGTTGGTGAAGCCTAGGAAAGAAACGATAGGATAAAGGGATATAGAGATGTGTACATGAATATCAATTGTAGAGTACTTGGTAGAAAACGTTGCCAGGGAAGTACTATGGTAATTAATCATGGAATCATGAAAAATGTGGGGGAGTCTTTTACCACTTATCGATGAAAATAGTGCATAGAAAAAGTGTACAACTATGAGAGTGAACCTTAGGTGAAATGCATGTGTAGTTGCTACAGTGTCTAGTGGACATGTATGGTTAGTAAGGCGTGTGTCAACACTATTGTTGTTATTGTCATCTTTGTTGTTGTTACCCCCAATTTGACTGCTTTTTTCTCATATAGTCGGACTTCTTAGGAAAAATTATGTAACTACTGAACCTTTGTAGGATGTGCCAACATGTGTCATTGAATTCTCTATTTTAGAGTTATATAGCCAAATTGAAATGTAGTTTTACTTTTTGGCATTTATTGTCTATAAATACACAATGGTTTTAGGGATATGCAAAATGGATGAGTAATATATGTAACACGTATACCTGATCCATTTGAATAAAATAATGTGTTGCATACTTTTGGATGGTATTATCTATGTAGTCCTCCATTTTATTTCATATTGGGATTGATCTCATTTATTACCTTGTTCTTATAGTTTAGCTTCTAAGCAGGAAATGCCATAGTGATCCTCCAAGCTCTAACTACATTATTGCTGATAATGTGTGTGAAGAGATATGAGTATGTAAGGTAATTAGTTTGGTTTGGTTGATCTAACACCACTAGCCAAAGTAGTTCTAACCTTATTTTTTCTCCATTTTCATACTTTTCCAGAGGCACACCCAATGCAACCTACAAGCCTAAAAATACTTCCCATAAATGCTAACCACACATGTCCTGTAAATTTAATTGTGTATGGGGGTTCGTAGACTGGTCTGAACACATGTGTTGTATGTAAATTCATACATTCCAAGGGTAGAAATCACACTGTACTAAATCAGTGTAAATACGTTGTCCTTCCCATCGCAAACCCTATAATAAAATTGTACTCTCCTCTTTGAATTTTGATTTTATGTTTTAGACATTGTTGATTGGAAAGGCCCATGTTTCTTTGAGGAATTGACCTCTTGTTTCTACCTTTTCATGCTCACTATAATTCTCCCCATTTTAGGGGGGAAAGGGTGTCTTCTTAGTCAACTTCCAAGATCTGACCTTGCTCAAAGAAGGATCTTCTTTTTTACCTTCCAAATCCTAATCCTTTTAGTATGAAAGCTCATGCATGTGATCATACAAGTTTTCGATTGGGAAATGAATGTAGAAACTACCAATCACAATGGTGTAAAGATACAAAATACTTATGTTAGCTAGTCTCCTTTTCTTTCCAATTTTAAAGAACCTTTACCCTCCCATTTTAACATGGGACATCACTCATGATGTCACAAGAAACGCTAGGACGTCATGGCTACAAGTAATAGACAAGTGTGCACACAAATATAGGGAAAACCCCATATATAATTGCAAACAATAGCAGCCAGGTATAGACTCATGAAACAAGTAGTTTCCTTGAAAAATGTAATCTTCCAACTTTATGTTTTCCTTCATTATTTACCCTATTAGCCTGCTAGATTTGTGACCCAACCACTTGCACTCCATACAAAAGCATTTTTCATTAGAGTAATTTTTGCATGTTAAGTCCCAACTTTGGACTTAAGTAGAATAACACCTACTATGAGACGGATGTGCCTCTTCTGAGCGATAATTCACATATAATAGGGTATAAGCTAAGTCATCCATGTTGTCTGTATGAGCCTTGGTAGATATACAACTCAAAGTTTCCCAATAGATTTGGTGAATGCCCATGAAATGCACATCATCTAGTATAACTGAAAGGGAAGAGATCAGTCAGCCCTACTGTAGTATGGGGATTTTGTTAATGCTATCTTTCTGTAGGCAACACTAAATTCCCCGAAGTTAAGGGCACGAATATGTTGTGGATGGATGGCATGGAATGGAAGAGGAAATGATAAAGTGAATGGAAATTTATGCAATGACATTCATTTTTCCCCCTGAAAGGAGTCCATTGGACTTAACTCATTCACCATTGATAGAGCACCATCGAGATGACCCTTTAGTAGTCCACTTTATTGTGCCCATTCTCTAACAATGATCATTGTGTAATGTCGTAGCAGTCCATAAGACTGGGACCGATGTGGAAAGATTTCTCATGAAGCCTACTATTTTCCCTTTCCACTATAACATGAATTGCTAACTCGAGGTGAGAGCTACCCTCCACCCAACATGCACCTTTATATGGTGCGCCCCTATACATACATAACCATGTCACCACATAGATTGACCAGTAAAAGAACATGACGTATGTAGGTGAATGGAAGATTGCCAGAGGGAGTTTTGCCCTAGGTGCCATATGGACTATAACTTGAAAATGGATTCAGTAAATTTATGAATTTCTTATTATATGTGAATACATCATAATAGAATTGTGGGAAATTCGCACAATGTATAAAAGACTAATCAAATGAGTTAGTCATTGTAGATTTTTTCAGTCTTGAGTAGGTCACACTAGGAGCAAAATGTCACATTATAAATGATCATACTGTGATGATGATATGTACACTAGAAGCAGTGGAGGATAGTATTGGTAAATTGTTGATATTTCAAAAGTGGACGAGATTCAAGGACACCATCAATTTATATGAGGTGTTTCTTGAATTAGCCAAAAATTTGATCTACTTTCAATTAATTACAAATAGATGATTCATTGTGATCGATGAATCCAATTGACAACTCAAAATGATCATTTTGGAAAGTCCCTGAAATAATTGTATATTGATGCAGAAGGACAGCACCAAATAGAATATCATGTACGATGTTCTAATGGGGCATCCAAGATGATAACAGCAGGAACATTGAGTCAATTTTTGAATGAAGACTTGGAGTGGACTAGTGCGATGCTTTAGATCAAATCACTCTGGAGAAGGTCTACAACTTCGATGGGTTCCTAGACTACATGCCACAATATGCTCTATTGCATAACATGGAGCTATCTAATCCCAAAGTCTGGGACTTTACAAGGGATCAGGGAGAGATAGAAATGCATGAAGACTAGTTCCTATTCCTCTGTTTAGCGGTGCACCACACTACAATTTGTAGAGGAAGTCTACTCTATAACCTAATCTAACTGCCTGAAATGGAGACAGGTGAGTTATGGAACATGCATAGAAAATATGCATCACCTGAACTAGACAGAGCTCACAGTGAACACCTACTTCAAACTGCTTGAACACATTGCTTTGCAATTAAACACAAACCATTAAAAGCAATACAATCACCATGCACAGTGATACCGAGCTGCAATGATGAGAAGATCAAGAGGATGACAATGAACATATCAAAGAGGGTTGACAAAATTCATCCACAAAACTTATCTTATTTCTCCAAAAATTTGATATAGTAAATTATTAATGGCCAAAGAGGCACAGAACTTGCCATTACAAAGTTTGAAGAGAGGAGGTTTGAAGCCCCACATTCAATCCACTTAGTAGAGAAGAGAAGAGAATGGGGGAAGGTGCAAATCCAAAAATGTACCAACCTTTTAGAAAAACTGCCCCTCCTTACAATATATATGAATAATATGAGAGAGAAAGGAGAGAAGAAATTGAATCTTGCCTCAACCACCCCAAAAGAGCATTGAATTAACCTACAACAAGTGATGGGTTCCACTACAAAATCCATGCCTCCATGTGTTGTTCCTTGTTGGGAAAGAAAGGAAGCCCATACTTCATTATGCCGGTAAGTGAGAATCTTGATAGCCTCAAAAATGGCAGACTGTATATTTTCATTTTTAAGAACTTAGTCTCACTAATTTAAAGATATCCAGTCAGAGTTCCAGTAGAAGACATCGAGAGCTTTCTCAAAAGTCCAAGCTCTTATTCAAAATTTGAGATTGCCAGTATAAAGGTTAAAGTCAATCATTCTGAAGGTTAGGGTCAGAGTGTATCCATGTGGGATCCTCATTGAAGCCCCCTACATTATTAATTTTTTTCTAAGATCTAAGAATCTTGGAAATTCAATGTGCCAACACTTGGCACCGTCCACAAACATGTTGATTCAATCCTTTCATTGAGTATTGACCTTCCACCATATCTAATTTCCAAACCCCTGATTTGGGTTTGGACCTTGGTTAGTGTAAGATCCACGTTGAAGCCCTGCACACATTCTTAAGACTTTATCCCCTACTTACACTCTTAGGGTCCTGGGAATGATGAGATTCCCAACACTTGGCACCGTCTATGCGATTATGTCTTCTTCAGTCCTCTTGTTTCTATATGTGTTCTTCCTTTTACACCTTTTTAGGAGCAACTATGTTAGACCCTAAACACTTGGAGGGACCTTGCTCATTTGGGGACTGCCTTTTTATTTTAACCTTGAAGATGCGCTAAGGTGACACATGGAGGATTCTCTTGGCTCTTAGAATTTTCAATGACCGGTGGAAATTTCTTGGGCTCTGACCATGTAGAGAGCCTCTACTCATTTGGGGGCCTGCCTTTAGATTTTACCTTTGAATTTATGTCGATGAGGCACGTGGAGGATTATGTTAGCTCTTAGAATTTTCAATGGCTGATGTAACTTTCTCAAGCCCTAGACATTTGGAGAGCCTGTGCTCATTTGGGGATCTACCTTTGGATTTTACCTTTGAAGTTTCACCGATGCGACACGTGGAGGCTCCCAGTTTTCTACATCTTCTAAAGGTACGTTCAGCTGACATGTGGCACTTTTTGTGGTTCTGTTGCTTTTCTTCAAGGTGAATCACATTGGGATCAATTTTAAAGTTCCAGATGCATGCGCTTAAGAGGGAAGTTTGAAAGGGGAAAATGGAACAAGAGAAGAATGAGAAATAAGAGTATGGAAGCAAGGAGTGGATATCACACTAAGAAAGGGCGTATGATGGTAGAAAGGAAAGAGAGCATGTGATAGGAAGACCCAGAACTTAGCCAATTTGGAAGGCATCTATAGATGGGCATGCAGAAGAATTACATGGCACAGGGAGTGTGTAGGATGAATACAACCCTATGCAAAGTGTCAAAAGAGTAATCCTATGAGTGCACAATAGGAAATGTGAAGCATCAGAACCTGAGTGAGAGTAAAATTCAGGAAGCTTACCCAAAAATGAATGGTACATGAATTGTAAAAGGGAAAACTATGACATGAAGCTTACCCACACAAAAGGGTTTGAAAAATGGATGGTAAATTTACGATGGAGGGTAACAATTATCTCAAAGGAGTGACATTGAATAGGCATTAATGGGGCAAGATGGGTCAACCTTAGTATTATTTATAGTGGTCAAACTGATAGATGCATGTATGTGTAAATGATTATATGTAAGATTAACGTGATAGTTGGCGTTGGAAAAAGAAATGACGGGTGGAGAAATTTCAATGTTAGTAACTAAGAAATCAAGAGCTCATGACTTTGGAGGTGAAATTGTATCATATGTATGATTAATAGAAGAATCTGTAGTATTTTTTTCATGCTAGTGGGATTCATTAACAAGGAGCTATTATTTACCCTTTTCATTCATAAGAGTAGAGGTAGTATATTTTAGGAATTTTAGCTTATTGTTGTTAATTAGGTCTTTGATAATTTTTCTGACTTTTAGAAATCTATTTGTAGAATTTCCCACACATTAATGATAATCACAATGGAATTATTCAATGTAGTTTCTTCCTTTGCGTCGTGATGGGTCTAACTCGAGTGGTGGAGGAAAGTTAATAAGATTTCCGTCAAGGATTTACTTTAATATAATATGTCAAGCCATTGTATGGTTGTTAAATGTGTGCCTAGGTTTTTAATACTGAAATTATTTCGAGGGTGTAATTGTGTTAACTATGATTTTAGCATCGATAAGATTAGATGTAAATGGCTTGAATGGTGCCTTATTTTGACAATGATTTGAGGATGGATTTTGTGTCTAATAATTAAGCTTTCTAATGGATAAAAGTTTAGACTCGCACAACTTAAGAGTATGGAAATTTTGAACAAATGAAAAAAAAGAATCACAGAGAAAATTTTCTTGGAGAGGTGGTAAAAGACTTTGAATAAAGAGGTCCTGCAACTCAAACTTAGCAATTACATTTTTTATTTTATCTATATTATTCTTATATTACAAACCGTAGTTAGTAAATTATTCATTAGATCCCTTTTAGGTGAGTCTCTGGTATCAACGTCGGTTCCTTCTTGATGTATCCTAAACTAATTTTTTGGGGTTTTGAGGGTAAAAAGATGACTATAAATGAGTTGAAAACTGGGGTGATACACTAAACTTGTTGAGGGCTTTGACTAAGTACATGCACAAATATTTGAGAATGGATTCTGGGTGCACAAACCAATAGTTTTCAGTAAAATATTAAGGCAAAACACTTGATGTATTGAGGGAATGATTCACAAAAATATTGTTAAGATAAACACACACACTAATATTATGCAGAAATAACTAAATTTGCAGCAAGGTAAGATGATTAATCAGGGAATTTGACATTCACAAGAAATAATAAGGTATACACAATGTTGCAAATAATTAGAAAGGTAGAAATCAATTATCATTCAAAGGGCAAATTTGGCAAAATCTGCTTCAGCACACCTATGTCCAAAAAGTCCTCCTTTTGTGCTTGCAATGCACACAATATATAGCAAGTTTACTCATCCCACCCATCCTAAAAATAGACTATAATTTGTACTCGCACATGCATCCTATTTTTATCCTTTATTTATGAATAAATAAAGGAATAAAAATAAACATACTAATACAATGAGTCATTAATAACCTTGGTTACAAAAATACAACCCAGTCAAACTACAGTTGACTGTTCTATTTTTAATAAAGTTGGATGAATAATTTGGTTAATAATAAGCTTTGCTTGATGAACAAGTCTTCTCTACTTGATGCAATCTTTGTCCTCTCGCTGATGATGTGACTTATGTAATTTGATCCACTTGCAATTAAAATTAGCACTTTAATAATGCCTACCCTTGGGTGCACATGTAAAAATAAATCTCTGTGTGTGAGTAAAATAATCTCTTTATTTGCAATACTTTGCAAAAATAATTAACCCATGCATTCATCTTGATGGGGTCCACTTGTAAGTTTTAATGTTGACATTTGTTATGTCTTCTTGTGGTCACATGAAAAATCACACTCCTAAGCAATTAAAATTGGATCATTTTGAAACTCTCCCATTGTGGGGACCACATGTGCACATGCAAAGTAATACATCCCTTTGATTTCAACTCCTTTGGTATGGGACTTTTGGCAAGATTAAGGTACAATACTTTGCGTACTCATTGTTTCTTGGTCTTATCTACCCCATCACAGACCCTTCTTTGACCTTGCATATTCATCACCAATGGAGCTCCTTCACCTTAATCAAAGCATACACTTCATAAATATTAGGTTACCTTTTGAACATCATTGCATAATATAATAAGGTAATCATATGGTCTCAGGGCCTTTTGAAAGGTAATCATTTAATTTGCAAATTGTCCCCTTCTACGTTGTTTGACCCTTTGTAACTTATCGGTGACAGATTACTTAACCCTATAGTTGAGCTAGGGTTTTACGTTGTGAAGACACATATGGTATTTTGTGAACCTGTTGTTGAGTTTGCATTGAATCTGGTGTATTGTTATGAACCGTCGATTGACGTACCTGCAGGATATGATTCCATCGATCCTCCAAACATTTGGGTTTGTATTGCATTACGGATTACATGAATCTTTGACTATTCCTTAGCCAACTGATCTATATACTGATTGATTCTGGTACCATTGATCTTCTCACCATGGTGAGTGAGGTAGATGGTAGTGGTTTGAAATTTTAGGCTGGCCACTTGATCCAAGTTTCACAATATAATCCTTGGCGCTTGATGTTGAACTCTACTCTGACTGAGGTGATTGTCTTGGGTTATCATTTGCATCGTTGATTTTTGTACCATTTGATCATGTTGTCAATGCTAACTCTGTTGAGTTAAGCCCTGATGGAAAATTTTCCAACTTATCATTTTTCATTAACATCTTGTTTCGAGCGGCGAAGCCATGGCCATTTTTTGAGGCTTCTGATCTTGCCATTGTTGTCTATTTCTTCTGCTTCATTTCCTCTACAAAACGGTTCTCTGAGGCTTTGAATATTTGTGTTTTTGTTATATTTTTCTCTATTTAGTGATTCTAATTGTGAGACAGTTGATTGTGTTTGCCACCATTGTTGAAGCCTTTGAGCTGATTTAGGAGTGTTTCTATGACGAGCTTCATGAACTCTTTGACTAAGCTTATTTCTGAACACTAGTGTTCTGAGATTTTTGTTCATTATTCTGAGTTCCAATGAAACGGTTTCTTTTAAAGTTGATTTGAAGGTTCTATCTATTCGAATGCCTCTGTTATATTTGCAAAAAGCATCGTCATTCATTAAGAAGGTGAGTTTAAAAGTTTTTTGTAACTAAGGCCTCCATTTTTTATGAATGACCTTTGAGTCGTTGAACTCTGTCTATGCATTCTGTATATTGAAATGAACCCCTTTTGGTTTTCTTGTTTCTTGTAATTCTGCGACACTTTAATGAGCTTAAAGAAGCTTCTGGGTAATTCACATTTTGTCTTTGTCATTTAACCCTTTGAAGGTTTTGATTGTTTCGACAGAAAATGGTAAGTTCTTGTTATTTCCTTGTGCTCTCTCAGCCTAAGATTTGAAGATTCTTTCATGGTCATGGAAAATAGAGACTTTTCCTTTTGAAAATTTCATGAGTTCCTTAAAAAATATATGCATCTTTTTCATTGTTTCTTGAGGAAACTAGCTCCTTAAACTCATGTTTCTCACACTGATGAGTAGAGTTGAAGCTAGTAAAAATGTTTCTAGCTATATTTTGCATTGGGTTATCAGATCTAGGTGTTCATTCGAGTTCTTAGTATTCATTATTTTAGAACCCATAGCATTCATCCTATTTTCCTGTATTATAAATTCTGAGGAATTCTTAAAGTCATAATGCCATTATTTTGTAACTCCCTTGCATTTATTTGAGATTTGAACCCTTGACAGGGGGTCGTATTGAATCTTTACTTAGAATGTATTTGTATATAATCTTAATTTATGGGTTTCATTTTGTTGAGGATTCATTGATTTTCGAAAGCTCGATTCTTAACTTTTAAGTTTTTGTTTTTTTATTGAACATCACTTGAATAAACTTCTATGAAAACAATGAACGACTTCATAGAATCAGAAAGGCACTTTTCCTTCATCTTTTTTTGATATTGAGTTGTTAAGTGATTCCTTCTGAATCATTAAAAACTTGTTTCTTTAGTTTATATTGAAAATGTTATAAATACTCTTGTTAGAAAATTTTGTATCTATTCTGAACTTTTCCTTTGTATTTGACTTCATTCGCTTTTACATTATTTTTGTACAAAAACATAACCATATTGTCATTTTGGATGGCTCCATTCTTAGTCCTTACATCTCAAACATTACTATTCAAATTGTAACTTGACTCTTGCTTGATTCCTGAAACTATGTGCTTAACAGTGATTTTTATATTCAATGAATGCTTAGGTGATAATACTTTCAAGATACATAAACTCTATTTGATTATGATATGATTGCTCATAAGTCATTATGTTCAGTTTTCCTCGCTCTATTATGTAAATATATGGCATATTCTCCTGAATCAGCTGAAACCTTCCTCTATGCATTGTTTTTACTTTTGTAATCTAATCTTTTGTTGAACTGTACCTTTCTTAGATACCATGAGTATGTTTAAGAATGATCTAAAATCTTTTCCACTTCTCTTCTCTTGCTGCTCTGAATTTTATATTTATTTTTGATACAAATCAATTTTTCCCTAAGCTAGTGGTCCTATGTTATTTCATTGTCTTGAGAAAAACTTATTTGTAATTGAATTCTTCTTTCTAATCTGGAATCATGTTGCATCTATACCTTTGAAAACTTTAATGGATGATGAATCACTGTTAAGCCCAAACATGTATTTTTTTTAAAAAAATTCTCAGTATGAAGTT
Source organism: Taxus chinensis (assembly GCA_019776745.2). NCBI lineage: Eukaryota > Viridiplantae > Streptophyta > Pinopsida > Cupressales > Taxaceae > Taxus > Taxus chinensis. The sequence goes on from JAHRHJ020003414.1 coordinate 29,783, forward strand.
GTACCTGGATTTGTACTTGCAATTCTACCTAATGTTGATGACTAATTACTATCTTTACTTGACTTCCTTAAGTCAATATGTGACTCAAAGATACTTTCTTCTATTGTATATTCTCTACTCTATTACTTAATGAAGTACTCAAACTCTGCAACTTTTCTTTCAATGTAACATGCTTTCCTTTGATAGACATTTTGTTCAAGATTTGGAGCTATTTTTGTACTCTATTCCATACTGGAAATAGGTAACTGTAAATCTTGATTAGAATCATGTATGCTTCTACCCTTGAAGCTTTTATTTAACATAAGTAAACTTTACTTTTCCTTTTTCCTTTAAATGGGTATGATCATGGTGGCTCAAAACATCAATAACTGTAATTGAAAACCTAAGGATGAATCATTCCTCTTAGTTGTTCTAAATTTATTTAATTTATCATCTATAGGTCTTGTGACTTTGAACAAGCTCCTTATTCCTGTAGCATAGTTCTTGAATAATTCTATCATGTAGATGAATGTTTCTAAAATAATTATTGCATTGAAGCTCTGATATTACCATAACCTTTCTGGAAACTTGTATGTTTTGTTTCCTAAAGCTCTTTTGGTCTTTTACTTCAGTTGTAGCTTTTTATTTTCCTGCATGTACAATAACATGTTGCATCCTCCAGAAATTTGATGAATGAAAATGATCTTTTGTAACATAGTTATCTTTAACTTGGAAACATTCCTTTTCCTACTTCAAGTTTATGAATTCATGATCTAGAGTCCATATTATATCTTCATTTAAAATTGAAAGAAAATAACCCATCTCCATCTTCCTTATCTCAAAAAACCTAGCTAGTCCTTTCTTTCTTCTAATGCTACCTGTACCTACACACTTAAGTAAATAGTTAGAAAATAATTAGGCTTTTTGGCCTCTCTCATGTTCCATATTTTTTCTTCTTTCATCTTTTTTTTCTGAAATGATTCTAGGAATCATATATGTTGATGTAGAATATTGTTCTTGTCAATTTTATATCTGTCTCTGATGTATCTTATGCATGTAACTCATACCTCCTGATGTCAGGAGATCCATTTGCATGAAATTAGATAGTACAGGAATATGGATTAACCTTGATCTCATGACTGACAGTCTTATTTTTTGTTTCTCAGGTACAATGCCAATGTGGATAGCGAGGATGAAGATGGAGTAAAGATGGAGCTAGAAATGGAGCAACGAAGACAAAATAAACTCAAGGAAATTATGGGTTTTTTCATACTCCTTTAATTTTCTTTTCATGCATCTGTACCTTCTACTTCAGTAGTTATGAATTGATTTTTGAGTTACATCCCATGGCTTGTGTGGGAAACATTTAAATTCCTTATGAATAAAACATTAAATTATGGAACTGAGTTGTGTACTTCTTTCTGCATTTCAGTTTCATGTATGGATTGTATAACAAACTAAACAACTCAATAACATAATTGGATGTATTTAATCATGAAGGAAAGAACTTTAAAATATCTGCAACTTTAATAATGAACTCCCAATTACTGTAATCTGCAACTCTGTCTACTTTTCCAAAAGTTAACATTCCACCTATTCTGTATTTCTGGTCTTCATCAAACTAATACATCTGTCCTTAGGGATTTTGTATTCTTTTGCTGAAAATCAAAATGGAATTGCAGACTATGTGATTTGTTACATTTTGTAATAGCACACATAGCTGCAAATTACATGTAACCATTAGTTAGGGATAAGAAAAATTTGAGGAAGCGGATAAGAAGAGATGGTAGGTGTGATTAGATTATGTAATAACAAGGTAGAATCTAAAGATGGAGATGTAGTAAAAGTATCGTGTTGTAACTTATGAATTTAAGCTTCAAGATCATAATACATACTATATAAATATGTATGACCAACAAAGGAGAATTGTATTTGATGAGAAACTAAAGGAGGAATAATGTGGTTGGTAGGAGTGGGGATAGAAACTAGAACAATAGATATAGGCGGAAGAGTAGAAGTAGGTGGTTGAGTGGTTATAATAGGGAGTATAGACACAAAAGGGTTTAGTTTTTTTGAATTAGTAGCTTCCTCATGAACCACATGGAGAACTAAGTATAGGTCCTAGGGGTGTATAACAAGGTGATCATAGATGGCTTTAAGGTGAGATTTAGTAATTTCCTTATGAGATTGAGCCATGGAAAATGAAAAATTGAAACCCTAGTTAAATAAGAAAGAGGAGTCTAGAAGCGTATAAGATTAGGTTCACCAAAATGATGAACTTAAATTAGCTAAAATGGGGGAAATTAAATAGTAGTTAGTCTAATCTAGGAGTTAAAAACTCTAAATAAATACACTCAAGTAACATGAAATTATTAAAATGATTGAAATAGTCGAAATAAAACCCTAGCATTCAAGACGACGGAAAGCAATGAACTCACATGATTGCAAATGGTTGTTTTAGAGTTTTACATGTGTGATAAGAAAATGTGGGTGCTAGAATGGCTCTACAGGGGTCCTAAATATAATGGAACTAGAAGATATGAGAAAACATGAGTGCCTAGGAGGGTATTGGGGCACCCTAAGGTTCCTTTCTATTGAAGAATAGGCGTACTCGTCTTTGAAAAAACTCAGAATCTGATTCTTTTTGGGTCGGAAGATATTTTGTAACCTTCAATTCCTATTGCACTAGATTCATTTAAGTGCATCAAATATGCTGAATATATCAAGATGAATTTGAAGAGTTGAAAGAGAAAAAATAAGTATCAAAACTCTAAAATAATAAAGATGTAAAATGAATGGTTCGAACTTACCTCAGTTGCAAAAATAATGGACTTACTAAACTAGGTGTTGCATGAAATTTTAGAACCAAATGTAGTTTTGGCATGTGTGTGCATATCATGCCTGATGAGGCCATAAATTGGGCATAAATTACCATTATTTTTTCCTTCTAAGTTAGCTTTGAAAGTAGATTTAAATGTAATCTATGAACATATAGTTTTCTTAAGATAGATTATAGGATATATATCTTATTTATTATTATTCAAATATTTTTCTATCTATATTGTTGACTAATCCTATTAATTATTTGGGAAAAGATGGAAAGTCTTGTGTATGTAGACCATAAAGAAAAGATAATGCTAGTATTGGGAAAATTGGAATTGATCATGAATAATATATTTAAAATCAAATTTAATTTCATATTCAGATTCCTCTTGAAAACTTATGCAAGTTCAAACAAAGAATCATATCAATCCAAGGTTGCATGCAAAAGTTATAATTGTTTTAAGTTAGTTATGTAACTTGCAGAGTTAGTTCCGAAACTCATAAAGTTATTTCTGAAACTCACAGAGTTGATTCCAGATCTCACAGGTTTAGTTCCAGAACTCACAAATTTGGTTCTACAACTTGTATCAATTGAATGAAAGTTAGTTCTATAACATTCAATTCGTTGAAAAGTAATATTTAGTTCCAAAACTTGCATATTTTGTTCCAGAACTTACATAAAATGAATGACATCTTTAGTTTCAGAACTTACATCAATGGAATGATAGTTTTTGAGGGATTTTGAAAACTCAAAAATTCCAATGGGAAATATGAGAGAGGTTTTTGTTCATAGCGATGTGTTTAACAAAAGCCTCATTCAAATTTTATATAAGTTTTACCAATGAAGAGAGATCTAACTTTTAGTAAGCTGCAGTCTGAGGAAAAGTGTACCATATGGGAACTAAAAGTTCCATAAATAGAAACAAAAAATTCAAATGGAAAATATGAGAGAGTTTTTTTTCGTAGAATTTTAAAAAAAAAAAAATTTCATTCATATTTGCTACAAGTTTTACCAATGAAGAGAGATATAGCCTTTAGTAAGCTGCAGTCTGAGGATAATTTTATCAGAAGAGCACTAAAAGTTCCAGAAACAGAAATAGAAACGTCAAATAGAAAATATGAGAGATATTTTTTTCATAGAAATGTTTTTAACAAAATACTCATTCAAATTTTCTACAGGTTAGACCAATGAAGATAGACGTAACTTTTAGTGAGTTGCAGTTCGAGGAAAAAACATATTAGACAAGTGTCAAAAGTTTCACAATAAAAAACAACAAAGTCAAATGGAAAATATGAGAAAGCTATTTGGTCAAAATCATATTTTTAGAAAAAAATCCTCCTTCCAATAATGTAGAAGAAAAAAATCATTATGATTCTTGTTACCGAAAAGTAAGGAGAAAATTTGGGAACAAATCTTCCTAAAAGAAGCAAGATAAGATTCGACTTCAATAATATATCTCTCTCCATATTTTTTGGATATAGAGATCTTAGTTATTAGTATTGGAATAAAGATAAGATTAGATTGTATTTCCTAAAATAAGGAGTTGGTTGTATGCATGAATTATAAATGCAACCTTCCACACTAAGATATGTAATTTTTTTCCAGAAGTAATCAAGATTTGTTCTTTCTTTCCAATCTTTGGAAGTAAACTTTTTTGCAAATTATGAATTAAAAGTATGAATTAAATCCTCTTCTAAGGAATGGGCTGGCCACTAATTCCAAGGAAGATGGATCAATGTGTTAATGTTTTTTTCTTTATTTCTGTAGTTTTCCTTTTGTTGTAAATTTCTATTTTTTTATGTTATGCAATTTCTTTTGTGAACCTGCAGGTGTCCTTTCCTCTTTCCTTTACTTTCAATTCAGCAATTTCAATTTAGACAAGTGTTCCTTTATTTTTGTAAGTGTTCCTTTCAATTCATGCAAGTGTTCCTTTATTTTTGTAAGTGTGCCTTTTTAATTCATGCGAGTGTGTTTCTTTCATGCAAACTTTATTTCTGCAAGTGTGTCTTTTAATTTCTACAAGTGTGATTTATTTTATACAAGTTTGGTGTGTGTTTAAAGGAATTTTTTTTTCAAGATCTCCTTTTATTAATGCATACAACCTTTATACACCAACCTGGATTGATATTATTAATGACAAGGATTGACGAGCCTCATTATTTTGGCGTCATTGCCAGGGACATAGTGTAATTGGGTGATTCAAAGTTCTCTAAAAGAATATTCTATTTACAGTAGAATACCTTTCACCAAATTCTGTGACAGGAGGAATTTGGTTAGTAGTTTCTTTAGTCTTTTATTTATTGCAAGTACATTTAAATTTCATTTATGTAATTAGGAATATTAGATTGTAAATATCTCCCCACAAATACTTCTTTGTATAAGAAAAATGACTGTGATGTTTGATCAAGAAAGTATAATGGTATGAATAAAGAGTTCAGATCTTGAAATGGTAGAATATGATATTGAATCTAGAAGTAGATCAGTTGATGAAATATCATATGCCATTATTGATAACCACCACCATTTCTCCTTGTATCAACTAATAACTCAGTGATCTTATTACACATAACCTTAGTAAAAAACTGACTTATCCAGTTTGTAATAATGAAGTGGGTAGCATTTCTAGTTAACTTCATCCATATTCAAGGATTTCATTAGAGCCAAAATAAAAACACTCATAAATTCACCCATCCAAATTATTTTTTCATCCCATAATAAAATTCAATCCCTGAACCATATCAATTAGAAAAGTTAGTTTTCATGTCTTTCAATTTCTTTATTTTTGTATATGGTTGGATAAGGTTAAGAAGCAATTATAATGATTATCAAGGAAAGAATTTTTTTCGTACTAACATCTAAGGACTAGATGTATAGGAATTTCTAGAGTTGTTCTTGATATCAGCATGCACATTTTTTAGCACCAACAGTATCAACCAACGAGCATGTAGATTTTGGAGGGACCCACGAATACTTTCAATTTATCTTTTAACAACTCTATCTCCTGAGATCACTAGTTTGGGATTTGAAGATTACTATGGTGATTCTGATATTTCACAATTCAAGATGGGCTTTGAAGACCTAAAAATTGTCTACACAATTTTTGAAATCTTCTTGGAGTTACCAAGTATGAAAAAAGGTTTTTATGAGATCTCATAAATTTCTTCCTATTTTACACAAGTTTTACTTTGAGGAATATAGTATGATGATGGATCAATTTTCTCTCTAATCCTTCTCATACTATCATTTCAGCCAAAAAAACAAATTGATTGGAAAACCCAACTTGCTGGCTAATCGAAGGCAAAGAGAAAAAATAAAAAAAATAAAAAAACTTTGATTGGAAAATTAGCTTATTGGCCAATGAAAGGGAAAAAAAAAAAAATCAAAAATCAAAAAGTTTTGATTCGAAAACCAGCTTGCTAACTAGTCAAAGGCAAAAAACAAATTGTGATTGGAAAACTAGCTTGCTTGCCAATCAAAGGCAAAAGAGGTGGCTCTTCCTCAAAGGAAATCAAATGTTACTTGATGGCTTGCTTCTTGACACAATTTGACCATGTTAACAATAGGATCAGATAGAAAAATAGAGGTATGGTCAAGTTATTTTGTTCTACTATTTTATTTTTAATCTTTCTTGTAATATAAATTTTTTTATTACAACTAAATCCACTTTTACAGATTTCCAAGGAAGGCAAGATAAAATTTATATCTCCCTTACTTAGATGAAAAATATGTGCAGTTCTTTACAATAAAACTTTTAGAGTCTAATTTATGGGAAACCGTAAATAAACAACATGCATCAAGACATCCATGACCTTAGGTGTCGGAGAGAAAGAGAAGCATTAGATATGCATTTTGATTTTAAATATGAGACACAACAGAAGGATATCCACACAAGAACCTGCTGTAAAATAAAAGAGATCAAAAGTAATAGAAGGAGATCCACACAAGAACTTGTTATAAAAGAAATAATATCAAAAGAAGCAGAAGGAGGTCAACAAAAGAACCTGTTGTAAAAGAAATAATATGAAAAGTAGCAAAACAAGATCCACACAAGAACCTGTTTTAAAAGAAATAATATCAAAAGTAATAGAACGAGATCCACACAAGAACCTATTGTAAAAGAAAGAATATCAAAAGCAACAGAAGGATATCTACATAAGAACCTGTTTTAAAATAAAGAAATCAAAAGCAGTAGAAGGAGATCCATACAATAACCTGCTATAAAATAAAGAATATCAAAAGCAATAGAAGGAGATCCACACAAAAACTTGTTGTAAAAGAAAGAATCAAAAGAAGTAGAAGGAGATCCCAAGGAACGTGTCCTCAATACGAAGAAGAATCTAAGAAGAGGAGATAATAATGTAATGCATGAGGACATGCATAAGTTTAATTGTGGGGTGATGATGAGGCCATAAATTGGCCATAAATTACCATTATTTTGTCCTTCCAAGTTACCTTTGAAAGTTGATTTAAATGTAATCTAGGAACACATAATTTTCTTAAGATAGAGTATAGGATATATATCTTGTTCATTCTTTATAAAAAAAAAAATTATCTATCTTTTTTTACTAATCCTATTGATTATTTAGGAAAAGAAGCAAATTCTTGTGTATGCAGACCATAAAGGAAAGATAATGCTAGTATTGGAAAAGTAGAATTTATCATGAACAGTACATTTAAAATCATATCTGATTTCATATTTAGATTCCTCTCAAAAACTTATGCAAGTTCAAAAAAAATAATCATCTCAATTTGAGGTGACATGCAAAAGTTATACTTGTTATAAGTTAGCTACGGGAACTCACAGGTTTAGTTCCAGAATTTTCAGATTTGGTTCTAAAACTTGTATCAATTGAATGAATGTTAGTACTAGAACTTTTAATTCATGGATGAATCAGATTTAGTTCCGAAACTTTCATAAAAGGAATGACAGCTTTAGTTCCGGAACTTGCATCAATAAAATGACAATTTTTGAGGGATTGTGAAAATTTAAAGATTCCAATGGTAAATTTCAGAGAGGTTTTTGTTTGTAGAAATGTATTTAACAAAAACCTCATTCATATTTGCTACATATTTTACCAATGAAGAGATATCTAGATTTTAGTGCGCTGTAGTCTGAGGAAAAGTTTATCATATGAGCACTAAAAGTTCCATAAATAGAAACAAAAAAATGTCAAATGGAAAATATGAGAGAGGTTTTTGTTCATAGAATTGTTTTTAACAAAAACCTCATTCATATTTTCTATAGGTTTCACCAATGAAGAAAGATCTAACTTTTAGCGAGTTGTGGTCTGAGGAAAAGTGTATCAGACGAGCACTAAAAGTTAAATTAAAAAAATAGAAAAGTCAAATGGAAAATATGAGAGAGGTTTTTGTTCATATAATTTTCTTTAACAAAAACCTCATTCAGATTTGCTATAGGTTATACCAATGAAGAGATACCTAACTTTTAGTGAGATGAAGTCTGAGGAAAAAAACATATTAGACAAGCATCAAAAGTTCCACAATCAAAAACAACAAAGTCAAATGGAAAATATGAGAAAGGTATTTGGTTAAAATCATATTTTGAAAAAAATCCTCCTTTCAATAATGTAGAAGAAAAAATCACTATGATTCTTGTTACCGAAAACCAAGGAGAAGATTTGGGAACAAATCTTCCTAAAATAATCAAGATAAGATTTGACTTCAATAATGTATCTCTCTCCATATTTTGTGGATATGGAGATCTTAGTTGTTAGGATTGGAATAAAGATATGATTAGATTGTATTTCCTAAAATAAGGAGTTGGTTGTATGCATGAATTATAAATGCAACCTTGCACAATAAGATATGTAATTTTTTTTCCTAAAGTAATCAAGATAAGTTCTTTTTTTTCCAATATTTTGAAGTAAAGCTTTTCTACAAGTTATGAATTCAAAGTATGAATTAGATCATCTTCCAAGGAATGAGCTGGCCACTCATTCCAAGGAATATGGATCAATGTGTTCATATTTATTTCTTTATGTCTATAGTTTTTCATTTTATTGTAAATTTCTATTTTTTTATGTTATGTAATTTCTTTTGTGAACCTGCAGGTGTCCTTTCCTCTTTCCTTTATTTTCAATTCAGAAATTTCAATTAATGCAAGTGTGCCTTTATTTTTACAAGTATGTCTTTCAATTCATGCAAAATTTATTTTTGCAAGTGTTCCTTTTAATTTTCGCAAGTGTGATTTATTTTATGCAAGTTTTGTTTGTGTTTAAAGGAGTTGCTTTCCAAGATCTTATTCTCTTAATGCATACATCCTTCGGACACCAACCTGGATTGACATTATTAATGGTGAGGATTGATGACCCTCATCAATGCCCTAGGTGGTATTCTTTCAATCACACTTTTTTAAGTAGAGAGAAATAACTAAATGTTGAAAATGTAATAGATTATTTGTATGGAATAGAATATAATCACTCCCCCTATGAAGTGTGTGTTGATGCATATCTCCTACCCTTGATGCATGAAGCAGGTGGATACAAGAGATGTAATAGATGTGACTCTAGATGGAGTGATAGTATTAAGTGATGCTAGGGCCTTCATTACGGTTTCATAATTTTATATTTATATGGGTCTCTTGCTCTAATTTCGTAATTAATCTTGACATGGCTAACTAGGAAAAATATACGGGTGAAAAAGCCTAGAAAGAGCCCAAAATGTTGTGTGAAAGTAAAATAAGGATCGAGTTGTCCCCGGTGAGACTTGGGCACCTCAAGGTTCCCCAGGTGGGACCAGGGCACCTCAAGGAACACTAGTATAGGCCTGGGTGCCCTGGTTTAGGCTCAAATGATAAGACAATGCCGAAATAGTTGGGTATGCATATAAAAAAGTGTTGGAATGACGAAATAAAAATTTAAAGAAGATAGCCAAAAGTTGGAATTAATTTGTCATTTTCCACACTTAATAACAATCTAAATAGTAGTATGATTTCATGATAAATAATGCCAAAAGTGCATGATTTTGTGACTACAGTAAGCCTTGTACATAGGCACTTACTATTTTTAATAATTCTACATAAAAAGGATTTTGGTTGGAAACACTATGTGCAGAGGTCATCGAGAAGGACAAACAAATTGACCAAAGTCAGAAATGATGGAATATTTCCATTTACTATTTTAAGTAAATCCCTTTTAAGGTGCAGGGAAGTGTCTCGAGAGTTAGGAAATTTTTTTTCACGGGATTGATCTTATCTCATTGCCTGAATAACTACTTGAAAGAGACAATGGATTTTAATTATAGTGAATGAAAATTATTAATTTTGGTCAATTATGTATTCATCGGTGCTTCTCGTTTACCTTTTTAGTGTGTATGGGAAAAATACATCGTTTCAGGAGTCATTTTTGTATCGGAACATGGAAGTGTTGTAGAATATCTTCACAAAAATTTCCTATAGGACATCTGGAATATGAGTCATAAGATCTAAATTTTTTTTATCAATTCTCAATTCGTTCCTTTATCATGTGCAAAGGATGATTTTGTAATCATCATCGTCAAAAAATTCAAGGTGTGCACTATTGGAACTTTCAAATCAGTATGGTAGTATTGCAAAGGGTCATGGCTGGTGTTGATTCTCAGCTTCTTCAGAGATGACCTCCATGAGAGATTCCCATGCTAATCTAGGTAATAATTAAACATTGTTTCTAAAAACCTAGATCAAGGTGTTTGTACATCATTCAAAAGAGGTTTCTCATGGTATAAAGAGTTGAAGGATCCAAATTTCATCACATAGGATCATTTCATAAGATTAGTCAATTGGCAAAGGAAACTTCTTCATCGAAATTCATTTTTAGTTCTTTCTCTCTCTTATCTCTCTCTCTTCTCTCTCTCCCCCCACTTTATCCCTCATGTTCTAATTATCCATTGGGGTTGAAATATTTCATAATTCCATTAATTAATTAAAAATTACTTTATGTTTAAAATTTAATAAGTCACCCTTATTTTATTAAAGGGGACTTAATATTTTCCTAAGAATGCAAAAAGTTCATAAGATGTGTAAAGGCATATGAAAGGTCATGATGGTAATACATGAAGGGTCTCTTCTATGTCTAGAAATTGTAAAGGCATCCCCTTTCCAAAGGCTTGTAAATTTCATTTATTCATGAGAGAGTATTCCTTGTGAAGAAGAAAAAATATAGCCCTTATTATGTTTCCCATATATGTGTTCCTCTCATCCTCACTATTGTATAATTTTGCTACAATATTAGTGAACAAAGAAGGATTTTTTTTACTCTATGATAAGGATATTTGTGATATTTTATGCTCATAATCTTAGCTTGTCTTTTTTTTTTCCTTTGGAAAAATTATGTTTCTTCCAATTTAGGTGTGTTGGAATAGTATAGGTAAATGTTATAGCAATCTGATTGTCTACCTATAATGTTCATCCATCTCCCTTTTTTCACACACCCTTTCCCAATCTCCAAGAAAAGTCCTCTCTAGCAAGTGATTGATATATTTTTATTGCAAGGTCCCTGGAGTGCCCCTAGTGGATACCTGGTCATGAGTCCACCAAATTTTAAAATTTCACATGTCCATACACATACGGAGCTACACTATTCAAGTAGAGAGACTTAGATTCCTATATCCTTGTTAAGATAACAACCAATCTTTCCACCTGAAATTTTCTTATCGCCAACACTTACATAAAAATAGATAATATCTTTCATCAATCTAGTTCATGTTATCATCTCTTTGTCATCACCCCACTTTCCTTGAAATTTATTGGAATAAATATCGAAGATTAAGGAATGGTACAAGTCAAGATCTCAATTTTTCCAATATCTCATTTAAGGCTAAATGAATGGGGAGGTAAATGGCAGTTCCTATTATTCAAATTTCAGGGAAAGAAAACTTGAAACCAAAAATAAAAGCTGAATACAGTATTAGGCTTAATTTTTATGCAAGACATCCCTGCTCATGGTGTTGACAAAAAAAAATGCTTATAGTTATATGGCCCCGCCACCCACTGGATATCAAGTTTAATTGTGATGGTCGGATGCGGTTCTGTATTTAGAAATGACGAAGATCAATCAGAAATAAATAGTGACAGGTTTGCAAAGGCTCTACAAATGTTCGAAACCTTTTGTCCTCCGGTATATCATTCTCTCGTCTCTGATGAGGATGGCATGGAGAGCAGTTAAAGTAATCCCAGGCCTACTTTTCTCCTGATGCAGTTATAGCATGCATTTGTGTTTAGCTACACACAACAAGAAAGAAGGGGTTTCCATCCCATGACTACATATATATGAAGGAAACGATTTCTGAAACCCAGGAAGAAATTGTTTATATATTTATACTATTGTCTTGCACCCAACCGCACAAGATTGGAAGGACCTGTATGTGGAAAAAAGGATTATATTTGCCCTGCATAGTTAGTTTATTGCTAATTGCATCATTCTTGGATTCCCTTGTTTATTTGTGGCTGATTGCACATGACCTATGGACAAGGGAAAAGGAAGTGCAGTATCCTCACCCCTTAGCCAACCACGGAAGGAAATTGGTTGGGGGACAGTTGCTCTCAGTCTGGAGCAATAGCTTCCAAATGCAGAGAGATTCAATGAAGGAATTCGCTTAGTGCTACTTATTTGAGCTGTGTAAATGTGGGGAAAAATTGGATTGCAGAGGACATTGTGACTATTTCCCAGGAGCTCGTGCATAAAATGCACCCTGCACTTGATACAACTTATGGTCGATAAAAGGTTTTTGATGTGGTTCACCGTTTCACAATGTGTCATCCACCATGATGATGGTACTTCCAGTTCCAGATATTGGTGGCAGCGGAGCAAAGGCAGAGTGAGTGATGATGCCATTCTTAATCCCATTGGTCTCTTCCGGTTTAAATGAAATCATCATGGACTCTGAGGAAGAGGAGAATGTCAGTGACAAGTCAGCCCTGTTGACAGTGATTAGTTATGACTAGTGCTATGTTACGTAGGGTGTTTCGTTTTATCAAATATCCTTCAGTCTAAACAGCAGACAGTGTGTAAGGTTTAAGACAGTATGGTGATTGTCCATGACAGGATGGCAGTAACTGACTTCAATATGGTTTTTGTAAAAACAGTAGTGGAATTTTATGCACCTTATGCATTCAGCGGATTATGGTGGGTTGTGTGGGTGCTCGAAGGAGGAGAGGGGTTCGTCGCCGATTAAGCTCTCTGAACGGAAAGGAGTCTGTATTTCTCGCATAAAACCACACCCATAAGTTCAATACTCACAGGTTTCACACAGGAGAACATTGACAAGGTAGATAATCCTGCATGTTTGTCATAGGATACCACATTTTTTGGGGATCGTACACCTCTTTCTGAGTTTTTGATTGTGATTGATGCATTGTCAGGTGGAAGGAATCGGTATATTTCATAAAGGATGCAGTTTTTGGTGTATGAATGGATCGAACATGTGGGTGGCAAACAGGACATCTGCCTGCATTCAGAATTGTATCTCATCCAAGGTGCAACCTATGCGAGAGGTAAAGTCTATTTTGAGTCTTTTTGATGGATGAGTTTCTAAGTTTTCTTCATTACCAGCTGGATCTGACACGGTGTTATTATCTGGATGTTGATATTTTCCCTAGAGTAAAATTCTAAGGACCAGGATTTGCAAAAAGGGCAATTGTAATCTCTTAAGCGCTGAAGGTAGCTAACATCTCATTGCAAAACTGACATGTCATTGAGTGATCTTCAAATGCTAGCATGTTGAGATGTTGCTCCAATGTATCAGCATTTGACAGTATATGCTTCCCTCTATTTGATGTGAAACATACTGCTGAGCATTTCGGCAATCAGTGATCTGGTTCTTTTATGCATTTTTTTCTGGGCTAGGGCCCCCCTACCTAGTATCCATAGCCAAAATAAAAAAAACAATTATGTCAAGAAAATTAAGCTTTGAAAGAAAGTGGTCGGCATCTATCAATATTTTAATATCTGATGAAGTAAAAATTCCTCATTTGTTTCAGGCAATAGAAAGTTTTTTTTTTCCTTTAAAAAAGAGAGGGAATGCCACTTACTCATATGGATTATTTCGCAGAATACCCTCAATAGATTCAAACATCCCTTAGTAACTTGAGTGAGTGGTTGTCTAATGGATATAACCATTTGTTCACCATTTCTAAGGAAGATATACTGCAGTAATATGCTCTGGTCGTCAATATGCATCCTGTTTAACATGCTCAAAACGTATCAGAGGTAGAAGGTGTAATGAAAATTTTGAAAACAAAAAAAAGAACTTTCCAAATTTTATGATAGGTAACATTTGAGTATCAAATACATTCATACTTAATACCATATAAACTGTGCCCAGCAATAATTAAAATAATGATAATATAACTTGGCACTTTATTCATAAACATAAGACAAATGTACAATCACATGTCTCCAATTTATGCATAGCTATTTTAACCTATGAACCCAATAAAGGAGATGATCGCAATCCAACAACTATATCATACGTTGACTAATAATGCAGATTTGAGATTACATCCATTAATGTTTGTTGTGGAATTTGTACTCTCCAAAATAAGTTGTCTGTGCATAAATTTACATGAAAACTTATGAAATATTGTGTAATTTAACCCATAATACATATTATGTGTGGTAGGTCAGCATTATTATGGGCGAATACAGTTTCATGACAATACATATTCGTAATATCAATGTTTGCGAATTATTATTTTTTAACTATGTTAGAGTTCGATATTTGTTTAATATTTAATCAAGCCAAACTCATTCAGTCTTACCCCCACACAATGGTTTCAGTAATGAATACACATGTTCTGGAGCTAAATTCACGTAAATGTACCGCCTTTACGTGGTGAATAATCCTCATAATCAATAATTCCATGCGCTGGTTTCTTTTAACTTGTATTACTAAAACAAATCTATACCTGTACATTGATGAGTATGCAAATAACAAATGTACCGTTATAAACTACGAAACATAGTTAATTATTGTCCATACGGTTTATGATTCAATCGACATGGAGTCATTGAACATTATCTTTTTCCTCGAGCATTCAAATACTTTTGGAAAAGCCAATTAAAAAAACATCGATGACATTGACAACATCTAAGAATGTGACATATCTAAAAGATATCAAATAGATTTTATTGTGGGGCATAAACATCAGAATGCAGTTTACAGGTTGTAAAGTTGTACAAGTTTCTGTCTAAAAGGAACTCAATAGTGATGATATTTATCTGAAAGTGTGGAATCTTGCATCTGTAGCAAGATTTTTGTAAGATTTATGTACAAGTGTAACAGTATCCAACTTGGTTCTGAACATAAAAAGTGTCAATTGCTTGCCAGACTGGGATAACAAATTGAACTTCCATTATCAAGCCTGCTTTATCTCACCATATCCACATGCATCTTATCCCGTTGCTGAATTGGCAGTTCATATTTACAATTTACAACATAACTCAAATGATTAGCATAACCAAGACAACTTTTTCCCAGTTTTGAATAGATGGGGAAATTATCGTTTTATACAAAAATGATGACTATGTATGTACAATTGAGAATGTCTAGGAAATCAGTTCCATTTACACGTTAGTTATATCTGTTATTTATTCTCCTAAAATTGTGTTAAAGAGCCTATTAGTTTATTTGATATTAGATTTTATTATTTAGACATGTGATAATATAGTTATTTTTGAGTAAAAATGTGTACACTAATTTAATGTTTGAGATTTTGAGGATAAATTGAGAATGGTGTTGTTTGAGCAATTCCTTAAAATTATATGAGTTGCATACAAAATTATATATGTGCAATTAGATTAATCCCGTTGATTTTATCGGTAATTGGTAATAAATGGGGGGATATTTCAGTGTATTCCATTGTTATGCAGAGATCTAGAATATCCATCATCTGGCGCAACGAAGATGATAAATTTTTCAACAAGGGGCACTTCAATCTTATTGCTCATGTAAATGATAAGTCCGAGACTATTTCTAATGACGGATGGTTTGTTGTCAGATTAAAACTATTGAACAACTAGTCTTAGATTAATAGGAAATACCTAGAGTTTTTTATTCAGCATTTCCCAAGAATCCACTTATTGAAATTAATAAAAAAATTGGAAACAAAAATGCCCTTCTATGTTTAATTGCAATGGTTAATTTTAACATGGGTATAATATTTACTTTGGTTCCCTGATTTCCTGATTTGGCCGCATATACATTAACTGAAATGAACTTTCAATGTATTGACATGAAATTAATTAAGTGGAAAATGAAATCCATTGTGTAAGAAAATTTTAATAAGCAATATCCAGGTAATGTTTGGAATTCGGGACTACGGAATACTTCTATGATTTAATAACAAACAAAATCATGCACACATGATCTAAACAATTCCCAAAAATCTACAGCAGTGGAAGTATAAACTAGAATAATCCAAATCAAGAAAAGTACACACATATAACACAACATGTATCGTGGTTCACCCAATGTGGGCTACGTCCACCTAAAGATAGAGATATCATATATATAATATAACAAGAGTACAAACCAACTCTTCAATACAAGAGTTACAATGCATCTCTCCAAGAGTATCTCCTCTCCTCCAAATCTCTAAACGGATCTCCATGAGTGCACTACAATTTTGCCTCCAAAAACCACCACTAGATCTCACATAACCCAAAACTATTACCCCCCATTTATGAACTACTACCAAGTTCTCTGTGGATTTGTAAACAAGACATCTCACATGGGTCTACGAATGTGCAACCTTGACTGTGCACCAAGAAGTAAGTTTTTCTCTCCATCACTGTATAACCTTGTGCAAACATGAAGACAACCTCCTCTACAATATCTAAATCTACATGGATCAACAATACAATATGATCTCATGGATCTACAATACAAGACTAGATCTACGTAGATCTATGATAAAATATCTCACCAACATGTGGATCTACAAGAAGAAACTCTATGTGCTTTGCATACTATGCAAGCTATTACAATGAAACAAGAACTATACAAAGAAAATACAGTAGAAGACATTACCACTTCTCACCATTCATATGTACCTATCCTGTAACTGTTTGCTTTTGTCTGAACAACTTCTCTCCATGGAGATCTTTCTTCATGTAATATGTTCTTTCTTTCTCTTTTTCTTCATCTTCATCTTCATCCTCTCAATGTAGGAGATAAGGGATTATGATTCTAATTCTGTTCATTCTCTCTCTAACCCTATGCTTTCATGAAGAATAGTATTTTGTTGGATGTGTGAATGGGTATACACTTACCTATGGGGGGTACAATCAAGGAGTTCATGGTTAATTGTTGGATATATTTAAGTCCCAAGGGAGTTAATTAAGAACACTCTTGGATAGATAATGGACTTGCCAGCTTACTATCCATGAACCGACTTCCAGTTTCTCCTTGACTGACAAGATATATAGTCATGAGGTGACTGATCCTATATTCCCTTTCTTCTCCATGACAGTTATTATGATTTCAAGGGACTTCACTAATGCATGAGAAAATGTAAACTTGTTATTATCTACTTTGGTTCATGATTTAATGTCTTGAATGGTATGGAACCGAAGGTGCTATCAACGGTTGATCCATTTAGTTAAAATCATGTAAACCTTCATTGTTAGTTCTATAAATGGAAACTATCAGGGGCCATTTTATCAATAGGAAGAAGTCTGCCTAATTAATGGAATAAACTAGCTCTGGTGGAAGCAAGTGCCTGATCCCAAATCCTTTGTATGATGGTAAACTTTGATCAAGGTTTGAAGAATGCCCTATTAGAGATATTAGAAGAAGAAGAAGTTAGTTTCAGACTTTCATTTTTTTGGCACTTGTTCATATTCCTCATCATGTTGTAATTAGGCACATGTATTATATTGACTACCACCTTGAGTAGAAGGCGATTTCATACCACAACTTCTAAACTTCAAAGAAATTTTTAAATGACTTTGGAAATCCTGTTAATCTTGATAAACTCTAAGAAGTAAGAATGAGTTGTATGGGAAATATGCATTGTTAAAATGAGTTAGTATTTCCCCATAAGGAGAAAATACATTTTATCATGTTTTGTTAAGTTGAGTTGTACTAAAAGTTACCGAAATAAGCCCTTATGTAAGGGAATCTAATTGGCTCAAATTTTTAAGTTGGATCAGATATTCAAAACTTGTAAATATCTTGTTTTATTTAATTAAATGTAGCATCAAGTAAACATGTATTGTATAAAAACATGCCATTTTTTAATTGTCATAGTAAGATAGATTAGGTGGAGATTGAAACTTGATAAAATTTTGTAAAGATGGATAGAATTGCTCAATAGTTTCTTATTTCCTAGCTCATGACATGGTAAGAGTATTCATCGAGTTACTAGGGAATGAACTTATTGCATTATCAAAAAAAATTAGGGCCATGTTTTATTTAATGTTGACCATCATGGAACTTTGATTTGTTCAACAAGGATTGTTCATTACCATAGAGGAAATGAATAAATGAGGAACACTTTTTACTACAAAATTTTAAATTTGAAGGATTGCCTCAAAGTTGTAATTTGTGGAAGGGTTTAGACAATCCCATATATAAATTTTATCAAATCCATTGTGAAATTTAGTTTCTTACTTGTTATATAGAAGTATTTCAAAATCCTAGTAGAAGATCAATTACCCTGAATTCTTTAAAATGGAGATTAGTTGAGAACAAGGTTATTGATGACATGACAACTCATTTCGTTGGTGTTGGTATCCAAATTCATTCTCCTTTTCAAGTCGAGCATAACACAAAGATTATGACATGGAGCTTAGAGATAGATAGATCATAGTGTGTGTCATTTTGTAGCCAGGGATGAGATCTAACTTGCCCTTTATCACTTAGATTTGTGGAGAGATGGATAACACCTTCAAGAGGATTTGACCTATCCTCACTATTTTAGGTTGTGCCTCTTCAACCAGGGTGAGAGGACCCTTAGTGTAACCTCTGTTTGATGAAGGAGATGGAGATATCCTTCTTTTGCACAAATTTTATGAAGAAAACCTTGGGAAAATATAGTCAATACTCCATAATTTAACTCTTAAGAGTTATCACTTCTAAAAGATGCAGATAATTTAAACACAAGACTAAGGTTATTGAAGACACTAAGAAATCCTGATTGTTCTACGTATTTTAGTAAATAGATTTTGTTTCTTTGTTGATATACAGGGAAAATAGGGGTAGTTTAGGATGCATTCATGGTTTTTGAAAAAAATTGGTGGGAGATTAAGAAGGATAAATTTGATTATACCAGATCTTTGAGGGATTTCACAACAATGGATAACTCAAGAATAGAAAGCTTCAGATTAGTTAAGACGTTCCTTCAACCAGAAGGTGTGCTTCAATGGAGGCCTAGATCAACACATTTTCACACAATATTTGAGACTCTAACATGAAGGCTTGAGTTAAAATACTCTATTAAACACCACAATCTCTAATCAATCATGCCTAAGGTACACCAAAAGAATTACAAACAATCTTTATCAACAAATGATAGTGCAGTGATTTTAAATTTGTTTATTTCATCACAAGATGAAGGCTCTTCTTGAAATGAAATTAAAAATGCCGCTAAACTATCACAAGGAAGAGATAGTATGTGATTTCAGAAAGATTTAAATGTAATATTGTAATAGGAATGAAAGAAATTATTTGCAGACATTCTGAAGAAAAGCAGACACAAATTGCTAGAGATTAAACACAAATTAATTTCAAAATTGCTTAGATTCATCAGCAGGGGAAAGATTCTAGAGAAATATCAGTGCTCTTCAATGGCAGTACATCTCCAACCAACTTGACATGATAGAAAATCTAACACAAAATAAATTTACATTTTATCTCGGATTGGTCTCTGAAGAAGACGGATTTCTCAAAATTTCTCTTAAGAGTTTATCCCCAGACCCTTTACAAGAGTATTCTCATTACATTTATACATTTTACTCACTCACTTTTCTTCCCAAAAGAGAAGAATATTCGAGGGACAACTACTTGTTACCAATTTGCCTCAGAAAGTTACATTTATCAAATTCACATCCAAAAGTTTTCAGGTGGACCAATTATGAATTGATCACATTTCTTGGTACCATGACTAATAACTAGGATGTCATGCCACAAATTTTTGGTAGTCCATCCAATCATTCTGATCCTGTCATGTGAGAAATCCCCTTTTTAATCATTTTTTAAGGCTATGCATAGCTGAATCTAACAGGTAATCCTTTTCACTCTCGAGGAAACACCTTTTTCATCTTTTGTTCTTGTAACTTTCATCATTTATTCCTTTTCCCTTTCTTTCGTCTGTAACTTTATCCTGCATCCAGCGTCTTTGGTAATTCCCATTTTTGCAAGTTCCTGAGCAATTACAACTTCACAATATAAACCTTAACAATCCTTGAACTCCCAAATTAAGTTCTGAATGCATTTAATGGAACTTTGTTGACAAAAGTGACAAGGAATTTCATCAAAGAATGATAAAAATAGTGCATATTCGCATCTCTAGGAGTCTTTGAGCAAAAATGGTGGAAAAATAGATGAAATACATAGAAACCATTGATTCTTCCCCTTTTCTACTTTATATCATAGCCATCCACATGTTTCCTTGGTGCACGTAAAAAGGAGAAGTATAGGGGAAAGTTTCCAAACAAGCGCGGACCTTCCACATGCCCTGGGCCCAAGAAAAATGCCTTTTGGTCTCTAAAAAAGTCTCAACAAAAAAATATCCAGTGGAAGCTTCCATGTGTCTCAATGGAACACTTTGAGATGGTCCCCAAGCATAGGCTCACCACGTGTCTTAATCTGGTAAAGTTGTTAAAAATTTTGAAGGATCAGTGGAAGGCGCCATGTGTCTAGAGTCTGAGACAATTTTCCTTGGCCGTTGAAAAGTCCAAGCAAGGGCAGAGTACATGGAAGCTTCCAAGTGTCCTCCTGGAGCTCTTTCAAAATAAAATTTAGGGGCTAGTCCCTAAATAGGCATGGTCCTTCCATGTGTCCCAAGCCTTTCAAAATTGCTTTGCAAAGTTTAAGTATAGAGTGGAGCCGATAGAAGCCTCCACATGTCTCTCTGTCGCAATTGTTAAGGTGGGTACCCTGAGGCTGATCCTCAAATGAGTGTTGGCCCTCCACATGTTCATGGTCTACCAAAGCTTTACCAACCACATGAATTTTTTTCTAAGTCTTAGCAAGGCAGCAGAAACCTCCACGTTTCTTCTCGGCGCATCTCCAAGGCTAAACCAAAATGGAAAATTTTCAGTTGAGCGCCGGCCCTCCATGTGGAAAAATTTAGAGTCTCAAGTGGGCCTTAGAGTTTCAAAGTGCCCCAACATGCCGCATCCAAGTAGAAATGGCCACCTTTCCATAGATGCTGAGATATGAATTTGACTTGGAAAAGTACACCTGTCAAATTCTAAAATGCAGGAATATCACCATTTGCACCCGGAAATGAATCCTTCTTCAAGGAAATTTTTTTTGGAAATGTTATAAGGCCTAAATATGATCCTCGTAGTGTCATCCAATCATGTTTCCATAGATATTTGGGACAAAAATGATAGGGACAACAAAACCTGATTGTGGAAAAAGGAAGGAAGGGAAAAACCTAAGTTTTCACCCAAGTCATAGTTCTTTTCACATAGGCGGATGAAGAAAAAAAATATCTAGATTTAAAGTGATCCTTGACCAAAAGAAGGGATTGATCATGACAACAAAATGGAGAAAAAAGTTTTCATGCATTAATACAGGGAGATAAAAAACGTGACGGAGCTCACAAGCTGAATAATTTCAATGACAATCGGCGTGAGAACAAATTGAGCACCAACATTGGCTTCGACTCGGGGATGGGCACTCCCTGTGAGTGCCATAAGAACAAATAGTATACTAAGTACCTAAAATAAATCATTGGGTAATGGAGTCAAAGAATAAGATTGCAAATAAGATCACTAATAACCAACTCACCCAAGGACGAACCGAGAAACCAACAAAATGGCCACCAAGGATCATTTCAAAACAAAATAGAAAAACACAAAAATAGAAAGAAACCAGAAGAATTTACACTGTACAATGGATTATACCTTGATTCTGAGAAATCAATCAAGGAAATGGTTCAAATGCTTGCCATTAACAAGAAATTCAAGAAGTTCCCCGTTTAATTCTTTTAGGAAGAAGGTATTTTCACCTATTTGAATGTCAATTGAATAATGGCCCATCCACAATGCATCAAATTTACTATTATTGCCCTTATCTTCATGCCTTCTATCCCATAATAACACAAGATCGACAATGTTGAAAGCTCTTGGAGTCACCTTCTTGTCAAATAACTTCTTCAATTTTTCTCTAAACTTCACATGCCTCTGATGGGATGCCCTTCTTTCTTCATCTATCTCAATAATTTTATTGACTTGAGCATCATATAGAATAACTTCCCGATCTTTAATTTATTGAAAAAAATGAAATGAAGGGGTAGCAAAGCTTGATTTCCATATACCAACTCAAATGGGCTCTTACCAATAGTTCTTTTGACAGTGATTCTGTCAGCCCAAACAAAAAAAATCAGTTTCTCACCCAACTTATTTTGTTCATCTCCAAGGTTCTTTTAATGATCTTCAACAAGATTTTATTGCTAGACTGAACTTGTCCATTTCCTTTGGGATTGAAGTTAGAAGCATATGTTAAATTGATTCCATACTCTTTGCACATTTCCATTAAAGGTTTGGCTCTGAACTCATGGGATTATCAACAACAATCTTAACTACCACTCCAAATCTGCATATAATTTGATTCAACATGAAGTCCATGATAACTTGGTGTGTTTCTTTCATGGTGGGGATTGCTTCCAGCCACTTAGTGAAATAATAAGTGGTTATAAGAATCCATTTATGACTAGCACTGGAAGGATCAAAAAAATTGCCAATGAAATCCATTACCCATTGCTTAAATAGGGCTTCAACTGACACATGCTGTAAAGGAAGGGAGCTATAATCTTTCATTATTCCAAAAAAATGCTGACAAATTTCACATTTCCTTACCAATAGAGATGTATCTTAGAAGAGAGTTGGCCACGAATAATCAGCCCTCAAGATTTTATGTATTGTAACTCTTCTAGCAAAATGTCCCCCATATACTTCTCCATGGAGATCAAAAATTACCTTTGGGGATTCATCCTCAACAATGCATCTTAAGATAACTCCCTCCGAGTTCTTCAAAGATAACCCAAAATCAGTTATGACATATTTTCCAGAGGCTAACTTCAAGGCTCTTTTCTAATTTTTACTCAAATGTTCAGGGCAACATAGATGTCTGAGATAAAATATTATATCCTTTTACCATTCAGAGCTTACCAAATTTTCAAGGACATCCACTCTTTCTCCTTCTACTTCATTCACCTCAATAGTTTGCAAGTTTCTCTCATCCATAAGCTTAGATAGGCCGAAACATCTTACCAATTTTGTGGTTTGGATATCCATGTCATATTCTTGTAGCTTGTTTACCCATCTGCATATTTTTCTTGAGAAATCCATCTTTGATAAGATATCTTTCACCATGGTGTGGGGAACACAAGCAACATCTTTAGAGCTCAAGATGTAAGGTCTAAAAACCTTAGTTTCTTTCACCAAGGAAAATTATTTCTTCTCCATGATGGTGTAATTCTACTCATCTCCTTGCAATGCCTTACTAAAAAAGGAAACTAGTATCTCAGCCCCTTCATCATCCTTCTGAAAAAAAACAGATGCAATGGTCTTTTCTGAAGCAAAAGAAAACACTTGAAAAGGCTTATTATAATTTGTTGCTGCCAAAGCAGAGGCATGCTTTAGTGCTTCCTTAATCCCATTGAAAGATTGAATGGAATATTCTTTCCATTTGAAAACTTGGTCCTTCTTCAACATGCTAGTAATGGGGATGGCCAACTCAGCAAAGTTAGACACAAATCTTCTGATAAAGTTTATTTTTCCAAAGACATATTGAACTCCCTTCTTAGTTATCAGAATTGGAACCTTCCTGGCGGCTTCCACTCTCTCTGGATAAATCATGACTCCTTCCTTTGATACAATGTGACCAAGAAGCTTTCCCTTTTTCACTCCAAAATATCACTTCTTGGGATTCAATGATATGCCATACTCACTACACCTTAACAACATTCTCTCCGAGTGTTACAAGTGATCATTTATTTTTCTAGAAAACACATTTACATCATCTTGATAAACAATAATGAAATCATTAATATAACCAGTAAATGCTACATCCATTTCCCTTTGAAACGTTGCTCCAGCATTCATTAAGCCAAAAGGCATCCTAACATAGACAAAATTTCCCCAAGGAGTGGTGAAGACAATCTATATTTTTTTTACTCCTTCACAACAACTTGATTATAACTAGAGAAACCATCCAAAGTGGAGAACAATTCAGAAGTAGTTAGCAATTGTAGCATATTCTCCATGTTTGGTAGAGGGTAATTATCTTTCAATGATGCTTTATTCAAGTTTCTAAAATCCACATACAACCTTATATCACCATTATTTTTTCTGACATGCACTAGGTTTGCAACCAAAGATGAGTACCTTGTTGGTTGAATGATCCCTCCATCCCTCAAATTCTTCAGTTCTTCTTGCATCTTCAAAGAAAGGAGCGGAATGATGGGCCTCTATTTTTTCCTAGAAGTATTGGCATTATATTCAAGAGAAATTTCATGTTGGAACAAATCTTCTCTGTATCCCTTCAACTCAGAGTAAGAACAAGCTAGGTAGTTTTGATATTTATTCAACAATTGAACATAGGACTACTTCTCTTCCTTGATGAGATTGCTTCCTAACCAGATTTTACGTGGTTTTTCCTTTGTGCCCAGGTTATGCTCTTCCACATCTCTTAAAACTAACATACTTCTATTAATAATGTAATCAACATTATCAAAGTTTTATTCAAGAGCCACCAAACCTCTGGGAATCATGTTTTTCTTTAGTTGGATGATGTCTTTGCCAAATAAATTTTCCTTTCCTTCAACAACACATAGCATTAGTTCCCAATCTATATTCTGGTCAGCAAACTCACCTTGGTTCTGGGTAAACCATTTCAGCTCAGCATCATCATCGAACACTTGCAAATTTTTAACGTTATCAGGGACAGATGTCCTTGTTAGTATTTCAACATCACACTCACAAAATGGAGACACTGTATAATTCCCAAATCTGGATGCTAGTACTACTAACTTGTCTATAAAAACATTAAACTTTTCATCATGGTGCTCAGTATTAAAAGAGTCAAACATTTCAATCAAATCCCAAAGTGCATTATTGTAATGTTTCATTCTCTAATTTTTGGTACCATACATTTTTCTAATTTGCTTGACAGTTTTTTCTGAATCCCCTTTGAAAATGATATCATTTATACCATATTTCCATATAATTATGAAGACTAATAACAATGCTTCATATTCAGTAATGTTTTTAGTGCATTAAAAGTTGAGTTTGAAATAAAAGACAAACTCTTCTTGGCTTGGAGAAATCAAAACAATGCCAACACCATTTCCAAAGTTGTAACAAGATCCATCAAGTAACAATGTCCAACGTAAACCTACTTGTTCAATACATTTACATTGATCAATCTTATGCTCTTTCCCATCAGTAAACCCAACAAAGTTATCATCATCTACATCAGCATAAAACACTTCATAAGAAGCATTATTGGGATCTTCAATGAGGTGTAACATCTTCTTCTCTCCATACAGCTTTAAAAGGTTGGCTTCAGCTGGAATGGTGGGAAAAGACATATTCATTTGAAAACTTCCACCAACACTTGCAGTGCACTTTCTTGATAACAGAATGCCCCATTTGGTAGGGCAATCAACAATAACAACATAAAGTTTCAAGTTCTTACCTAGAGAATCTGCAAATCGTACCATCAAACCTTTTACACATCCTACAACAAAAACCTCTTTAGAATCCATTGCAGTACACTTGCTAGAATGTTCTATCACTTTAATGTTTAATTCATTCATGACCTCTAGAGGCATAACATTACATGATGCTCCAGAATCAAACGTATAATTATGTAGTATTTTGTCCTTAATAATCATTGTTGTAAAATATGGATCAACATTTAATTGAGACTCAACTAAATATTTTCCCAGGTATACTTCAGGTGGTTCACCTATCTCCTCCAATGTTGGTGGTTTTTCTAGATCTGCAATGGTTATAGGAGTGTTTACATTATTTATATTTCTACCTTGGGTACTGCTATCTTATTCCAATCCCAAATACTCAAAGGCCCTCTTCTTGTGCTCAGGAATCCTAAGTAGTTCAACAATTGGGATAGAAATCTTGATCTCAGTCAAGACTTATGTCATAGAGAATGTATTTGGGCAAAGCAACATTTGGAGAAATATTGACAAACTCATCGGATGGCACAATATTTTTCATAGTTTGGGCATGGGTGGGAACACCAGTTCTACATAAGACAACAAGGCATTTTCCATATGTATATTTCTTTCAAGTTTCTTTTGGGACATTCGTGAGGAATAGGGTTTTTTGTTTGGATTGAGGCCCTACCCCTTTAACAACTTTACTTCTTGTGTTATACTCATTAACAAGTGTGTATCCTCTTCTGATGGGATTCCTCCATCATACTTCTTAATCATTAGAGCTCTTACGTACTCAAAATCATTATTAGGAAGTTCAAAATCTTGTACCATATCTATTTAAAAAGCATGAGAGGGAGGAAGATGAGGTACCTAGTGAATGTAGTCCCGAAAGCTAGAACTAGTTCTTGCACTTATTACTTTAGTTGAAGTTTCTCCTTTTTGTAAGATTGTAGAGAAGTCCACCATGCATGCATCATCATCAGTGTTATCATCATCATTAGCTTCCTCAAATTTCTGATTTACTTCACATGACATCTGGGGTAAGAAACACTTGTCACACCAATCAATTTCATTTATCTCTTCAACAACAACAAATCTTGCATTTAGAGGATTATGGACTACTCTATTTTCCCCAGCTTGGGTTTGTTTAGCTCCCATGGGTCCTTTACCTCTATCATCAGATCTCTAATATTTTCTTAGATGATTTTCAAATTCATCTTGTCCTTGTTACCTATGCTGAACTTGAGATGTTTTTCCAATTCCTTTCTCCGCCTTGGATAGCTTGTAAGATATTTCTTTGACAGCTCTAGCCAAAGTCTTTACAATTTCCACAAGATCCACAACCTTACTTGTTGAGGATTTTCTGGGTTTATCAGTTTAACACCCTCCCTCTTAGGAGGTTTTTCAACTACTTTATTGTTGTTCTCAATTTACATATCCATGGTAAAGTCCTTCCTCAAAGTTCTAGGATTCTTATCCTTGAAATATTAAGAATATTAAATGCATCTGAATAATTTATCAAACACGATTCATCACATGGTCTCAAATTAACAGGAAGTATTCTCAATATTTTGTTAAATCTTGTATTGAAATCATGCACTGATTCATTAGGATTATTTTTCAGATTTTCAAATTCTAATAAAAAAACCTAGGGTCTGTATTATCACCATAATGCATTCTAAAAGCATTATTCATCTCTGTCCAAGAGTCAATGGAATTATCTGACAAAGATTTATACCAGTCCTTTGCATCTTCTTTTAGAGTATGGATAAACAATTTAATGTATACATCCTCAAATTCTATTTCGAAGTCCTCCATCATATTGAAAAAGAGCTTCAAATGTTGATCACAAGTGATTGCATTATTTGATTGAAACTTAGGCAATCTATTTCTTACATCTTATGGCAGAACATTTGGATAGCTAGTCATACCTCTAAAACTAATGGGAGAAAAAGTATTAACAAAAAATGGAGGTATGGGTGGAGGCTGAGCCATATTATTTTGAGGAGGTGATCTTACAGGAGAAACAAAATGATAAGGAGTGAGAGGTATGTGTGGTATAGGGATGTAATTTTCAGAATGACTTCCCTCTAAAGGCTTTGTTTCTTGGAAAATTCTATCAAATTTGAAAAAAAATAAGGAGCCTTTCCAAATGGAGAATTCAATTCAACAAAGAGACTACTTCATTTAGAAGCACTTGAGAAAGTATTACAATCTTCAATCACAAGCTGATCAGTTTCACCAATGGAGATCTCTTTTATTGATACTTGATCTCCAAGAACCTTCCAAATTCTTCTTCCCTCTGAATTATACTTTCCTAAATCTTGAAATAACATTCTACTAGGGTCCTTGGTGAAGAAAAATCTCCTTCCTTCCAGCTTTGTAGAGATTAATAACAAATCTTAGTTGATATATGTTAAGACACTGGTTTTTATTAAGAATCTAAACAACATGGAGTCGCCATTAAGGATTTTAACCTTAGTTTTTACAAATGCACTATGAGAACCTATCAAATGTTTGTCAACACCATATTCATGCAAATCTTACAAGATCTTCTCTTCTTCTACCGAAATTTATCAATGATGATACAAAATTTAGTGTAATAACTTTGTAAGCTCAAAATATTTCACTCAAAACTTAGAACTTTTAATAATTCTTACAGATCTGAACAGATAATGATTTTTCGGCAATGCATTTACACTTAGATCGTGTAACAAACATTACCAAGGTTTTTTTGTGTACACCTTTGTTCAAATATTCCCAGGTCGTGGTGGCATGAGTGTTGGTATCCAAATTTGTTCTCCTTTTCAAGTCAAGTAACAACAAAGATTGAACACGAAGCTTAGAGATAGATAGATCATAGTGTGTTTCATTTTGTAGTCAGGGATGAGATCTAACTAGTACTTTGTCACTCAAATTTTTGGAGAGATGGATAACACCTTCAATAGGATTTGACTTGTCCTCACTACTTTAGGTTGTGGCTCTTCAACTAGGGTGAGAAGACCCTTTGTGTAACAACCTCTTTTTGATGAAGGAGATGGAGATATCATTCTTTTGCAAAAATTTTATGAAGGAAAACTTGGGAAAATACGATCAATACTCCATAATTTAACTCTTAAGAGTTGTCACTTCTAAAATATGGAGATACTTTCAACACAAGGATAAGGTTACTGAAGGCATTAAGAAATCCTGATTGTTCTATAGATTTTAGTAAATAGAATTTGTTCCTTTGTTGATATACAGGGAAAACAGAGGTAGTTCAATATGGATTCATGGTTTTTAAATGATTTTGGTGGGAGATTAAGCAAGATAAATTTGATTATACAAGATATTTGAGGGAATTCACAACAATGGACAATTCAAAAACAAAAAGCTTTAGAATAATTAATACGTTCCTTCAACCAGAAGGTGTGCTTCAATGGAGGCCTAGATCAACACATTTTCACACAATCTTTGAAACTCTAACATTAAGGATTCAGTTAAAAGACTCAATTAAACATCACAATCTCTGATTGACCACACCTAAGGTAGACCAAAATATTTACAAATAATTTTTATCAACAAATGACACTACACTGATTTTAAATGTCTTTATCTCATCACAGGATGAAGGCTCTTCATGAAATGAAATTAAAAATGACACTAAACCATCATAGGGATGAGATCCTATGTGATTTCACAAATATTTCAATGTAAGATTGCAATAGGAATGAAATAAACTATTTGCAGACATTCAAAAACAAAGTAGACACAAATTGCTAGAGATTGAAGAGAAATTAATTTCAAAATGGCTCAGATTCATCAGCAGGGGAAATCTTCTAGATCAATCTTAGTGCTCATCAATGGCTATACATTTCCAACTAAATTAACATGATATAAAATCTCTAACACAAAAGAAATTAACAGGTTATCTTAGATTGGTCTCTCAGGAAGATGGCTTTCTCAAATTATTTCTTAAGAATTTAACCCCCAACCCTTTGCAAGAGTATTCTCATTAAATTTAGACATTTTAATCACTCATCCCAAAATTTCCCCCAAAAGATAAGATTATTCAAGGGACCTTTTTTTGTTACCAATTTACCTCAGAAATCAATATTTAATGAATTCACATCCAAAAGCTACTAGGTGAACCAATTATGAATTGATCATGTTTCTTGGGCCCTTGACTAATGACTAGGATGCCATGCCACAATTTTTTTGCAATCCTTCTAATCATTTTGATCCTGTCACGTGAGAAATACCATTTTTAATCATATTCCATTGGATATGCACAACTAGATTTGACAGTTAATCCTTTTTGCTCTCGAGGAAACACCTTTTTCATCTTTTACACCTACAACTTTCATCATTTCATCCGTTTCCCTTTCTTTCCTCTCCAAATCTGTCTTGCATCCAACTTCTCTAGTAATTACCATTTTTACAAGTGCTCGAGAAATTCCAACTTCAAAATATCAACCTTAATAATAATTAGAATCAAAAATTAAGTTTTGAATCCATTCAATGGCACTTTGGAGACAAAAATGACAAGGAATTTCATCAAAGACTGATAAAAAGTAGTGCGTATTCACATCTCTAGGAGTCTTGGAGAAAAAATGGCTAAAAAATAGACACAATACACAATAACCATTGATTCTTCCCCTTTTCTACTTTATATCATAGCCTTTTATGTGTTTCCTTAGCACAATTGCAAAGGAGAAGTATAGGGGAAATTTTCCAAATAAGCGCGGGCCTTCCACGTGCCACGGGCCAAAAAAAAATGCCTTTTGGTCTCTTAAAAAGTCTCAACCAAAAGGAGCCAATAGTAGCCTCCATGTGTCTCAAAGGCACACTTTGAGATGATCACCGAAAGTAGAGACCCCAAACAAGCATGGACTCACCATGTGTCTAAGTCCAGAAGAGTTGTTAAAAAATTTAAAGAATCAGCGGAAGGTGCCATGTGTCTAGGGTCCGAGATAGTTTTCCTTAGCCATTGAAAAGTCCAAGAAAGGGCAGCGTGAGCGGAAGCTTCCAAGTGTCCTCTTGGACACTTCTTTCAAAATAAAAATTAGGGGCTAGTCCCCAAACAAATGTGGTTCTTCCACATGTGCCAGGCCTTTCAAAATTGCTTTGGAAAGTTTAACTATAGAGTGGAGCCAACGGAATGTCTACACATGTCTCCTTGTCACAATTGTTAAGGTGGGACCCTAAGGCTAATCCTCAAATGAGCGTCAGCCCCTCCATGTGTCCACTGTCTACCAAAGTTGTACTAACCATATGGAAAATTTGTCTAAGTCTTGGTAATGCAGTGGAAACCTCCACGTATCTCCTCGGCTCATCTCCAAAGCCAAAACAAAAGGGAAATTTTTTAGATTAGTGTCGGCCCTCCACGTGGAAAAGTTTTGATTCTAAAGTGGGCCTTAGAGTTTCAAAGTTCCCCACTAAGCCACATCCAACCAGAAAGGGCCTTTCTTCCATAGATGTTGAGATATAAATTTGATTGGGAAAAATTCACACGTGTCAAATAGTAAAATGCGGGAAAATCACCATTTGCACCTCAAAAATGAATCTTTCTTTCAAGGACACACAGTTTAGAAATGATATAAGGCCCAAATATGATCCTCCTAGATTCATCCAATCATGTTTCCATAGATATTTGGGACAAAAATTGACATGGACACAACAAAACTGTGACTATGGAAAATGGAAGGAAAGGAAAAAACCCAAGTTTTCACCCAAGTTATAGATCTTTTCTCATGGATAGAGGAATGAAAAAAAATTATGGATTTAAAGTGATCCTCGACAAAAGGAAGGGACTGATCATGGAAACCAAATGGAGAATAAAGTTTTCATGCATCAATACGGGGAGATAGAAAACACGATAGAGCCTACAAACTGAAGAATTTCAATGGACAATCGGGGTGAGATCAAATTGAGCACCAATAGGCAGTCTTTGCATAGTCATTGACCTTTCATAATATATCTCTTATTGAGGTTACATTGGTACCACACGCTTGTAAATATTTTCATGGGTAGGTTTCTCATTCAAAAAACATTCCCGAGGGGCAAAACTGGATAACAATTACTGTAAGCGTTTGTAACCAAATTTCATAGTTGACCAAATGCTACCAGGATTAATTACTCCATTTTTGGGCTCAATGGCCACATCACATAGGGCAACTGATCAAGTGATTATTGGAATCTATTACATCCATAGATGTTGCCTATGATTAAAGGGGTCTTCCTTATTACTTGTGATTTGAAGCATGAAGAAAATGGTTTCCAAGTGATGTCTATCTATGGAGTTAATTATTCACCAAGAAAAGGAAAGTGTTTTACAAATCATTTTTAGATGTCTAATGGTTTCATATAACTCATGTATTTCATCGACTAATTGAAATTCCCATTGTACTTAGAGCTATTGTATAATGGGACTTATTCCAACATCTATTTTTTCCTTTTTAAAGCTCAAGCTCGATGTGAAAGAAACTTTTCCCACTCTTTAATTCATTAGGACTTACCAATTGGGGTGTAGGCTCATATTTTCTTTGTTACATATGCACCCATCGTTTCCTTAAATTATGTATTTCAATTGAAACCACTATAAATTGTTCTCTTTATAATTCAAATAGAGCTGAAAAAATGTGGGTATAAGTATTCCATGATAATTATTTTCATTCCTTACATTAAATAAAAGGATGTTCACAATGAAATTTTTTTCTTGCGGATTGGCCAACATTTTCCATGGCCACTAAAAGTGGTAGACATGAGTATTAAAGTGTAATATAAATCTTTGCTTATGTTTTATTAGATTAGGTACTAATTTTTTATTAGCTAGGGTTGGAAATTTGAAAACCCTCATGAATTTAGCAATCGAAGTCTTGAAAGTGTCTAATGGTTCATCTGAATATTCAAGTCCAATGTAAGTATTGAATAACTTAAAGTACCCCATATCTGATAATCTTCAGTTGATGTAGGGAAACTAGAAAGAGTACGGTCCACTTGCGAAGAAATGATGTTGAATACACTTTACCAGTGACCTTCGAAGGAAGCCTTAAATACCAAGATATTTTCGATTTCAATTGAACTGATATCTCTAGACATGAATATTAGTGGTATCATTTTCTTTTTGAATCATGATAGGTTTCATGAACCGACCCTCAATAGGATACGTTTGAATATCTATGGTGCTATCAGATTATGACGATCTCAAAATCCTCTAATTATGCTGTGGATTCTTAGAGAGACTTTTAAAATCAATGAAGATCTACGTCCTCTTGACCGCACCATATGATAATTTCAAATTCCAGACTCATTTTAGTCATGTATGAGTAATTGTGTTTTAGCAGTGGGGGGAGAAAATCTTTTAAATGCTTCTTCGCATTGATTATCCATATAGACTTGCAGATGTCATTGATGTCAATCCCTATCACTATGTAGCATGGTGTCTAGATGTAGTATGATCCCCCTAAATTTTATATTTAGGTGATTAAGCATCCTTGTTTTTCATATTACACGAATTCTTTGAGGTCCTGGTCCATGTATTAGTGATGGTGAGTAATTAGAGTCTAGATGTCTTCAAGATCAAAACAATTTTTGGATACTGAACCACATCAAAATCCTTCATGAGGTATGACAATGGTCATCCTAACTGATGTGTCCTTAACTTTGTGCATATTGTTTGTATGAGGTCAACAAACATATCCATGTCCATAGAATACTGAGAAATGGTTTGTGTCAAGTATTATTAGGATCTTTTCTAGCCTTACTGTAAATTTGGAGTTTGTGATATACCCATTGCTGATGTAAACCTTCATCATCTTTGGTGAATGTAAGTGCAAGTAATCAGTTTTTTACCCATAATTACCTAAGGTGTAAAGTTTCAAATCTGGATTCAATTATTAGAGTAGTATCTTAAATTTGATGTTCTTGGCAAGTTCATAGGTGAGAAACAATGTGACTACATAGAGTCAAATAACTATAGCCATACTAGGGAAATTCCGGAATACCAAGGCTATATGATAATTTTGAGAAACTAATAGGTAGAAAGTTATCATGTTGCGCACCTTACCTTCAATTTAGGTGCCAGTATGCTCAAAAATTCCTACGATATGTAAGTTGGGTAGGAAGGCAAAAGAATAACCCCATTTAGTGTAATTATATAGACAAATAGTGGAGCTCTGCACTTTGCTTCTATGATGTTTTAAATTCAACAGATTCATAGGGGTGACATGGGATATCTCATAAAGACTTCTATGTCATTAGAAAGCTTTCAAAGACAAATGTATTGGCATTGGGTTTGAGGCCAACGCATTTTTATGCACGATTGTTAAGAAAGTATCAAGTTGCATCCCAGAAGGCGCCACATACACCCTACCTGATGGTTCACAGATTATTGCGTATTTTTAAATTGATTTTTAGAGGTTTCAGGACATTACTTCATTGCATTTTTGATGCTCTTTTATGTCCAAATAGGTTGGCCCATTGTCAAAGAGTTTTGGACCCTCTCAAATGGAACAGGGACCAGTGTTTATGGTAGATGGGACTTGCCAAGGAGCTTGGTGTGTGACTCTTGAGAACAAATTACCATGGAGAGTGTAGAAATTCTACAAGGCCTCTAAGAAATGATTTCTAGTTATACTATGTGTTTAAGTGCATGTTATTGAGTTATTTGGCCATGCTTGTTGGGTCCTGGAATCCACCATTTATAAAGGTGTAAGGTTTAGGGAA
This sequence comes from Taxus chinensis, assembly GCA_019776745.2. Lineage (NCBI taxonomy): Eukaryota > Viridiplantae > Streptophyta > Pinopsida > Cupressales > Taxaceae > Taxus > Taxus chinensis. The sequence continues at coordinate 64,144 of JAHRHJ020003414.1, forward strand.
TCAAGCTTCTAGAGCCCCCCGGAGCTATTTTGTGCTAGGTTGGGTATACTCTACCTTGGAATTAAATATTCTTAACATGATATATTACTCTACATTTTATTAATATGGGAGTTTTACTAATAAGAGATTAGTAAGAGCATATGGAGAATTTCTGAGGCATCCCAATGAGATGTCCTCTTTAGTGATTTTTTGATATTGGTGTAAATGAAAGGTTATTACAGGTAGGAACCTATATCCCATTGGGTCACTACATAGATGTGGTGACACACACACAGATCACTTACACACATGTGGCTTGCACTTTCAAGCTTAATGATGTAATTTACTTAAATACATATGATTGTGTTACCTATGTTCCATACATGTTGAATTTAGACAAGACTAAATGGCATGTGCTAAATATATTGATGTGAAATTGGAAAAACATTGTATAATTTCCATGTTTTGAATACATCCCTTATTGCATGTGGAGTAGTGCATGGGGGCCAATAAGGGAGATTTATTATTCTAGGTAAAATGGAATATTTTGAGGTGATCTGATGCATGATAGTTTCTATCCTCCATGATAACATGTGTTAAGAGATAAGATAGAAAAAATTTAAATCAGAAGGAGAAATTAGAAACTTGGAGACCTTGTATAAAAGTCCTAAGAAATTTCATTGTAGCTACATTGAACTTGTAAATTCCCATATAATTGTGGAAGACTTATAGAAATTTAGATTTAAAGATAAATTTAGATCGAATGATTTTGTGTACTTTAAAAGTTATAGATGTCTTGTGGGAGAGAGAAACAATTATTCCCTGAAAATTAGGGGTTGAAATAATGTAAAGTTGGTATTAAAAAGGGTAGCGTAACGTATTTATTCACATTTAGGGTTGATGGCCTCATTATCTTCAAACAATAGGTGTGTTGGTACCTCACTGAATTACTTTTATCGGTAAAATGCATACAAGCATACTTGTGCCAAAGGTTATAACCCTCCCCATCTTAGGTTTCATAAGAACATTAATATATAATATTATTCTTGTGTTGAGACACATTGATATTACTATAAATATGTTGGTATAATTTAAATACACATTATATAATATTCCATGTTCATATTTATGCATGATGTTTGAATAAAGTCTAAAATCTGTATTTATGGAAGAGGTAAACGAAATATCAGTTTATTTGATAGGACTGAGTTTCCACCCCACTCAAATGTGATCCAATATTTTTGTTGTTCTTTTGAAGATATCTAATCTATTAAATGATGAAGAATTGTAAAAAATGTATAGCTTAAATTTGCAAGCTTGATGCTAAAATCATTTGATTTGCATATAAAGTGTACGTCAATTTATTTTAAGATTTATAAGGGAAAAAATGGAGGAGATACCCCAAATAAGCCTTAACTTTGAAGAATTTTAGAAAAAAATCTTAAATTGGGTCAAGACCTAGATCTAAGGTGATCCTAATAGCAATTTAATCGTAGGGTAGATATTTAATCCTGACAATTATGTTAAGTGATGGGAATATTATTAATATGGGTATTAAAATTACAAGGTATGTGTATTCATACAAGTGGGTTAGACTAGTATGTGATATATATTTATATATATATATATATATATAACTATTACTTTCAAAAAAAAGAAACTTTTCATTTAAGGATGGAACTAAATTAAATTATTGTGCAATGGAGCAATTAGATAAGGATACTAAAAGAAATTATGTATTGTTGGGTATAGAACTTAAAGGGCCTATAGCTTGCACTTTGAAATATATGAATCGGATTGAGTGTTAGGTTAAACCAAATTAGCATAATTGACCCTAGTTAATACTATGGTAAATGGGGGATGGGGTGGACGACCTCCCCCCAATAGAGACATTTACATCCCTGCCAATGGTTGTGGAAATAACACTTTATTAATATGTGTCAATTATCAATTCGTTTACGAATACTAATGCACTATATGTGGAATTAAATAAACATAATCTCCCAAGTGTATTGACGTTTATACATCAACTTCATATATATATATATATATATATATATATATATATATATATATGTTAATCATTGTATTTTTTTCTTATTATTTCAGGTTTCATTAAAATATTATTTTAATAAAAAATATACATACATACATACATACATACATATATATATGTATGTATATATGTATGTATATATTTTCTACCTAAGTAAAAAGTATCACCATTTTAACTATTCCTCTAAAATGGGGCAAAACCCATATGCCCATTTGGGCAAAGGCTAAATAATGAAAAAATAAAATAAAATAAAATAAAATACATTGGAACCCTAGGAGAGATTTTATATAACACTTTAAAAAGGAAATAAGAATGTGCATCTTTCCAAGTGCTTGAGATTTATTTTCATGGCTTCCACCTCCTCTCCACCAATCTCCAAAACAAAAAGAAGAAACAATAAGTAAAAAAAAAAGAGAAAAGAGATTTTCGTATGCAAGCTTAGGGTTAGTTGAGTCCATAGATCTAATGGCCCCAAATGAATCCTTCCAATGGATGAGATTCATCCCTACAAAAAGTAGGTGGGAAGTGGGTGAGAGAAATTCAAATTTATTTTGCATGGGTAGACATTATTTTGGGGTCACTATAGTATGTGTAGGGGTGTTATTATTTCCCAACCCAAGTGTCTTATAGAGACCCATTTTACTTAATGCAAGTTGAACCATTTGTGGGTATTATAGAAATTTATTATTTAATTAAATAGACCACACTAGCCTTGAGATTAACTAACCAAATTTAATTATGGCGAGATTAAATTGTATTAAAGTAAACTATAGGGATGTCTAATTCTTGATTTAAAGTAACTAATTTTTAGTATAATTTATTGGGAGATTTCATTATTTTAGAAGGGAAATTAATAATATTATTTTAATATAACTTAAAACAAGAAAGTGTGACTTCTAACTTTAACCTATTGTTGTGAATAGGTTTTAACAAAAAACAAATTGCATAAATTTTCTTGTTTACCTAGGTTTGTTCTTGGGTTTTGTGACGGAAACTTTGTGGGAATTACAGCCCCTCTTGAAATATTTATCATATTATGCATTCATTTTTAGGTTGGGATCCCTCTCCTAGGGGCCACACCCTTTGACATAGCTATTGTCATCACTGGTCATGCAAAAATTTTATGTTGGGATTGACTCCTTGTTGCCACTTGTAGGGCCCAATCGTCTTCGACATTATCCTATTATGATTTTTATTATTGTGGACTAGAAGTATGTATATTATCATTATATTTTTATTAGGATCCATTGGTAGATGGACATTATTTTTATATTTTGATTAGCGGACATTAGTAGATTTGCATTAGTATCTTATTATGATTAGAAGAAATTGATAGATGATGATATATTATTGTTTCATTATATATTGATGATGATGTAATGTAGCCAAATTAAGAACAACCAGATAAACTGCAATAAAATGAACTCCAAAAGAAAATAGATCTCCTTCTTCGTTCCCAAATAATGAATTACAATGTTTCCTAAATAGGAAAATAACTCCCAACTCGAGTTGCCAAGTAAACTCTAGCTAACTCTGACTAAATCTACTCTAGGTGGCAGAAATTACTATTTTTAGTAGTTTACTAGAACCTGCTATTCTTAGTAAGTTCGCATGCTTATTCCTACGGGCACAGAAATTTCCACGCATCTTCTACATCCCTAAATTAGAGGAATTTCCAACTTTCTAACTCGCAATGCAATTAATAGACTAAAATTAACTAATGCTCAAAAATAGGAAAAACCCAAATTATAACTTAAATCCTAATTTTTGGCCTCAAGATGGCAGATTTAGGACCCGAAAACGTGTCAAAAACTTGCCCCAACCAGTAGGGCGGGTTGCCGCTGCGTTCGTCTCATCGAAACACGTGGTTTCAAAAAAAAAAAACGGACTCAAAACGGACACCCGGAGCTCAAGTTATGACCTTGTCAAGTTCCTGCTAATTCGGGCGCATCACTTCACCATACCATTCTAATAGTTTGGATCTTGTAATAATCTTAGTGACCTAATAACTGTTGATATGATTACAAAAAAATCCTTTGCTTAAAAATACAAATAATTCATCAAACTCACCTCAATTCTAAAGATGACAAGCATTTTAGCCATTAAGGTAAAAATGTTGTAGAAAAAATTTGTAGCAGCTGTAACTCATTAATTGATTCATTTGAAACATGGCCATGGGACCAAAGGGGTATTGTTTCATTTCTATGTCATCACATCTCCCATTTATTTTGACAATAAGATTCACTTCTAGGATCTTGGAACCTTCAGTATAAGACCTAAATGGTTACAACGAAGGTCACCATGGCAAAACTATGTTAAGTTCTATCTCTCACTGTCTTGTTAAATAGCTAGGATATCCCCATAGGTGGATGACCACCACCAATATGACCATTTCCTAAGTGAATACTCTTCAACCGTTAATCGTTTTTAAATTTTTCATGCCAAGTATGTGATTTATTATAGTAATGTACAAAACTTTATTATTGACAAATCTCCCAATGTGCACTTATGGTATGAGGGTATTAATCGAGGGTTAACTAAAGTAACTTGGGATCTGACTTAGGCGCATTTATTTCAGGTAGATTTTCCCAATGATCAATCCACCTCAGTTGGATTTTTAATAAAAAATCTTGGATGTTGTGAAGTAAAATCATACCCCAAAACCTATGAAATCCCACTGTAAAGCCATGTGTGTGTGAGGCTTGTGGTGAGTATATGAAGTTACCAATTCTGAGCACGGTTTTGCCTTAAATTCTCATACACAACTATATCTATGGGGCAAAACTTCAATAACATGCATACCCATATATGTCTCTTTGGAACCTAAAACTTGTCATGAAGCATCATTACAACATCATCTAACTATCCCAACTCATCACCTATCTCAAATATTCCTAAAACACTCTGGAGTCACAACAACTTACTTGTGCCATCCTACCTTGTCATATCGGCTTCTTGCTTCCACAAGGATTTATAAAACATCATTCTAATGTTTACCTCTGGTAATATGGAGACTAGTATAACTCATCATGACAGTCATTAAAATGCTTCAATAAGACCTGATAGGCTCCAGATTTTCTATTTACCTCCAACTCATTTTCCTATGTGTTGGGACTATTTGACTGAGCCCTAGAATGACCACTACACATCATGGAGATTCTTGGATTGAACTAACTTTAGATGAGTCATATGTAGACTTGTTTGGACACCTCTGTACACACATCTTGGAACCATGATGGAACTCATGACATGACCATAAATTATTTTATCATGCTCAAATGGAATGCTTAGACACCATTCCAACCTTGACCAATTTTATGACACTACAAATCAATCTTCATGTTAGACATTGAAATACACCTCATGTGAGATTCATGTTTGACACCTACGGGTACCCTTTTCCATCAATGTATTTGACATAAATGAAAAAAATATAGACACAATGGAAAATAAATTAAGCTAAACATACCAAAGAGGATGGAGGGTTACTAAATTTTGTGAAGATCCTTATCTAACACGATTCACCCAAACTTGGAATTAGTTGGTTTGCGCTACGTGTATGGTGACAAGTGTTTAATTTGTTTATTTAACCATAATTTCATTAAATTTGGACATTATATAATCTAGATTAAATACTGAAATTGGATATGTTGGCTTTACTTATACCAAATATTGGAATTTGATTTGGCTATTATTGGAATCCAAAAAGGGTTTTTTTGTAATTATATATTATGTATGAGGGATTTCCATTTTAGGGGTTTACAGTTTTTAGTAAGAATTTGTGAAAGTTACCATTGGTTGCATCCATTCTTTATTTCTCTATGGATGGGGCTCGGGGGCCAATGAGGAAGATGAATTCCTCCCCTCATTGGAATAAAGGTTGTGGGGTGAGTGTTGCCTACACACCCATTTTTTGTGATTTGAAGATTAAGATCAATCTTTGGAGTTGAAGGGTGACATTGGAATAAAGACCCTTGTATTGGGAACTAAAGGAATAATTCTTACAATAAATTTTTCCATGTTGTTTCCAGTTAGAGTAGAAGGCTTGTAAATCTTGTATTTTAAAAGTAGAGTTCTTGTAAATTTTTATTTATCAAAGTTGTATTTCTAAAAGAAATAACTTTGTAATTTTATTGAAATACAAATGTTTATTTTTGAATTTAAATTTAAACTAAAAATATATATCATGGATTCATTTTAAAAGAATGGTGTTCTTGTATGGAAAGTATATGTTGATTTTTCTTTTAGTATTATTGGTAAAATTGAATTAAAAAGGGGAACGAAGAAGTTTCATTTAAGTATGTTGAACTTTGTTTCTCTTCAAATTAAAATGTAAAATGGAGTGATTTAGGTTGTTGCATTGTAGTCAATTTTATAGAATGTTATAAAAGGGAAAGTTATACATTTAGTGTTTTAAACAAAGAAACTTGTTCACTTCTTTACTTGCATTTAGTTTTGAATAAAAAGGATATTTCCCAACTATCTCTTCTATATAAATACATTTAAATTTATATAAACTACATATACCTATATATTTTGTTATATAAATGAACTTTAAATTGATATATTCTTTAAAATAAAATAAAGCAAAAAAATATATAAAATTCTAAATATATAGAATTATATAAATTAATGTATTTACTTATATAAACTATAATTTATACATTTAATAATATATGTGAAAACAAGCAACAATTAGCAAGAGTATATTTTTATTTTATGTATTTCTAAAGTTCTTATTAATAGAAGATAAATACATAGATAATCTCCCTAGTTCAAGATCAATATTAAACCTTATTTTTGTTCTACATTGATATTAATCACAAGTAATATATATCAGAGACATAAATATAACCATATGCAAATATAAGAAAGTAAGAGATTTGTAAAATTTTACAAGGGTTAAACGGATTTCAAAGGGTTAAACTGCCTGGGCAAGAGAAAGTGGCTATCATTACAGGCATGGGGTTTTTTATTTGTCCAAGGGAATTTTAATTTCACCCCTTTCCCCCAAATTTGGAGGAGAGAAATTTACTAGTCTTTTAAGGTGCATTTTCAAAACACAACAAAAACCTACTTGCAAGTGGGCATAGTCATTGAATTTTTTTTGTAGATTTTTATAAGGTATAATTTAATAATTCTATGAAAACAAAACAACAAAAACCTAACAGTAATTTGAAAAGGAAAAAATGAGAGAATCCTACCATAGGGTACCTACACCTTGCACACATGTCATCGTATTTGAGGACATAGATTCAAAACAAAATAAAAATGGTATCTTGAAAACCACTGCCCCCCATACCAAACCCACTGCACATAAAAAACCTTCCTCCCTCAAACACCACCATGTACAAAAAGTTGTTTCATGGAAAAAGGAAGGTGGGAACAATAGTAGCGGCTGCTGCACTGACCAATGAAAAAAAAAATTCCCCCAAAAATGGACACACAACAAATGGCAAAAAATATCTCCTACACATATCAAGTTGGAAAAGACTAAAAAAAACTTAATGAAAACTGGTCATAGCTTCCACGACCATTGAATGAAGTAGGAAATGAAGTATGAAATCTCAACTAATCATCAATGAGGGACTTTAAACATTCACCTTAGACAACCAATAATTAAAGAAAATATTTACACAAACATTAGCATGTGTTTATTCAACTCGGTCCCATGTAAATTAAGAGCATGAGGAAAAAAACAATAGTATCCTGCGCTAGAAGTAATAAAAACTTATTCTTAACATTGAAAACAAAAAAGGAAAAAAAATCCAATCATCCATATGTAAATTTCGATTGTCTTCAAAATGGATAGTTATGTGGGTAATAATTATTGTTTCATTAGAACAAAATATGTACAATTTCTTATATTTCTAGCGGTAATTTCTTTATAACATATATTCTAATGTATTTTGGTATTTTTCTTTTCTATATTTATTAGGTATATATAAATCTTACTCTACTAAAAATAATGGAAGACATATTACATATTTTTAATTTCTACTTATATAAATATATATGCATATATATATGTGCAGTCCCAACAAAGAAATTAGAATAAAGAGAGAAAGAAGGGAGGGAAGGTGAGGAAGATGTACTTCAATGACTTTACTTAAAATCACTTTGATTTCTGGGAGAAAATGGGACCTTGAGAAAGCTTTTCCTTATTGGAGGAATGCCTACATTTTAGTATATAACAAAGAATTTTTCAAGTTATATACACCATTGGAATTATAGAGAAAATTGTTCTTGGGGTTCATGAGTTAATTTTATAACAAGAATGAGGTTTCTACATCAAACATAGCCTTAGGTCATGGATCTAGATTCAAGGGGTCGAAGGGATCTGAGCTTAGATAAAAATCTGATTTTTCATTCATTTCAAGCTTGTAAACACTATTCTCCTCTTGGGAAGCACCCATGGAAGGACATGGGCGCTCACGGTGCTAGTGACCAGTTTTGCGTTGTATTTTCATAATTCTATGGCCACAATGCACTATTGTTAACATGCACGACACTCAAATGAATATAATGCATCCACTTTACATATGTTCATGATGGATTACATTGTCATTTTATTTGATTATGATGTTTCTCTAACAAGAAATAACCACCATTCCTCATGAATCTATTCAGAACTCTATCATGTATCCTTTTATTGAGCAAGGCTAAATACTCTAGGGTGACCAGTAGCAAAGTAGTTCGATGAGGGAAATGTGGAGGGCCTCTCTATATTTTTTTCCCTTTTGAATACAATTTTGGAGTCAGAACATGGAGATCATCACCTTACTCCCCTTGGCTTAAAAATTGACTTTCATACAATCATATGTTCATTTTCTACATCATCTTCTCTTACACTTTAGGTCATGATTACTTCACAGACGTTCGAGGAATTTTTTCATATAGAAGATAGTAAATTCATTAGGAAAAATAGAACAACATAAGGCTTCATCCCTCTTGACGGCATGTTATGCAACACTCAACTCCACAATGGATATTTTAGAAAATACAATACAATTGTAGGTTTTTTTTTCATGCTACCCTCGATTCACTGGTAAGTTCATCTCTTAGAGGGTGTTCAAATAAACATGCATGGCAAGTTTCAACTCCCTAATAGGTGATTTGTGGAAACATTCAGAGTGGAAGCATAGGTGGGAGCAGCAAGTAAATGAAAAAATAAAGAGTAAAGTATAAAGTGATATAATTTGATTAATTGGAACAACATCCATGTTATATATATATGTATGTATGTATGTTTATGTGTATTTATATTTATATGTATGTTTTTGTAATGTTTTCTATACATGTGGGAGAATACATGTTCTGCAAAGGAAAAAATGGAATGTATGTAATTTTATGACCATTATTTTTAATTTCTATATTAAGTTCTTTGTATATTTGATCATTACTTAATTTATTTTTCAAGTATGAGAAACCCCTATAAAAACATTAACATCTTTACCATATGGTAGATTCTGGCAGACTTATATTAAGAAAAAAAAAAAAAACCCTAAAATTAATGAATATGTAGAGAGTAGAATAAATTATTAATCAATGTATAATATCCATAAATCTCAAAATAATTTTTTGAAATTTATAACTATTGGATTATTTTGTATAGATGTAATGAACATTCTATAGCTATATATATACATATATATATATATATATATATATATATATATATATATTATATATCTATATATATATATGTATGTATGTATGTATGTATAAGTATATGTGTTTGTGTATATTTACACACCCATTTGTTTCTCTATTTGTGTAACTATTTATATATCTAAATATGTTTGTGTATGCATATAATATATAAAAGTCACGCATATTTTTCTAGTAATTATACACACCTAAAATATATATATATATATTGATGACGATGATATGTTGTTAGCATATATTATACTGACATTCAGAATTCTCATCAAATTGACTATGATTTAGCATTTGAATTAATGTCATGATCTTATTGATATTGATAAAAAAGGTAGAATAGAGATGTTGAAAATTTAGACAAATGATAGCATTGATTAGTTGAGATGATGATTTAGTTATATGAGGATGTTTATTGATCAATAAGTGTGTATTTTATAGTTTATGTATTGATGTGGCCATGAGGCCGAAGGAGTTATTGTGTGATTTTTGACGTAATTATATCAAAAAAATCAAAAAGAGGTTTGGTGACCATCCACGACAGAATATTGGATGGATACAATGATGGTCAGCATGGTAACTAGTGTAATGTGTTTTAATTGTTTTAATATGTTTGATGTGTTGTTAGCATATGTATTTACTGAAATTCAGAATTCTCATCATATTGACTATGATTTAGCATTTGAACTAATCTCGTGATCTTGTTGATATTGAGGAAATGGTAGATTGAGATGTTGTTGAAATTTTAGAAAAATGATAGAATTGTTTAGTTAGATGATGATTTAGTTATATGAGGATGATTATTGATTGATGTGTGTATATTTTATCCTTGATGTATTTGATGTGGCCACGAGGCCGAAGGAGGTATTGTGTGATTTTTTGGTAATTATATCACAACAATCAAAAGGGGATTAGGAGACCAACCATAACATAATACTAGATGGATAAAATGATGGTTACCATGGATAGCTTGTGTAATGTTTATGTACTTTGTTTCAGTTTTTAGGGGGTCCCCATTTGGGGGATGACCTCCAAATTTGACCATGAGCTATGTGTGCAATTCTTTTCCTTTTCTTTTATTTATAGTAGAGTATGTGATTTATTTTGTGATGTAATTTATTTAATCCTTGTTGATTAATGTGCCTTAATTAAGTAATTTTATCATGTTTATTAAGCTAATTTGGGATGTGACAAAAGGGACCATTTATTAGAGTAGTTTGTCCTTTCATATTTTGTGATTTTGATTGAGTGTATGTGACTTTGAGTGTTGTACACCCTACCTTACTTGGGAAATTCAGAATTGGTCTTAAGGGCCATTTTTGGAGGCTTGTGGGACAAGTTAAGCTTGTCCCACACCTCTTAATTTCATAGACCAACTATACATATGGATTTGGGGGTCAAAAATAGACCACATCATGTGTTTGTAAGGAAAAAGTGACATTTATTGCACTTTCTTACATGGGTTTTAAATTTTGTCCTTAGAGGGTGTGGGTTTGTGATTGAATGTGTAAGAGGCTTGTCATTTCTCTCAACCACCAATTTATTGTTATTGGGGTTGAGGTTTGACTTGTGACGTGGAGTTGAGGATAAGTGATGTGGCATCCTACATGGAGCACCTCACCCTCCTCTTCTCTTTTTCTATATATCCAAGTTTAATTATTTGTTTGGGGGTTACTTCATTTTTGTGCTCTTATATTTTGGGAGTTAGAGAGTTTTTGGAGTGCTTGTTGAAGTTTTGGAGCTTGTTGGAGTTGGATTGAGCTTGAAGGATCTTGGAGTGTGATTCTTTGATCAAGTTCTTACTATGGAAAGGTAGGAACTACACCCTTTTTTTAATTTTTTTTACATGTGTGTATTGCATGTATGTGAATGGTTTTGTATGCTTGTTGGGATCTTCGGTAGAATGCCTAAGTATGGTGTAGGAGAAGGCTATGGGGATTTTCTATGTAGGGAGGCATAAGAGTTTATTTCATGTTTTGGGAGGGATTGGGTTAGGTGCCCCACCTTTGATAAGAAAATGCTTGCATTTCTTACTTGGTTCTTTTGAGGGAGACATAAGAGATTGTAGGGAGGCATACGAGAATGTTTGAGGCATAAGAGGATCTTGAGGGAGGAATAAGAGTTGTGTAGGGGTTTGAGATGTATTTTGGAGGGTTTTAAGGTGGCACCTAATCCATTGGGAGGCATAAGTGATCTCCCCATAGATCCTTGCTCCATTGGCTTTGCATTTTCAAGCCTAGTGTATTTTGATAGTTTGCATTATTGTGATTATTATCTTGTGTTTGAATGTGTTTTAAATATTGTGAAATTTTGTATTGTGATGTGGAAGTATCATTATTAGTTTCCATGAGTTGTATCCATTCCTTATTGAATTTTGGTTGGGGCTCAGGGGCCAATGAGGAGGATAGCTTCTTCTCCTCATTGGATTATTGGTTGGGTGGAGAGTGTTGACTCTCCTCCATTTTTGTTGTTGTGATTGAAGTGAAGAAATGGTGGAGCTCTTGTTGAAGATTTGGGACTTGGAGCATTTTTTGAAGTCAAAATAAATCCTTCATTGTAGAAACCTTTCTTGTAATTCCCACTTAAGGTGGAAGACTAGTAGTATTGTATTTAAAAGAAAAATTTGTATTGTATATTTTGGTTATTAAGTTGTAATGTATTGTTGGAAAGAAATTTTTTTGCATTGTAAAAAATGAGTTATGCTCAAAGAAGAAGAAATTTCATTGTTATTTTAGGAAGTTGTATTATTGTAAGAATGAAGGAAAACTTGAAAGTTGTAAATCATATAGAATGTATTCTTAGTAAATCTTAAATGTATAATAGTTGCTTGTGCTTTCCTTGAGTAAATAGTTGTAATTGAAATGGAAGGATGCACAAAATTATAATGAGTTACCTTGTTAAAATATTACATTTTTGTTCGTGGAAAAGAAATCAATGATACTTAGGAATAGATTGAATTTCATTCCTTCATTTTAAGTTGAAACAATTTGGTTGGAAAATAATGATCTTGTAGTTGTTTTCTTGTTACTATTGAATAGAACAAAATCTTGTAATTTAGTGATTTAAGTCATGGAATGAATAAATGGTTAAACTTTCAACTAGTGACCTTAGGACATATAAATTCAAGCTAGAGGATAAACTGTAAAACACCTAGTAAAAAAATTATTTTTGGAAAAATTGTGGAATTGATGGTTCTATTTTTCGAAGAACAGGACTGCCACCCTATGTGCAGAAGTGGTAGTCTCTAAACCACTGACTTGATCAGAGCAGTGGTCTCTGAATCCGCCACCTAGGAAAGGTGGCGGTTTATGAATCGTCTGAACCTAGGGATAGTCTAAGGACTACCGCATCTAAGGGTGGCGGTTTCATCACTGTCTAGCAAAAATTAAAATCCATGCGACTGTGCAAATTTGAACTTGATTAAATTAAAATTCTAAGTCTTTAAAATGTAAAAAAGGAAACTACCAACAAATGCTATAAGGGAAAAAATCATTGTTGGAAGCAAGTAAATCCTTGAATGGGCATTTATATGTATTAAATCTCATAGATTAATTGGAAAGAGGGCTTTTCCCAAATAGAGAACTCGAAAATTAAATAACTACATAAAAACTCCAGATTTAGAATGGAAACCTCTACAATCAACAAATGGAATACATTGCTACAATAAATCTATAACCTAAACTAAGACTAAGATTGATCCAAATGAATCCATCCATGGCTTCCTTCCTTGCTTCTTTCATGGCTTCCATTTCTCCAACCTGCAAATTAAAAGAAAAGAAAAGAGACCAAATGAGGAGGCTAGGGAAAGAAAAAGGTTTAATAAAGATTTCATAAGAATGGTTAGGGTTATCTTGGAACTCTAAGATCTAGTGGCCACAATTGATTTGATCCAAGGGTTAGGAATCAACCCTATAATTGTTAGGTGAGAATATATATATTATGAGTTTTTAAATAATTTAAGTGTATGTGAAAATGAGTGAATGGGGTCTCTTAGTACCCTTGTATGTTAAGTTAATTATGTAACTCTTCTAGTATGTTTTAGTAAATGATTCAATGGAATATTAAGAGCTAATAATTTAAGGAACTAAGGTAACTAAGGATAAGGGTTTAATTAAATATGGGTTTGAATGTTAATTTAAGAGGGGCAAACTATTTAACCAGTGTGAGATAAATTAATGGACACTTTTCTAGCAGATTGTAATTAAATTGACCTTAGAAATGGATTAAGAATATTTAATTATTAATCTAGATCGGATCTATCCAATGAAATGTAAATTTTTGGCAGGAATTAATTAAATGTATATATAGGGTTTGACACCCTTGTATTTTAAAATAAAAAAAATTGCCACAAATATTCCTAGATAATTATTAAGGTTTAATGTGGTTTTAGAACATCGAAATTTGTGGGTGTTACACTTGGTATCAGAGTTGTGGGTTTTCAATGCTTGGACCCATGCACACTTGGAAACATAAGGCATAATAAGGAAATTAGCACAACTCTAAACCTAGATCACACAACCTTGCATGATATTTTAAATGTAGAAAACCTAGAAAACTGAAACAAAACCTAGAATGATAAACTAATCTCTTGCCTTGGTCTATGTACAGGCATACGCAAACAAGATGAGGGGTTCTTGCACATGTGGACCTAGACTTGTAACCTAGAATCAGGCAGTCACATCCATATTACCTCAAGGCATATACTTGAACTCACATGTGATTGGATAACATGGGTACTATCTCCAAGTTGTGGGACTTGCTACTTGAGATAGACCTCCAGAGAAAGCTGGTTCTTGCTCCTAAACTACCTGCCACAATCTACTCTAATGCAGGATAAGCTAATGTTCTAATCTAAATTTCCAAGGGACCAGGGAGAGAGAATAGCATAAAATGAAAGCCTACACTAAAGCATGGTGATACACCAGAAAAGGAGGGTGTGAGAGTAGTCTCCAAATGTGTGAAATACAAAGCAAAGTGCACACTAGAAGAGGTGATGACAGTTCTCCATAATCTAGCAAAATGACATTCACAACAATATTTCAAGCATACACAATGATAATGATCCCTGCAAGAACATAATAATAGACACAATATTCTTGTAGAAAGATTAAAGGGGCAAGAAGAATGCAAGAAAACACAGCAGGGGAAGATACATCCACAAACTGATATTTTATTGCTTCATGATATGCACAGTTCAATCTATTACAAGATAAGGGCCTGGATCACCATGCAAGGAGTCCACTACAAGGGCCTGCAACACATGGCTTCACAAAGAAATTTTGCAGAGCTTTGCTACCCAAAAACTCCTCTTTACAATGAGCCCAACACTCCAATTTATAGAAAAATGAGAAGGGAAAGAGAAGGGAAAATGGAAATCCCCAAATCTATCCTTCAACTACCTGTAAAAGGAATTAAATGGAGTGAAATGATTATATATTACTTTCAAAAGGCTCCCCATACTGTCCCAGGTGCTGCAGCAGAGAAAGGAATGATGACCATGCCTCTTAATTGCACTCCCAACTACCAAATAAAACACTGTTATGAACCTGGCCACGTTTTCTTAAAAATCTCAGATCAATTTCTCATCAAATCTGGAATTTATTGATTTTGTGCATTACTCGGAGCCACAATTCCAACGGTACCAATTTTGTGTGATTTCGTTGAGAAATGCAAAAGTTATGGCCTTCTGAGTGCGGGCAGCTATTTTGGGTCTGGTAGGCGTTTTCTGTCATTTGACGGGAATGAGCATTAACTGACTGGAGCTGAATATGTGGCGTAGAGGACGTCGTGCTCGTTCCAGAAATTCCAATTTTGTGAAAATCGGAGCTCGGAGTCAAAAGTTATGGCCGTTTGAAGTTTCACGGACCAAACGTTGACTTTTCTTCTTTGGATTCAGCCGTTGGGCTTTTCGGAGTGGTTAACGCGTCCTTTTGTCCCAGCTATGTCCGGATTCATTTCCTGCATAGGCTGATTGAGCTTCCATGATTTTGACCGATTCCTTTCGCTAGACTTTCTTCAGTCCCCGTTGGCACGCGTACTAAGTTGTCCCAGGTTTGCTTCCCGGCTTGGTCAAAAATTCCGGCCCGCGTACATCTTGTCCCGCTTGTCCCGATTCACTGATGACAAGACATTTTTTCGCCCGGTTCGGCCGGTTCACACGCCTACATTTCATGAGACTGTCCCGGACTGATTCAGTATTTTCAGCCGAACTGGCTTGGTGTTCGGCTTTTTGGCCTGATTTTCCCAACTATCATGTTTCGAGACTGTTAGACAACAAGATAATTTAGAGCCTTAAGTAGGGATAGTTTCATTTGAGTGTCTTTTGTCCCACTTAATTGTAATGCAGACGATCAGACATTAGAGGCCTTTCTCTAACCGGTATGGCCTAGATTTCTGTCCTAAGGACTTCAGACTAGGAAATGCCAATTTTAAATCTTTAGTGGATCTGACCAAGCTTTGTTTTTGCAACATTTTTCACATTTTTCTAACTCGTTACAAAGCGATCTTTCCTCTTGGTTTGGCAAGAGTTAGAATAGAGGCTGATGGGGACCCGTAGAAACATGACTTTTTTGAGAGATTTCCTCTAGGCTCAATCTATTTGCCTAGGACTTGAATAATTTGATGCATGTTATCAAAATTACCTTAGGGGTGAATTTTGGATAACAGACTTTAACAGGACCAATGGGATTTGAGAGATTGATAGACTATATTTCCTTCATTCATGTCTACGTATAGATGATAGGTTAGGATTTACAATGTTATATGGGCCTAATATATACTTAGGAGGGGATAGTAGTGTGATCTTTGAATATCCGCATAAAGCATACAGTTCAAAAGGCTACACCTTTATTGATGAGATAGGATGCATGAGAAACTCCCACGTCCCTCATTCAAATGATATTCACCACAGATAGGTCAATGAGACAGGGTTAGTAGGACAAAGAGATATATCTTAGGAGCCTCAAGTAAGCATGACCACATGTTGGAAGATACCTAAGGTAGAATTCTAAGTGGTAGATCACATCAGAGAATTCTTGAAACTCCATCAATCTCATTTCATGTAGGGACACTAGAGGGATTTTAGAAAAAGGCATGGTTGGTCAGCTTGAGTGGATGCTTCAAGCTATGTCAAATGTTTACCAGCAACACGAAGACTCATGTTTCCATCCACCTTTGAGAGATGGAAACAGGGTTTGGTGGAGGACCAAGGAGAAAAAGCTCATGTGTGGATTCTGAGACAGTCACTTGGGAGCTCTTCGAGGATTTTCAGGAGCATTTATACTTGTCTAGGAGGTTAAATTTTCAGCAGAGGATAGATGAGTTCCATGAAACCTACGTCAGGCATCCATGACAGTGCAAGTATGAGAGTTTTAAGATTCCTGGACCTAACTTTCAGATTTGGTATTGATACATGTAGGATGAGAAGGTGAGGATTCATAGGTTCATATCAGGGGCCTAACCCTAGAATTGGAGGGGTAGTCTACATTCATTGCTCCACAGACATTAGCAGTTTAGGGCCATTGAGAAGGCCTACATTACAGACTTTGAGACTCAGGGGAAGATTTAAAAGAAAGAGAAAAGTGTGGAGCCATATCCAAGAGATGCAGGATAGACAGATTCAGGGGTTCAACTTATCCTCCTTTTCCAGACATGATTCTGCATAGTTCATTCTTTGAACCCTCCCACCTCAAAATTTGAGTCCAACCACCTCAACTTGGAACAACATAGACTTTCATTCCATTTAGGCATCCATAAGATTTGATCCTTAGAGGAAATAGTATGGGGCCTTCTCCTATTGGACCAGTGCAACAGGACTTAAAACACCATCCTAGAGCCATTCATAATTTCTCAGTCAGCATGACCATCCCCATAGAGGCAACCATAGAAGGATCATCAGGATCCATGACATAGACCATAGAGTACCTGGTAGGATTCCACTTCTCATTGGAGGGGACACTGGTAGTTGCTAAGGGTACCAAGTTTATTCAATTAGAGAGACTACACCCTCAGAACCCTAATAATCCAAGGGTAAGGACCAATTTAAAATCACCTACAGTAGGTAATATGGCTAGGATCCATAGATATATGCAGTGGTCGAGAACCACCAGGTAGAGCACCAAGAGCATGGTTATTGAGATGACATGTAGCATTGATGTCAATTTCTAAGACAAAGGGAAAAACCTGTATTTCTAATTTGAAATTTGATTCAGTGCTCAATTCATGATTCTTTTATTTCTCCATTTGTAGTAGAGAAATGTACAGGTGTCATGACAGTTAGGAAGATTTCTATTTAGGATGTGGAGATGGCTTCTAGAACCAAGATCACAGTGGAATCCATAGTCAAGGAGTGCATAGTTGACCTAAGACCCTTTTCCATGACCTTAGATCTTTGTATCCTTCCATTGAGTTCCTATGGGATTATTTTGGGCATGGATTGGTTATCAACACATAGGGATAGAGTTTATTTTTACAGTAAGATAATATCTTATGGAGATGATTTGGGAGTGGAACAGTGATAGTGGAGTTAGGAGACCACCTTTATTTGCACCATATCTATCTATGGCAGCTTAAAGTGTACACAACAAGAGGTTGCTAGTTGTAATCTATCATGGTTACCACAAAAGAGGATGAATCTAGTGGGATGTCACTTGATGATCATCATATCTTAAGGGAGATTTTTTATGTTTTTCCATGGCATTAAGAGGAGTTTCAAACTTTGGTTACTTATCCCCCATTTGGTTGAGATATATTTTCACATTGATTTGGTTCTGGAGAAAGAGCCTATCTCACAAGAAACCTTATGTGATGATTAACCCTAAGCTATGTGAGCTCAAGCTTCATCTAGAGGGCCTTCTAAAGAAAGGATAATCCATCCTAGTGTATCCCCTTGTGGTGCATCTATGATTTTTGTAAATTTAAGGATGGATATCTTCGATTGTGTATGATTATCATCAAGCATGAAAAAAGTAATAAATTCAAGAATCATTACCCCCTTCCATGTATTGATGATTTGTTTGATCAATGAAGGGGGCCACTCTATTTTCCATCTTAAGTCTGGATACCATTAGCTGAGGATCATGGAGGTAGATATTCATAAGACAACATTCTGCATGAGATATGTCCACTAAGAGTTCACTCCTAGTAGTGCCTTTTGGTCTGAAAATGCCATTTAATATTCATGAGTTTAATGAATGGGGTATTCTAACCAAATTTTAGTATACTATTCATGCTCATATTTCTTTAGATGATATTTTTTTTACTCATTGTAGGGCATGAGGAGCATGAGGAGCACCTTCGAAGGTTTGTACAGTGTCTTGTGAGAAAAACAACTTTCTTGAACCTGGAGAAGTTTGCATTATTTCAGTTCAGAGGTGCAATACTATGGGTCACAACCATTTGGAAGGTATCACCATTCAATCCTTACAATATTAGAGCTATTCATGGATTGGACATACTAACATAAAGTGTGAGGATGAGGTCACAATTTCATGGGGTTGGTCAGGTTAGTACAGGAGATTTAGATTCGCTAGGAATTTTCTCGGATTGCACCCCATCACTTCCCTTTAAGTGGAAAAGGAAGAAGTTTTTTTTTCTCATGCATGTACAGGCCTTCAAATACACTGAAGGGATGCCTTATGTAATAATCGATTCTTGCAGTTTCAGACCCTCAAATGGATTTCTTTATTGTGTATGGATGCTTCCTTGTAGGACTTCCATCTGGTTTTTTGATGCAGGAGGGCCATGTAGTTGCCTTTGAGTCTCACAAACTCAAGGTGGATGAGATCTCAATTATCTGACTCATGACATTGAGCTTGTACAGTTGTCGTCATGCTTTGGTTCAGATGGCTAGACATTTCCTTTTTGGCAAGAATTTACTCAAGGACAGACCATTTGAGCTTATGTCACCTCTTCATGCATCCCAATCTCAATGCTCGTCATTAGTGGCGTTTGATGGAGTTTCTATGTGAGTATGACATGGATATAGAGCATGTGAAGGGGAAATAGAATGTTGTTTCTAATTCTCTGAGTAGACAAAGACATTTGGTTTTCACTACTTCAGTGGGTACAAATTTGGAAACTAGGATTTTATGACAGCTTCCACATGACATATTTCTACCTTGCAGCTAGATGAGAGATTGAGTCTCAGAGACCCCTTGAAAAATCTTTGAGTGGTTTTTCATCCTAGAATTGAGATACCTTGCATGTCTAAAAAAGAGGTATGGATCTATGTACCTAGGGAAGAGGTTTGAGCAAGATATCTTGTAAAGAGGCTCATCATGCACCTTATTTAGCCCATCTAGGGGCCAAGAAGATGCATGCCACCTTGAGAAACTTTACCCTTGGAGGATGTCCTTCAGAGCATGGCTCAATTTGTGTCATATTGTTAGAGTGTCATAGGGTGAAGGCCGAGCATCAGCATCCAGCTGGTCCTTATTTACCCACATGCTATCATGGAGTGGAAATGGGACACCATTTCCATGGATTTCATAGTAGGGATAATGACATGCTGAGATACCACCTTGATGCCATCATGGTCTTGGTTGATTGATTGATGAAAGTGGCTCATTTTCTCTATTGGTGAAGACCACCTATATAGCTAGTGCAGTGGAATGAGAGTGTACTAGATGAGATTTTTAGACTACCTGAAGATTCTATGGAAGATCATCTACGACTGTGATCCATTATACACATCACACTTCTGGACTAATATGTAGTAGGCCCTTGGGACGAGCATCAAATTCAACACAACCTATCATCTAGAGACAAATGGACAAGACATAGAATTGGGTGAATCATATTTTAGAGGACATGCTTTGGATGTACATCATGGATCATCAGTCAAAGTGGGAGGAGTACTTATATCTTGATGGAGTTTTCCTACAATAACTATTTTTCAGAGTTCGATTGGCATGGCTCCTTTTCAGGCATTTATGGTAGGAGTGCACAGACACATATTGAGTTGGGACAGACTTGGAGGACAGAGTATCTCTTTTAGGCCATATTTGTTATAGGACATGGAGTAGTTAGGTTGTTTTGATTTGATCAGATGTTACAGGAGGTCAGGATAGGCGGAAGAAATATACGGATCAGAGGAGAGTCTAATCATAGTTTTGAGGTGGGCACAAAGGTGTTTCTTCGTGTCAGACCTCATAAGAGTCCTATCATTACAGAAAAGGCTCTAAGTTTCTCCTAGATTTTTAGGTCCATTCGAGATCTTGGAGTGGATCGGTCCCTTAGCTTATCGTCTAGCCTTGCCACCCATCTTGTCTCGCATACATGATGTGTTTCATGTATATGTTGGCTTAGGAGATATATCCAGATCCTTCTCATGTATTAGATTGGACCACATTATAGGTGTAGGAGCAAGGGTAGATGATGGTGGAGCCGATGCAAATTTTAGAGCGCAGGACCCTAGCCTTTGAGGCTGAGAGATTGATCAGGTGTGATTCTAGTGGGACAGGTATGATGATAATTGTTGCTACATGGGAGGATGTTACGTTTTACGAGTGGTCAATTTTCCACACCTATTTTAGTGACTTCTAGGAGGAAGTTGATTCTAAGGGGAGGGGGATGTAGTGCCCACTCCTCTTTGACACTTATTATATTTTGATTTCAATTACTGTTGACTATAGACATGGATATTATTGTATCATTTTGGTTTAGAATGATGCTTGATGATAGAGATATTCTGAAAATTGATGGATTATGATTCATAGTATGACTTTTGTAGATTCTTGGAGACATAGAGAGACATTTTATATTGATGATGATGATGTGTTGTTAGCATATATATATTACTGACATTCAGAATTCTCGTCATGTTGACTATGATTTAGCATTTGAACTAATCTCGTGATCTTGTTGATATTGATAAAAAGGTAGAATTGAGATGTTGAAAATTTAGACAAATGATACCATTGATTAGTTGAGATGATGATTTATTTATATGAGGATGTTTATTGATTAATTTGCATATATTTTATCTTTGATGTATTGATGTGGCCACGAGGCCGAAGGAGGTATTGTGTGATTTTGCAGGTAATTATATCACAACAATCAAAAGGGGGATTAGGAGACCAACCACATCGGAATACTGGATGGATACAACGAAGGTCACCATGGCAACTTGTGTAATGTGTTTTGTTTGTTTTAATTTTTTTAGGGGGTCCCCATGGGGGGATGACCTCTAATTGTGACCATGGGTGTTGTGTGTAATTCTTTCCCTTTTCTTTTATTTAATTGTAGAGTATGTGATTTATTTGGTGATGTAATTTATTTAATCATTGTTGATTAATGTGCCTTAATTAAGTGAATTTAATCATGTTTATTAAGTTATTTGGGGATGTGATACAAATGGGGTCATTTATTAGAGTAGTTGGTCCTTTGGATTTTGTGATTTAAGTTGAGTGCAAGTGACTTTGAGTGTTGTACACTCTACCTCACCTTGGAATTTCGGATTTGGCTTTAAGAGCCATTTTCGGAGGCTTGTGGGACAAACTATGTTTGTCCCACACCTCTTAATTTATTGTACCAACCCTAAATATGGATTTTAGGGCAAACAATAGACCCCATTATGTGTTTTCTAAGAAAAAAGTGACATTTATTGCAACTTTTCTTACATGGGTTTTAAATTTTGTCCTTAGGGGGTGTGGGTTTGGATTGTGTGTGTAAGAGGTTTTTCATTTCCTCTCAACCATAAATTTATTGTGCATTGGGGTTGAGGTTTGACTTATGATGTGGAGTTGAGGATAAGTGATGTGGCATCCTACATGGAGCCACCTCACCCTCCTCTTCCCTTTTTCTATATATGCAAGTTTATTTGTTTGTTTGGGGGTTACTTCATTAAATTTGTGCCCTAGTATTTTTGGAGTTAGAGAGTTTTTGGAGTGCTTGTTGAAGTCTTGGAGCTTTTTGGAGTTGGATTGAGCTTGAAAGGAGCTTCAAGTGTGATTCTTTGATCAATTTATACCATGGAAAGGTAGGAACTACATCCTTGTTTTAATTATTTTATTTTATATGTGTGTATTGCATGTATGTGAATGTTTTGCATGCTTGTTGGGTTCTTGGGTAGAATGCCTAAGTATGGTGTAGGAGAAGGATATGGGGATTTTATATGTAGGGAGGCATAAGAGTTTATTTCATGTTTTGGGAGGGAGTTGGGTTGGGTGCCCCACCTTGATAAGAAAATGCTTGCATTTCTTACTTGGTTCTTTTGAGGGAGACATAAGAGATTGTAGGGAGGCATAAGAGAATGTGGGAGGATATAAGGATCTTGAGGGAGGCATAAGAGTTATGTAGGGATTTTGAGATGTATATTAGAGGGTTTTAAGGTGGGCACCTAATCCCATTAGGAGGCATAAGTGATATCCCCATAGATCCTTTCTCCATTCACTTTGCATTTTCAAGCGTTGTTTATTTTGATAGTTTCATTCTTGTGATTTGTGTTCTTGTGTTTGAATGTGTGTTAAATGGTTGTGAAATTTTGTATTGTGATGTGGAAGCATTGTGTATTTTCCATGAGTTGGATCCATTCTTTTATTGCATTTTGGTTGGGGCTCCGGGAGCCAATGAGGAGGATAGCTTCTTCTCCTCATTGGATTATTGGTTGGGTGGAGAGTGTTACCTCTCCCCCATTTTGTTGTTGTGATTAAAGTGAAGAAATGGTGGAGCTCTTGTTGAAGATTTGGGACTTGGATAATTTTGTGAAGTCAAAATTAATCCTTCATTGTAGAAACATTTCTTGTAATTTCCCACTTAAGGTGGAAGACTAGTAGTCTTGCATTTGAAAGAAAATGTTGTATTGTATATTTTGGTTTATTAAGTTGTAATGTATTGTTAGAAAAAAAGCTCTTTGCATTGTAATGAAATGAGCTATGCTCAAAGAAAAATAAAGTTCATTATTATTTGTTGAAGTTGTATTATTGTAAGAATGAAGAGGAAAACTTAGAAGTTGTAAAGCATTGAGAATGAGCTATCCTTAGTAAATCTTAAATGTATAATAGTTGTTGTTTTTTCCTTGAGTAAATGGTTGTAGTTGAAATGGAAAGATGAAATAAATTATATTGAGTTACCTTGCTAAAATATTACATTTTTGTTGTTGAAAGGAAAATAATGATACTAGAAATAGATTAAGCTTTATTCCTTCATTTGATCTTGAAAGAAATTTCATTAGAAAATTAGTCTTTTTTGAAAAATTTTACACTTTGCAAAAATGGGCAACTCGGAACTTTGTTACAATGGATAGCATTGGTGAAGTATACCTAAGCTAGGGAAGATTATATCAGATTATGTCATTATTGCTGATTTATTTAAAAGATTACATGAAATCTGCAGCTATGTGTGTTGTTACAAAATGTAACAGATCACATAGTCTGTAATTTCATGACCATCCTCAGCAAAAAAACACAAGCCTCGAAGGACAGTTGTGTTGTCTTGATGAGGACATCCAATTGTAGAATAGGTGAAGTGTAAAGTTTTGGAACAACAAACATAAGTGCAGATCACAGAAAATCAGAGTTCGTTACCGAATGTTACAAGTTCTATTCAATGTTCTTTCCTTTATGATTAAGACATTCAATTGTGTTACTGAGTTGTTTAGTTCATTATACAATCCATACAGAAAGTAGAAATGCAGAAAGAGATATACAACTCATTTACAAAATTCAATGTTATATTCATAAGGAGTTTTGAAATGTTTCCCACACAAGCCATGGGATGTAACTGAAAAGTAAAATACAGCTACTGAAAAGAAAGATACACATGCATGAAAGAGAAAGCAAAGGAGTATGAGTGAACCCATCATTGCCTTGGGGTTTCTGTTCTTCGTTTGAAGCATATTCATCTCCATCTATTGTTTCTCTTTCATCTTCATTATAGAAGCCATTGTACTTGAAAAGAAGAAAAGTTAACTGTCAGTTACGAGCTCAGGGATCAAACCATATTCCTACACTATCCTACTTCGTGCATATGAATCTTCCCCTAACAGGAGATGTATTCTACTTAAAGAACAGAACTACATGCATGCTTTATTCACTCAGAAAGAAGAAAACATGGACATAAGAGAGGCCAAAAAGCCTAATTATTTTCTAACTATTTTCCTAAGTGTGCAGGTACAGGTTACAGCCAAAAAGAAAAATAGACAAGTCATAAGTGCATGCAATAAAAGGAAGAATGTAACTAAAAGTTCCAACAACTGTTCTGAAATGGAAGAGGTTACAGTACAAAAGAGAGAGTGGAAGATAGAAACACTTGTTTTAGTTGCAGCAGAAGAGGGAGAATCAGATTTCAAGAAGCTGAAGCTAAATGGAAAAAAGGGATTACAGCTGAAACAGGATGAGAGAGAATGATTCTGGAAAAAATTTGACAGGGCTTCGCCATGTAAAATGGACATTTACAACTTTTCATCATGTTGTTTTCAATTACTACGTGCTTAAAAGGAACTATGCAAATCAAATAAGTGATACAGGGAGCAGAAAAGCATCACATGATCAAGATAAACAGCTAACATGTTTTCAGTTCTCAATTGCTATATCAGCTCAACAAGAAAAATGTTACTTTCTATATTCTGAATCAGAAAATACAACTACTATTTCTGGAAATGCATTAAAGAAAATATTCTGGGAAAATTTTGCCAGGGATTCGCCATGAAAAATCAACATTTCAAATTTTCCAGCAAGCATCTAAGTAAGAAACAGTTGCAGAAAGGAAATAAAGCATCTGAATCAAGGTATATGCCCTAGAAATAATATCTAAAATAGTTAAAATATTGCTTCTATTTTTTAGAAAAGCACTTACAGATTACAGGTTCATAGATAGAAACAATGCAACTACTATTATACTTTCACAGTCAAGTATTTTAGATCTGAGTAAACTGAAGAGAACATCAAAGGGAAGTACATTATTTAAGCAAAAGAATAAGAGTACAATATTTCAACAGAGTGTTCTGAATGAAGGGTTATGCCTTCTAAATGATGTTGCACAGATCAAGAAGTGATTTACAACTCCCAGAAAGACACCAAAGGCTCAAAAAGAGAGCAAACCCCAAGGCACCTATGTAATAATAAAAAAGAAACATCAGGTAAGACCTTCAGAAAGCTTCAGAGCATGTAATTATATGCAGAGACAAGCTATAGTCAGCTTCAAAGCTGAGTATGGAACAATTCAAGAAGAGAAATGCTTTCCAAACAAAGGAGTAAGATATTGTTGTACAGACCACAGGCTCCTAAAAGATCTTCAATATCAATCGGTACAGATTTGATATGTGAATTTCCAGGGGGTCATGTTATAACCATTAAATGGAACCTACATAAAGGTATTTCAGACATAAAAGAACATATTCAACAAGCACTACTCCATCTCATTGTTTATCATAAGAATCAGACAACTCGGTCCATCAAAAGCATGAACAAGGAAAACTTGAATTTCATCATGGCAGTCATGACATTTCGAGCCTGGAAAATTGATGCAGAAACCTATAAATCCACATAAATATGCCATCCCATCTTGGGTACACAGATTTAGAGCAAAATAAGTCAATTCAAGCAGACACCCAGAATATGGCTTCAACGTTTGGATTCTGTAAAGAGATCGAAAGTAAAATGAGAGGCCATTCAGAGAATGCATTCAGGTTCAGAACAGATACAAGAGTTTTGAGCTCACACAAAGAATGATAAAACCCTTAAGGAGTCATCAAGTCATGAGAAGAAGATCAAGCTCAGAAACGACTTCAACTCAAAGACAACCAAGGCCAAGCCACGAAATCACACAGGAATCCAAGCTATAGTGCTTTGTGAAAGCCTTAGTTGCTTTGAAATATTATTGAGTTTTTGTTCAACTCAGAACATTGATACATGTATTCAAAGTGAAAACTCAAAGAAACGACTAGGAAATATATTTTCTAGAGACCATACAAACAACCCTCGAGAATCATCAGGTTCAGATCTTCGAAAGGCACCTAGAATCAAATACAAAGCTTTGGTGGCCAAAGATAATCACAGATTTAATAAGCCCAGGTCAAAATATGTCGTGTAAAGGATAACAAGAACTGGATGAAATGTTTGATGAAGGCCTCCATCAATAAACAGAGATCAAAGTCTAATAACGAAGCAGAGATACTGAGTCCTTACCTTATGTGAATGGTGCTACGAACCATAACAAGAGAGGCGGCCATTGATGCAAAAACAAGATTCCACAAAATAGAATCAACTTGGGAATGTGAATCTAGAGGCATCAAAAGCATGAGCATCAGAATGAAGAAAAATGGTGGCCATTGTGAAAAATAGAACTCCACAGTGGTCAGGTTTCATGAGAAATCCAGATCAAAACCCTCACAACCATGCAACGTTGAAGGATGGAAGAACCACACAGAACTCGAAGGATCAAAATGGTGTCCACAAAGAAACCTCAAAGAACCCCGTAGAAGGCAAAAAAACCTTTTTTATCAGAAAATCCAAGCTTGAAGACAATGATAAATGGTAAAAAGATCGACCAAATCTTGCTCACAAAAATCTTACACAACAAAAGATGAAAGATACGTGCATAAGGCTTCGCAAAACTGAATTTACAGAGTTCAAATGGAACATCCATGGTGGCCACTTCAAAGACAAGCTCGCAGAGACAAAAATATACCAGTGCTCGGGCCCTTTTTGACTTCAAGACCTCACAAAGTATGCAGATCTCTAAATAACCAAAAAATGTCGGCCATAAGACCCTGCAGAATAGATCAAGAGAAGTGAAGAACAACTGAGAATCATTTTTCCGAAGATCAGAGCTCAGGAAGCTTCAACAATGGCTTCAATAAAAACATTTTGTAGGGCTTCACCCGTGAAATAGAAAACCAAATGAGATGATCATTAAGGTTGATTGCCCTTTACTGCATGAGCTCGAGAGGTGAGTTAAATGAAACTCAACCATAGTCAGAGAATCAAAGGTAGAGAAGAAAAGGTACACAGATCAACGTCCTCAAATCAATCTCCGTGATCAATGCAAACCACCTGGGTAAGATGCCACCATCCACATTAAATGCCAGCTGAAACCCTAACTACAGGTCAGAGATCGACGGTCTGTGATCAGACAGGACACCAAATCCATATCACCAAATCATCACAACAATCAAAGCAAACTCAACCAGAGTTACATTTTCCACCGACCAAGTCGCCAAGGGGTGAGTCACCATAGAGAAGGGGACAACCCACGTGTCCACCGAAATTATCATTGCAAATGACTTTCAAAAGTCTAAACTTTAGTGGATGCTCCGAATAATGTAAAAGGGCTGACCAAATCATACATCATGATCACCTAAAAGGTGAATCTTATAATATGCCAAGGCCGACAATAATCAAAGGTGGTCGAGCATAATATGGTGGCCTTTATAAAGTGCCCCTCATGTTTTAAAACCATAGTATATGCTAAGTCCACTAAGGTGGCCAAACTTGGTAAAGTGAAGGTGGTCCCCACTTCAAGGAGCTGGAGATGATTGGCAGTATGTCACTTTTGTGACCTTTGGAAGCCAAAGAGATGTTAGCATCAGAACATGTACACATAGTAGGTGGTCCCACATTGGATGTTTCCCTTGCAAATATTACAAATATTTGAATTATTTACTCACAGGCAGAGAATTGATTTGTTGCATGCTTCACAAGAAGACAAAACAAAGAAGAGACAAGTTGCATGCCATGGAGAGAGACTTGCCTAGCAAGCAATCTATTTTTGGAAAAATTATTCACCCAGCCTTATTAAAAATAGAACAGTCAATTTCAGTTGACTGAGATGTAATCAAAGGCTATTAATTCCTCTTGCATTAGTTTGTATTATTTTATCCTTTTATTTATTATTAAATAAAGGATAAAATTAGGATGCATGGGCGAGTACAGCCTTAGGCTATTTTTAGGAAGGGTGGGAAATTTTATTTTGCTATATATTGGGTGCCTTTGCAAAGCACAAAGGAGATTCTCTGGAGGACTTTTGGATATAGGAGTACTGAAGCAATTTTTGCTCCAGTTTTGCCTTCTGTGTGTGAAGTATTTTCTGCCTTTCCAATTATTTGTAGTCTTGTGTATGTTTCTATTAGTCTTGTGAATGCAAATTCCCTGACCAATCATCTTACCCTGCTGCAAAATTCAGTATTTTCTACTAAATTTTAATGTGCATGTTAACTTATCAGTACTGTTGTGATTTTCCCTCAGTACAACCAAGTGTTTGCCCTTAAACATTCTGCAGAAAATTGTTGGCTCATGCATCAAGAATCCTTCTCATAGCAATCGTGCATATACTCAGTCAAAGCCCTCATATAAATTTGGTGTATCACCCCAATCCAGTTATTTCACAGCCATCTTTTACCCTTAATCCCAGAAAATCAATTTAGGATACATCAATAAGGAACCGGCCTTTTAATCCCGGAGACTCACCTCAAAATAGGTATACCCACAGACCTGAGGTGTTTCCATTGTATCTACGAAAGAGAGAGATCAATTTTTGCAAGACTAGAAAACTTGCAGCCATCTCTCTACAGGGTGCACTTTCGAGAAGTCGTTTGTGAATTTTCAACCAGGTAGGGCAGTGGTCCCTAGACCCAACCTGCTTTTGGTGGCATTTTCATCACTTTTGGTAGATAATTAAAATCCATGACTGTGCAATCTTAAACCTGATTAAATTTAAATCTGAGCCTATAAAATGTAAATAGAAAACTACCATCAAACTATAAGGGAACAGAATTATTTTTTGAAGCAAGTAAATCATTGAATGGACATTTAAATAAATTAGATTTCATAAATTAAAATAGAAATAGGGTTTTGCCCAAAAAAAACAACTCAAGAATAGTAATAACTAAATAACAACTCCATATTTTGAGTGGAATCCCCTATAATCAACAAATGGAATACATTGCTACACTAAATATATAATCTAAACTAAACTAAGCTTAATCCTAAAGAATCCCTTCATGGCTTTTTCCTTCCTTTCTCCCATGGCTTCCATTTCTCCAACCTGCAAATTAAACAAAAGAAAAGAGACCAAATGAAGAGGACGCTAGGGCAAAGAAAAAGGATTTAGTAAAATTTCTTAAGGATAATTAGGGTTAGTATGGAACCCTAAGATTTAGTGGTCAAAATTGATTTGATCCAAGTGTTACGAATCAATCCTACAATTGTTAGATAAAAATGAATATTATGGGTTATTAAATAATTTAAAGGTTTGGGTGAATGGGGCAACTTAATACCTTTTTATGTTATGTTATTTATGTAACTCTTCTAGTGTGTTTTAGTAAATGATTAAATGCACATTACAGAAAATAATTTAAGAGAACTAAGGTAACTAAGGTGAAGGGTTTATTAAATGTGAGTTGAATGTTAATTTTTCTAAGAGGGAA
Organism: Taxus chinensis; assembly: GCA_019776745.2. Lineage (NCBI taxonomy): Eukaryota > Viridiplantae > Streptophyta > Pinopsida > Cupressales > Taxaceae > Taxus > Taxus chinensis. Next base: position 94,206 of record JAHRHJ020003414.1, read on the forward strand.
ACTATTTGACCTAGTAACAGAAATTAATGACATTAGAAATGGATTAATAATTTTTAAGTATTAACGTAGACCTAATCCATTTATTGTAATATACTAAATTTTTGCTAGGAATTAATTAAATGTATTATAGGGTTGACATCCTTGTAACTTAAAACAAACAACAAATTATTGCAACTTTCTAAATAATTATTAAGGTTTAATGTGGTTTTAGGATGTCAAAAATTGTGGGTGTTTCAATTTACATGTAATTTCTTAAATTTGTAATATCAAAATATTTATTTTGATTTCTAGACCTAAAAAATATTTAATTATTAAATATGTGAGCTGAAAAAAAAAACATAATAAAAAAAAGAAACCTAAAATCATGAAACTTAAATCATAAAATCCTCTCACTATTTTAAAAATTGTTGGCACTAATTTCTTAATTATAATTTTCTAATTCGTAAATAATTTAATAATTATAAATTGCATTAATTTATTCTATAAATATAATTTCTACTAAAATTTTACTCATAACCACTAAGATTGAAAAGGTAGGAAAAATTACAAAATGAAATCCATTTTTTATTACACTTATGATGTGAAGACTTATCCTAGCAAGAATTACTTCACAAAATGTAGAAACATCCATACCAACATGATTGTAATTTGCGTCATTCTTTAATAATTTTAATTTGAAAATCACCTCGTATTCGACAATTTCATACAAATCAACCTTGCTGACATGTACTGTAAATGCATATCTATTTTAAATACGTGCTATGTGATTGGAGAAATTCTTAGGAGAAATATGTTATCTTACGTTACAATAATATTACTAGGTATGCAGAATTTGGTATTATGCAGGATTTGCTTAACTACATTTGACAATATACATAAAATATATTTGTTGTCAACACGAATTACTACTTGTCCTCGGCTTGGGAAGAAAGATGAATTTGAAAATCCCTATTTCAATTGAAACAATATGTATGTATGAAGCGTGATTACTTTAGGATAACAGGCATCTTTAGTGTGTCCACTAATCTAACATTTATGCAATGTGGTATACATTTAAATATTGATCTAGCTAAATTGAGGTCTAAGTTAAATGTTTCCTTAAGTGGACTAGCCTCTGTAAAAAAAATTAATGTGTAATCCATAACATTATGTCAAAAAAACTCCAGTATCACATACATGCCACAACACACACACACATATATTTATACATATTTATACAGATATGCATCGTTCACGATTCTTATTATGTATTTACAGATTATAACACAATAGAGTTATAGGTATATTTATTAATACATTTTTTTCATCTGCACAACATTTGTGGTCAGATAAAGTTAACTTAAGAGTGCATTCTAAAAAGATCTATGCATAAATGACTTTCTAAAATAGAAAGGCATTGTCTACAAACTCAATCCTACACTGATCTATACTTCATTAATGATTAAAATATTTATTTTATTTCTATGCTTATTTCATCTCATTAAATTGTAAAACTTGAATGAGGCCATCTACTACTAGACATTAAGAAATATATGAAGAAGGTAACGGATTCATTATTTAACATTTACTACTACACATTAAGAAATATATGAAGGTAACGTATTCATTAGTTAATGTGAAACACTTTAAAGGATGGAAGCATGTTATAAATCCATTATAATATCCTTAAAATTATGTTTAATATATTCAACCAATAGTTAAATATTCAAAATAAAATAACATAATTTAAAATTTTGAGTAGTGTTTCTCTAGGAAGGGCTACATTTTTGGAATGTCTAAGAACTGGTCACTTCTCATAAGAATTTGTATATAGGATGGAACTAGGGAGGATTGAGGGAATTTATTCCACATCCTTAGGTTATTCAAATATTTTTAACATCTAGTTTAATTAGAACAATGGTCGTACATTGCCATGTCTAACATTAGTTAAAATCATTTTTTATATAAGATAGTAGGATCAAAACCTTGAGAAGTTAATGAATATGTATATATATTTCTTCCTTAAGCTCTATAATTGTATGAGGGTTAAAAGAGAGGTTCTCATATGGATTCTCAAATATATGGATGCAATCTAATATTTTTTCTCAGTCTGTAGATCTAAAACGGTTCTCAGGAAATGCTAGTGTTCTAATACTATAAGATAATAACCCTAACCCTATGATGGATTTAGGATTTGAATGCATACGACTAAGATAATGATGGTTATCCTACTAAGATTTAGAAATAATATTAAGGGGACGGATAAAGTGGAGGGGCATAATATTAATAAGACAATGCACTAGAGTAAAGAAAACATATATCCACTATAATATATAGAAATTAATTACAAATATACAACATGCACATAAAATATAAGAGAGTAAATAGAGTTATAAATACTTACATGTAGCATGTGTGTGACTATTAATGCATATCCTCCTGAGAGATAACAATGCAAAGGGATAATCAAAATGAATTTATGATAAAAAAAAATACACAATAAAGTAAGATATAAACACCGAATAATAAAATATGGAAATTTTAATTAATTCGGGATATCGATTACAATGATAGAGGTTACATTTTATAATGTTTGATCTCCTACAGAGGTGGAGTCAAACTTCATTTTCAATCCCTCACATCACTCTCCATGAATCTCTCAAACTTATCCCTAGGATATCTCTCACATCCTTTTATTAACTCACACACCAAAATAGCTACGTGAGTTGTTTATTCAACAACTTCACTCACACACAACTATTAAATATATCATGAATATGAGATTTACTAACTCATTATTAATAATATTAAAACTTATTAATAATGTCACAATATATTTGTAACAATTTAGAAGGGTAAATCAAAACAATAATGTATCTAAGATATTTATCCAATGTGGTGATGCAAATGTAGAAGATGAAAGTTCCAAGAGTCTAACTAAGCAAATAAATTTGATGGGAGTTAGTATGAGCAAGATAAAGTATATCTACAAGATAATGATATTAAATTGGTTGTGTTTAATGATAGTTTTTTCAAGTATATATATTCAACTACATTTCTCATGCACAAAAGGAATTGATTATGGAAACTACAAAGTAGACATCATCGTCCATGGGTGATGACATCGACCTTTAGGGAAATGTAGTGGTCGAAGGGTTAAAAATACAAGGAATAGAGGGAAAGACATGAAGGAAGGTGGATGATGAAACTAAAGGCTGAAAAAAAGTAGGAATAATAATGTGTAACAACAAGAACCAAGTAGAAAGAATGAGACAAGTAGACATAGTGGGTGCAATATGTGAAAAATAGAATGAAACAAAGCATGGGTGGGGTAAATAAGGATAAATAGTGATATGTTTCAAAGGTTGTGGTATAGCCCACACGAAATATTATTTTCCCACCCCAATCTTGTTAGGCCCCTTAAGGCTCTTTCTCCATGGGATGATGCACTATCAGCCTTTGCAAAAATTAAATTTTATCAAGATTAGAAAAGATGGAGTGTGCATAGTCCCTAAATGAATATCATTGGATGTCACACTAGTGTCAAACAACATAGTAATAAAAAAAAAATCTATACAACATGAAATCAAAAGGAATTGAATAAATTAAATTTTAAATAAAAGTATTGTAAATAAATAATGAACTGCATGAAATGAAAGATGCCTACCTCATACCTATTGTTCAATTTCACTTGGATTTTCTATGGAAGTATATAAAACTAATTACAACCCTTAATAAATGACACACAAAATAAAAAAACTATTATAATAAGTAAAATAATACATAAATCACAAATGTATGGGGTCACAAGATGTATGATATCGAAGAGGTGGATAGAAATACTAAAGAGAAATAAATCTCAACTAGTATATGCTATAAGGATGATAAATTTTTGTAAAAGGTGCTAACTAGGATGAAATGTTATGAATTTCATGTGGATAAAGTGATGGAGATATATATTACCAAATTATTCAAGGAAGGAAGGAATATTTGTATAACCCAAAAAGGGAGGTGGATAAATTTGAGATGAAATGTTTATGAAGTAATTAGTTAAGCATATTTTGAGATATCGATCAGTGAGGATATCAAGCGTATCATTTCATAATAAAATGAGAATTGCATAATATTTGTTGAATATGTGGCCCTCAATCATTTATATGTTATAAGTGTTTGTACCCAATATGTCTTTAATAAGATAGTGACACCACCACATTTGAGTATATTTTCCTTCATTATCATGAGTATAAATATAACATGAAGACATAATTTCTTGCTTCACTTTTTGGAGGTTTTATGATGCTTCGTGATACACTCTTTGAATATATGTTAATGAGTGATATACTTATAACATTTTTCATTAAGGAGATTAATGAAATGGTAATGGGCTTAAGAGATGATTCCATATAGATAGATGTATAGTGAATGATGTTCCACCTCCAGTCAAAGTATTTCTGTAGAACATAATATAATTGATATTTTGGCTTCCCCTTTAGCTATAGGACATTGGTATAATAGTCAAACATTTGTAGATAAAGGTTTAGATTTAAATCAAAGAAGGATTAGTGGATAGTATTTTGAATATGTTTTTAAAGGATTTTTATAGAAGATTCGACTATCTATTTCATTAAGTATGATAAGGATTTTAAAATTTATAATTGACATATATGTTTTAGGAAATTAATTCATATATTTGCATTATAACTTCCCAACATTATCAAAAATGATTCTCAGAGGCATGAAAAAGTGGTAGATGATTTGGATAAGGATGAAATTGGAAATTTTAAGGCTTTTTCATATTGTTATGAGGCATGCCTTCAAGCTACTTGGAGAAGTATTCAATATAAGTAATGATGAAAAGATCACCATATTCAAAATGAGAGAGTTGTTTTTAGGACTTGAAGCTCATATGATGGACTATGAATAAGGTAATTATGTTATTTTCAAGGGTTTATTTCTTAGTGGTTGCATGGGAATAAAATTCTATTGTAGGACAATAGTAACCCATATGAATTAATTTTCGTGGGTTGTGGCATGACCTCAAAAAATTTACATTATAGGTTGCCCCATTAAATTTATTAAGGAGTGAAGGGACTTCATCCTAAAAGGTACCTATGGTTGTTTTTATCCATATTTCACCCCCAAGCTAAATATTGGATCGAATCACAACCTTGCATAAAAGGGACTGAGAGAACTCATGTTAATCTTGTAATTTGGTTGCAAAACGATTCAATAATGAAGTGGCAGAGATGAAGAAAGAGAAATGGATCCTGTACAGAAGGAAAGGACTCTGTCAGGTCATCTGTATGCTTTAAATCCATTCTCCAAGTTATAGGCATGTAGAACCATCAAATAACAGGGTTGAATAACCATGGAAGATGCTACAAAGGAGCCAGAAGCTAGAAAGAAGAATAACAACACAAAGATTTAAAATCTTTGGGCTTTAAAAGGTTCAGGAAACTCTTAAAAATTAACTAAGTATGGAGCAAGCAGTGGAAAAGAACATGTGTCCTAACAAAACCCCTCGCAAATTGAATCCAAAGGGAGGAACTCAAATTTTTGTCGATTGTCCATGTAGCAAATGGTCAAAGAGAGTCAAGGGGTGGAGAGGAAAAGATTCAAAATTGACTAAGTATGGACGAGCCAGTGGCAAGAGCCATGGTTCCTTGCGGAACTTCTCCAAATATGGATCTAAATAGATATGCTCAAAAAATGCCGCATCTCCATGTGTCACAGAGTGGAACAGAGGTAGGTTCAAATGGTCAAAATAGAGTCAAAAGTGGAAAATGTGGGCTTTAAAATTGGCTAAGTATGAACGCACAAGCAAAGAGTGCCAAGTGTCAGGATGGTGAATCTCCAAGAGGTGGTCCCAAGGTGAAAGACCTAAATGAGCGCAATCTTGCCACATAGACCAAATTCTAAAAGTAAGAAAGACTGTTGAAAAGTCCATAGATCAACAGAGGCCGACAAGTCTCAACTCAGCATTCCTCCAAGGAAAACTTTGGGTTGGGTTTGCAAACAAGTGTGGTTCCTCCACATGTTTTATCAATAAAGGTAGAGTTAGTTGAATATTCAATGCACAAACAGGCCAGCAGAGGGTACCAAGTGTCTCATTGGTCTTGCTGTAACTACACCCAGGGGAAGAGTCAGCACTTAGACCCATGTCAAAGCCAAGGTAGGGAGTTAGGGAAAAAATTGGAACTTTTCCTTTCGTTCAAAATCCATAAAGGTAAAAATGGGAGCACATTACCAATCCAACCAAAAGGAGCCACGTGTCTGTGTGGAGCTTTGGGGCTGCCAAAAAAAAAAATTAAGTTTTGAATTTTTTATACGAAAGGGAAAAAAAAAAAGTTGAATTACGGACCCGCTGGCCTGAATTTTGTTCCAACCTGACTCCCACATGTCCCAATCACAAATTGGGACTCATTTTAAAAATTATTTTCCACCCATTTGTATAGAGTCGATTCAAAATTCAAATGGGCATATCATTTGACCAATATCTCGAAATATTACAAATTTGACACCGTTGGAAAGATATCAATCTCTTTTATGCCATGAGTGTCTGAAACTTTAGTTTTTGTGAAGTTAGGTGGAAGTAAAATGGAAAAAATTATTTGATCTTTGAATGTAGGATCATTAGTCTCAACAACCAGATCAAATTCAATCTATTTCCATCGTTTCCTCTACCTTCAAGGCATCGAAAAAAGAATCGATGCAAAAATAATGGATTTGGGGTAGATTTTAGCATAAGAATTAATAATGGTGTTTGAGCTTCGACCAGTGTTTTCCCACTTCTCTTTCTCTCTCTTGTCTTCTATCAAGTTGAATCTATATAGACAGATGCATGGTTCATTGTAAAGGGTTGGTTATTCTTAGTTTTACAGGCTCCCTTCTCCTTCTAGCAAAGGATTTGTGGGTTTCAGGCCTTCCATTAAAAATTTAACACATTTCTTTCTTTTAACCATTCAGCTATTCTGTAATGAACTATATCAATCTATAGAGAAATAAAATTCATTTGTGATCGATATTAGATCCTTCTTGATTATTTTTTCTTCTATATTGTCTCTCATTATAGATCTGGCTATCTATGCTTGTCTATTGTATGCATTTTTTTGGTTCATGTCAAAGGAAAACTAAGTGTCCATCATTCATTCCTTCAGTGCATCACCTCGTAGTTTAGATTTGTTTTCATTTCTGTATTCCTTTCTATTCCTGTCTCCTTGGTAAATATTAGATTAGGATTAAGAATAGACCCTCTGCAAGTTTCTATGTATGCACCTAAATAGAGGAATAAGAAACCAACCTTTAATATGGAGCGATTTTCCAATTTGCAAGGTTCCACACCTTAGGAAAATTTCCATGTTATGTAATCACACTAGATGATTCTACATTAGAAAAGCGTATCTTTAGAAATCATTTAGGGGTGATGTGATTATATAGTAATTTAATTTCGGCACGCCCGGCGGGACAAGAAGTCTCCATCTTATTACAATAGGAATTGATCTACACTTGATGTGATTCTGGATTTTAAGAAGACTTTAAATTGTATATCTGGCGACTCCAAAAGAAACAAATCTACTGGTTTGAGCAGTCCAAATAAGTTCACGAGAAGAATATGAACATGGTCAAGAACCAGAGAAAAGGGACTATTTATCTATTTAGAATTATCTCCAGATAGAGGGAGAGGAATAAGAAGAGTCCAGAGGTCTCTATCGCCTCTAAGCAGAACTTTATCAACATCTCCTCCTGGAAGACCATTCATTCAATCAAGAGGAGTGCTCATGCCAATCAAAATGGCTCAGCCAAACCCTTATGTTAACTTCACTAGTAGTAGTCCACTTGCCTTGAATGCACAAAATATAGTTCCTATTGCAACATTAAAGAGTATCCCATATTTCACTGGGGAGAACCAAACTTCTCTGACTGATCATGTCCAATATATTGTAAATGTCTGTACAATCCATGAGATTCATGAAATGGACATAGCATTCAAGTTCTCACCTCTTCATTCAAAGGGAAAGTTTCACAATGGTTCCAGAGTCTTGCAGCAGGCTCTATCCAAAACTAGAACTAGTTGTGCATGGCCCTTCATAATAAGTTTGGGGAAAAAATAACAATTTGTCTTTGTTGGAGCAGCTAACAACAATCAAAAGAGCCCCAAATGAATAGCTGATTGAATTGAACCTCAGATTCTAGTGGACTTGGGATAGGATTCCAATAGCAGTAAAGCCCACTAATGAAGGTGCCTTCTTATAATTTTCTTAGGGCTTTAAGTTATGTTAATGGGGGGCACTACATTACTGTTTGATTCAAGCTGGAAAAATTGCCCCTAGGCCATCCATGCTCCTATACCCTGAGTTAGGAAGCCTAGATACCAGCCAAGCACCTACATTAGCTCCTATACCCACCCTCAAGAGTCAAAGCTCAGCTGAAGCTTCCACTTCATCATCTAATACCTCTAAAGAGTTTCAAGAAGTAGTGATGAAGCAACTTTAGAACTTTGGGAATGAGATAATGACCATCAAAAGACATTCCCTAAAGATTGACGGTCCAAAAAGAGAAGTATTGGAGAGGTCCAGCCACTGAATTCAGGTGACCCTCAATCTTCCATCAGAATCCACAAGGTCCTGGTGTTCCAAGTACAACTCCAAACATACAAAACCAATCCAAGCCACCTCCCAAACCCAGACAAACACTAGTTGTAACAGCCCATGTGCAAGAAATATTATTGAGCAGATGAAAAAGACAAGTGTGAAAATTTCACTATGGGAGTCACTACCCATTTTGAGGCAGAGGGATCTATTGCAGATTGCCACGCAGGATTGGTCAAGTTCAAATCACCCCCCTAACCAGCAAGAGAAAGTGCTTGTCAATGCAATTCAATTAGGGAGAAACCATGGAGAACAATGAGGTAAAAACTTGAGACCTCCTCGCTTCTATGTCTCATTAATTATTGGAGACAAATTGGTGCACAATTGTATCATTGATTCTGGGGCCAGTAGTTCTGTGATGCCCAAACAAATAGTTGACCAGTTGGGTCTCCAATATGAGGTCATCTATAGAGGATTAGTCCAATTAGATGGGACAACAATGACTACTCTGGGAATCATCAAGGATTTGAGTCTCACTCTACATGCTTGCTCTAATGTGACTGTTTTGTAAAACATGTCAATCATAGATTTTCCACCACATTTTGCTGTGTGTCTATCTAGGGACTTCACTGCCAAAATTGGAGGCTACCTATTTGCTGATTGGTCACATATGCTCTTTAGGACAAGGTATGGAGTGAAGGCCACTATCAGATCTGAACCTATTACTGAATATCATATTTAATCATATATGCCTAGCCAAATCAACACCAACTGCTATAGATTTTGATCAAGAGGACCTCCTAAGCAGTCACAGAGGAAGATGATTTTATCTTCCCCTAATCAGCAAGAGAGAGTGCCTTGCCTTTTGCATTTTCAACCTGAGAAGCCTCCAAGGAGAACAACAAGGTAAGAACTTGAGACCCCCTCCATTCTATGTCTCATTGATGTATTGGAGACAAACATAGTGCACAATTTTATACATTAATTCTAGGGACTAGAAGGTTTCATTGATGCCCAAACAAATAAGTCACCTCAGTACTTGGAAACCTTGTAAGGATATTACTTGTATAAATTAGAACATATACTGATGAATAACATGAGTGAAAACCAAAATATAGGTAAATGATGACAATATGCTCATATAATAGCTTTTCCACTTTGAGGGGGAAACCTACAATACCACTTTGAGGGAGGTAACCGGCCAAACCATAAAATAACACTCCAATACTCAATTTGATGATTTGTTACAGCCTTCTAATTCCCCTATATATACCATTCTAACCTATGGCCAATACTGAGGCACGACCTCCTAAGCATAACTAAATCATAAATGAATGATATAATAAGATAAGGGGATGTGTGCCACATGTTGGCATCTCCATCAATACATATACATCATTAAAATCCTTTCCCTAGGTGCATAGCATTCCTTCCCTCCACATGTTTCGTCCTGAGTGCCATAAGAAGAAACCATGTAATGAGTGTGTTGTAAACGTTTTACACACTTTGTGCCATGATCGATCATCCATCCATATGTGACAAGGTAGATGATACATAGCCCTCGAAAAGATCCATATTCCATTGTGCTACTATGACATCCATTCATGGTAGGGATGAATCATCCTGGGGATTACCAACCATAAGGAACATAAGGAGTCAATGGATAACCATAATCAAGGATATCCATGCTTCATAATTGAGATCTTGCCCAAAAAATGAAATATTGTATAAATAAATTGATTATGGTCCTGGACTTGTATATCTAATTAGTTGGAGCGAGAGACATGATTGGTCTTTACAGGAATATGTTCATGATCCATTTTCTCTCAGTTTAGGTGGATTTCCAGAAAATGCAGAAAAGAAAAGACACCTCAACCTTATGAAAGAGCTTTTTCTGAAGTTATTCTTTTGCTAGCCTTCCAACAAGGCTCTATTTGAATTTTCTTGTAATTTGTGCCGTAGATGAACCTCATTATTATCTTTCTCTATTCATGTTCCTCTTTTGAATTTTAGCTTATAGTCCCTTCCTTCATCCATTATTATAAATATTGTCATGGTCTATATTGATTTGAACCCTCTTCCATATTGTGCTGATATGCCCTAAAGTGGGTTCTTCTTTTTGTACCAAATCTTCATAATACTTATTTTTCATGTATTACATCTATCGATTTGATAATGTCACTAACCAACAGATACCAAGAACAATAGTCCAAACCATCCATATAAAAGGCTTCAAATATTCTAACAGTATATTTAGAACCATTTAAGTGCCTAAATCTTAAAATGAGGATCAACGTATCACCTTAGTTAGTTTTGCACTTTGTATTATTTTTCCTCTGAACCTATGTACCTCGTTGAGCCATATCAAGATTGATGAAAAATTCTACATAAAACTTGGAGGCTATTAGGGTTTATGTTCCACATACTAATCTATCTTATGAATTTGAATGGTTCATTTCCAAGATAATTGAAAATTATCTTAGCACTCCTGGTGGGAGCTCGAAGTAATATCACATTCTAAAGACATCAACATCTTGAAAATATACTGATCTACATAGTCTACTTCAAGTTTGGTCCTGCGTTAGTTCTATGAATATGATGTAACAAGATCAAGAATGAGATGAAGATTCTGCACCTTCCTGAATGATCTATATTATAGCTCTTGATGATTTCAATATATTATTCCCCAGAGGTAGAGATCTTCTTCAAAGGTCCCTATCTATCCATAAAAAGTTGTTCCATCTCCTCCCAAGACCAGGCCCTTCCTATCATTTTTTAACTCAGAAAACCAAATCCTGCAGGACCAATCTTAATGGATCATGTGACAAACTCTATTTTCCTTGTCAAGACAATATGAACCAAAATGGAATATTCTTAAATCTGATCCACCAAAAAGCAATGGTGTCACACCATTTCCATAAAAACTATCTCCGGATCATGACTAAAAGGCTGCCCAAATTGAAAGCATTTCGGTAGATGGATTCAAACACTTCAGAGGAACACCTAAAGAAAATTTCACAAAGCTATTATGAACATATAATTTTGCTAAAAAACCTTGTGGCATTTTGCTATCTTCCTTAAGAAGAAGGCTTATGAAAAAACATAAAACACCAATATTGACATCCAAAAAAACAGATCCTATGGAGCTGAAATTTACCACTGATCATTCTGACCACTCAAGTGTTTCCATTACTCCAGATGCAAAATCCTGGAAAAAATTCTAAGTACCCAACTTCAATACATACCATAAACAATCCAATTGACAGTTTTTTCTCCCTAACCTAGGTCGAAATCACCAGTTTTAACAGCCCATTGTAAGAACGTAATGCTTGTCTAGGAATCAGCAACATATAAGGACAATGACATTCATGATTATTGAGCAGAAAATATAGATAAATGACTGAACAATATTCTCACTATAATCAGCTTCCCATTCTGAGGTAGAGGCATCCTCTTAACTACCACTGCGAGGATTGGTCAACCTCCAAACCATACAATAACTACTCCAAGAGAAAGTGATGATCAATGTACATTCTAAACCCTATATATAGCCATGGAGAACAACTAGGTACAAACCTGAGACCGAACTCCCTAAGCATAATAAATCATAAATGAATGATATATTGGAGACAAATGGGATGGTGCCACATTGTATGATTGCATTCTCCATTAGTTCATGATACATCAAACAAATAGCTGATTAGGTGCATAACAGGTCTCCAATATGAGGTTATCTCTAGAGGAGTAGTTCAATTAGACGGGACAATAGTGACTACTGTGGGAATCATCAGAATATTTGAGCCTCTCTCTAAATAACTTGCCCAATGTGACTATATTGCAAAACATGTCAATCATATATTTTCCACCACATTTTGCTTTGTGTCTATCCAAGGACATCACTGCAAAAATTGGAGGCTACCTATGTCTGCTGATAATGGTCACATATGCTCATTTAGGACAAGGTATGGGTGAAAAGGCCACAATCAGATATAAACCTATTGCTGAATATTATATTGAATCCTTTATGTACCTAGCCCAATCAATGCCAACTGACTCATATTTTGATCAAGAGGACCTCCTAAGCACTTCTAAAGCAAATACCAAGGTTGGAATATATCCCAGACTTAACTCTAAATGATTGGGCCAACAAAAGATCCATGATTTTGACCCCTATATTGAAATGGAAGAATCTGAGCTAAGTGTCCACCTTCTATATGAAGAGAATCACCCTCTTCCTGACCTTGATTAAGCCATAACATGCAAGGATGACAATGAGGTATGGAAATTGATTATTTTATGGTTCAAGGAGTAGACAAGGAGCTAGAAGAGGAGCCATGATTGTGTCTCCTAGAGGTATGAGATATTATTCAGCCTTTAGAATCTAGTTTGCTTGTTTAAATAATACTGTTGAATATGAGGCTTTAGTCCAAGGTCTTCATTGGGAAAGAAATCTGGGAATCAAGAACTTGCAAGTGTTTGGTGATAGTGAACTCATTGCCAATAAGGTTAGAGGACTTAATGCTTATCAAAAATGACTTACTCAAAAACTATAAGAGTAGAGTATGCGATCTCATGGAGGATTTTAGAAGGCCTTTAGTATTGTGTTCATACCCTAGGAAATAGAATGAAGCTGCTGATAGACTTGCGGTAGTTGGAGCAGCCTTTTATGTTGTTGACAACATGAAAAGGGACAAAGAACAACCATATATCCATGTGGTTGTGAGGCTAGAAGTGCTTAGATAATAATACATGCTGGCAGGTGTTTGAGAATGATCAACATATCATTAACTTTCTACAAGTAGAAGTTTAATTCTCAAGCCATAACTCTAAAAAGACTAGAGCAGTAGTATGGGAACTAAGATAGTACAATTGCATACAAACAAGCTTCCCAAAGGCTTAGTGACACTGGAATCTATTTTCAATCCTAATGATTCAGTTCAAAAAAGAGAAGGTGAACATGCAGATCAAAGGAAAGATTCAATCATTCCCAGTTGGAGAAGACAAAACACTTCAAATTGGCATGGTGGCCACTAAGAAAGACATGTATAATTCATACAACTTTTCCAAGAATTCCTTGATGCGTTTTCTTGGAGTTATGAAGACCTAAGGGGTTCAATCCAAAGCTAGCACAACACACAATAGAACTAGATCCAGCTGCTCAACCTATCAGGTAGAAGCAGAGACCATTCAACCCACATATTGAGCCTCTGATGAAGAAGGAACTGAACAAACTAATAGAGGCAAGTATCATATTTCCAATCAAGCATTCAAGCTTGGGTTGCAAATTTGGTCCTAGTCAGAAATAAAAATGGAGAAATCAGGCTGTGTGCTGACTTTAGGGATTTGAACAGAGCCTCTATTGAAGATCACTACCCACTCCCTTCAATGGAATAGATCTTTTAAGTGGTGTCTAGGTCATAGATATTTTATCTCTTTGATGGCTACTCAAGATACAATCAGATCATGCTAATAGAAGATGATCAATTCAAAACTACTTTTACCACTAAATGGGCCACCTATGCATACAAAAAAATGTCATTTGGACTATCCAATGTTGGTGGTGCTTTCTAAAGAGCCATTAATATTGCATTCAAAGGGATAATTAGCAAAATAGTGTTGGTCTACCTGGATGACATCATTGTGTTCTCTAAGAACGAAGAAGACCACCTTTTTCACCTAAGGCAAGTGTTTCAAAGATGCAGGAGATTTGGGGTATCTTTGAACCCTAAAAAATGCATATTCTTGGCCCATGAGGGAAGAATTTTGGGCCACATTGTGTCTAAGGAAGGTCTGGAAATTGATCCAAAAAGAGTTGAAGTAATAAGAGCACTGCCATTGCCAAGCCATAAGAAGATCTCTTCAAAGCTTCCTGGGGAAGATCAACTTTTTTCGAAGGTTTTTCCCAAACTTTTCTACTCTAATTAAGACAATAACACTGATGCTGAAGAATATCTTAGCATTTAAATGGACAAATGAACGAAAGGAAAGATTTGAAGCTATCAAAGAGGCCATATTACAGGCCCCAACTCTTATAAATATAGATTTTTCCAAGGACTTCATATTGTATTCCGTTAGTGGCAGTGACACTATATCTGCAATCCTAGTTCAACAGAACAAAGAAAGTTCAGAAAAGCCAATTGCTTTCTTCAATCAGAGTCTAGAAGACTATGAGGTGAGGTATCCCTTCATTGAGAAGCAATTCCTATTGGTGATTAGGGGACTGAAGAAGTTTAAGCATTTAGTGTCAAACAACAAAATCCAACTATTGGTCTCCCATGGAGTCAAATAATTCCTCCTCAACAAGGACCTGAATGAGAAACATGCAGGGTGGATCACTCATGTCATGGAATATGACATTGACATTAAGGTCACCAAGTTGGTCCATGGGAGGGGCTTGTGTGAGAAATTAGCCTCTGCTCTACAAGATGAAACAAACAGTGATAAAGAGGTCATTCTTATCTTACAAGATGATCAAGAGAAGGGAGAGATGATGTACCTTGCTCCTTGTTGGACCTAAGACATGGTGCATTTCCTTCAAACAGTACTGTGTCCTCATGGGATGAGTAAAGAAAAAAGAAGGAATTTTAGGCTACAAGCCATCCCATTTGTTCTTATTGATGGTGTCTTGTTCAAAACAGACATCAATGTTATTCTGCTGAGGTGCATCAGGAAAGATCAGATGAAGAGAGTGCTACAAGAATTTCATGTTGAAGCAGCTGGAGGCCATTTTTCTCCAAGAGTGACAGCACTCAAAATCATGAAAGCAGGATATTATTGGCCTAGAGTGTTTAGTAATTGTTTTCAAATGGATCAAAAGGTGCAAGAGTTGTGCATTCTTCAAAGGAAAAGAGAAGCTAACAGCACTTCCATTGCACCCAATCTCAGTAGACCAACCTTTCATGCAATGGGGATTGGAATTCATTGGATTCATCAACCCAAACTCAAGCCAAGGTCACAAATGGATCCTGACAGCAACTGATTATTTCACCAAGTGGACCGAGGCAGTGGCACTCAAAGAAGCAAATGAGTCTAGTATCCTAGATTTCTATGAAGGGATAGTGACCAGATTTGGAATACCAACCACCATCATCTTAGACAATGCATTATCATTTATAGGTTCCAAAAGTTACAGGATGGGCTGTTAAAAGTGGGACTTATTTGAGTACATCATAAAAGTATTACCCTCAAGGTAATGGCCAAGCTGAGTCTACAAACAAAAACCTGCTGAAGATCATCAGGAAAACTCTGATGAGAATCAAAGGACCTGGCACACAAAGCTAAAAGAGGCCTTATGGGCTGATAGAATAACACCCAAGAGATCTACAGGCAGCTCCCCATTCAAGCTTGTCTATGGGAAAGAGGCAGTGTTTCCTATATCACTTGAGTTACCAGCATTGGAGCTTGTGAAGTAACTAGAAATGTATAAATTTGGACCAATGGAGGCCAGGTATGCAGAGTTGATAGAATTAGAAAGAATCAAGAGAGCATGCTCTCAAAGCAATGGAAAAAGATACCATTGGGCCTCAATTAAAAGATGCTTTGACAAGAAGGCTAGAGAAAGGACCTTCTAGGAAGGAGACCTGGTTTTGAAATGGGATGCAGATCGAGAAAAGGCAGGAGACATTCTAAGTTTGATGCCATCTGGAGTGGACCCCTATATGATAACAAGATGCAAAAGTAGAAATGCTTTCCAATTGTCCACATTGGAGGGAGAAGAGTTGCAGATTCCAGTGAACGGGATCTATCTTAAGCAATGCTACTAAAAGGGAAGTCTCACCTTATACATATTAGTTTAGTTTCTCTTTCCTCTAAGTGCTTCTGCACATTGTCTTGTTGTAGTATAGATTGCTTTTCTCCTAAGTGTTTTTCTTGCTCTACATGTGCCATTTGGAGCATGCATGATTTCAATTTTGTAAATAGTCATGGTTCTGTTTTGTTGCTCTTATGCAGTTCATTCAGAGAGATAGATGAAGCCCTATGGATTTGAAAATAATTTTCTACTCTCAGAAATCTTCATTTTGATATTTTCTTATAAAATCTGAGAATGCAAGTGGCTGGGCTCATGAACCAAAGGTAGAATTAGTATCAGACTATTATTCTTGACTCCATGCCCACTAGATATGACAAGGTAACTGATCTCTTTCATCTAGCAGGTAGATGTCCCTTGTGAGTCACCAAATTGTTATCCATATTTCTGCCCCATGAGCTAAATATTGGATCGAATCATGACCTTGCATAAAAGGGACTAAGAGAACTCATTTTAATCTTGAAAATTGGTTGCAGAAAGATTTAGAAATGAAGTGGTGGAGATGAAGAAAGAACAATGGATCCTATATAGAAGGGAAAGAATCTTTCATGCCATCTATGCACTTTAAATCCATTCTCCAAGTTACAAGCATGGAGAACCATCAAATAGCAGGTTTGAATAACCAGGGAAGATACTATAAAGGATCCAGAAGTAAGAAAGAAGAAGAACAATAAAGATTCAACATCCTCGGGATCGAAATGGTTCAGGAAATTATTCAAAATCAACTAAGTATGGATTAGGCAGTGAAAGAGACCACGTGTCCTAACGCCGCTTCTCTCAAAGTGAATCTAAAGGGAGGAACTCAAACTTGTTTTCGCCCTCTACGTAGAAAATGGTGAAAGAGAGTCAAGGGGTGGAGAGGAAAAGCTTTAAAATCAAATTAGTATAGAGGAGCCAGTGGAGAGAGTCACATGTCCTTACAGCGCTTCTATAAATATGGATCCAAATGGAGATGCTCAAACAAACGTCGCATCTCCAGGTGTCGCATGGTGAAATGGAGGTAGGCTCAAATGGTTAAAACAAAGTCAAAGTTAGAAAGGTTCAGGCTTCAAAATTGGATAAGTATGAATGCGTGAGCGGAGAGTGCCAAGTGTCAGGATGGCACATCTCCAAGAGTTGGTCCCAAGGTGAAATACCCAAATGAGTGCAATCTTTCCACGTAGCCCAGAGCCGAAAAGTAAGAAAGTCTATTGAAAAGTCCATAGATCAACGGAGGTTGACAAGTGTCAACTCGGTGCTCCTCCAAAGGAAAAATTTGGGTCCAGTTTGCAAACAAGCGTGGTTCCTCCATGTGTTCTATCAACATAGGTAGAGTTAGTTGAATGGTCGATGCACAAACAGGCCAGCAGAGGCTACCAAGTTTCTCATTGGCACTGATACAATGGTCAAATAGAGAAAAGGTTTCTAAATGAGCACCAGAGAGACATGTGTCCCAAAGGAAAGTGGGGAGTCGGAAAAAAGGTTCATTTTTCACCCCTTGTTACCTTGAAAGGGAGTAAAAGTTACAAAATGTCCTGTAACTCCGCCCAGGGAAAAAGTCAACACTTAGACCCAAGTCAAAGCCAAGGCGGGGAGTCAGGGAAAAAAGGGAAAGTTTGCCTCTCGTTCAAAAGGAATAAAGGTAAAAATGGGAGCACATTTCCCATCCAATCAAAAGAAGCCACGTGTTCGTGTGGAGCTTCGGGGCTGCAGGAATTTTTTAAGTTTTTTGCTTTTTGCGCAAAAGGGACAAAAAATCAATTGCAGACCTATGGGCCCAAATTTTGTTCCAACCTGGCTGCCACGTGTCCCAATCACAACAGGGGACTTGTTTTTCAAATTATTTTCCACCGATTTGTATGGAGTCAATTCAAACTTCAAAGGGCCATATCCTTCGACCAAGGGCTCGAAATATTACAAATATGACACCATTGAAAAGATCTCGATCTCTTCTATGCCATGAGAGTTTGAAATTTTAATTTGCAGGAAGTTAGGTGGAAGTAAAATAGAGAAACATCTGTGAGCTTTCAATGTAGGATCATCAGTCTCAACAACCAGATCAGATTCGATATATTTCCACCATTTCCTCTCCGGTTAAGGCATCAAACAAAGGATCAATGCAAAAAAGATGGATTCAGGGAAGATTTTAGCAGAAGCATTAACAACAGTGGTTAACCTTTGTACCCATGATTTCCCACTTCTCTTTCTCTCTTTGGTATTATCTCAGGCTGAATCTATAAATATGAATGTAGGGTTCATTGTAAAGGGTTGGATATTCTTAGTTTTACAGGCTCCCTTCTCCTTCTAGAAAAAGATTTTGTGGGTTTCAAGCCTTCCATTAAAATTGTAACACATTTCTACCTTTTGACTATTCTGTAATGAAATGTATCAATCTATAAAGAAATAAAATACATTTGTGATCGATATTAGATCCTTCTTATTTATTTTTCTTCAATCTGGTCTCTCATTATAGATCTGGATATCTATGCTTTTCTACTGTATGCATTTTATTGGTTCGTGTCGAAGGAAAACTAAGTGTCCATCATTCCTTCAGTGCATCACCTCGTAGTTTAGCTTTGTTTTCATTTCTATATTCCATCTATCCCTGTCTCCTTGGTAAATTTTAGATTAGGATTAAGAACAGACCCTCTGCAAGGTTCTACGTATGCACCTAAATAGAGGAATAAGGTAACCAACCTTTAAATCTTGAGAGCTTTTCAAATTTGCAAGCTCCCACAACTTAGGAAAAGTTTGATGTTATGCAATGACAGTAGATGATTCTTCCTTAGAAAATAAACTCTTTAGATATCATTTAGGGGTGCTATGATTTTGCACTAACAGGTTGACTTCATCCTATATCACTGTGTTTATGTGTGTACATTTCCAAGTAAGGTGGTTTGTCCCGAAGGATCTCAACAAGGAATGGCCTCCGTAATAAATAAGTTGGTCGATTACTTTATTTAGGGTATGGCTGCATATAATGGCTAGTGGGAGTGTCGCCCCCACCCTTCCTTTTATTTAAATTAAATATAGCTTTGGGTGAGGTTGCCCCCCACCACCCCACTATAATATTTTTTTTATATTCAATAAAACTAAGGAGGGGGTTCAGCTACAACCCTAAATCTATAAATTTATTAATTTATATTTAATCTTTGTTTTAAACAAAATTTCCCTGTAGATTTAATTTTTAATTTAATTTAATTTTATAATATATAGAATTATATATATGTATCAATATTTCATTATATATATATATATATATATATATATATATATTTCAAAAATAATAAATATATTTTTATATATGCCTCCTTTTTTTTGGGTTGTATTTTTTATTATATTGTGTCAAGTTCATTTATATTTCTAAATATAAAGCAGTATGCAACTACATGTATTTTATATAGGTATGTAAAGATTATTGAACCAATATTATTCTCAATTAAATAATTACAACTGAGATAGAGACTAGTTTCCCCTATTTTTGTATTTCAAGGGAGGTATACTACATACATCATTTTTTTTTCTACAAGGTAATATAACTTATAGCAACAGTACTAAATTTTAACTAATTTACAATTCATGTTATAGAGGAAAAACAAATATTATCCTTTCAATTACATCCTTTCTGTTGCACGAGTAAACAAACAAAAGCAAGGTCGTTTATCATAAAACAAAATATGTATTTTTTCTTATGCTTCTAGTTTAAAATAAGAACAAGGTTCACTTGCAAAATAACAAGTATGCTAGAATTATGTTTTAGATTTAAATGTACACCAAAAAATAATAAAATGCACAATAGAATTGTCATATCAACTAATATACATTTCCAATGCAAAAGAACCATTTTCAAAATCAATTCAAAATGCAACTTTTGATTAATTTCCATATCTGAAAGGAGCTGCAATTCCATTGAAAACAACTTACAAAATCCTTATTTCAACTTATACAATACATGGCTTAAATTTTTCATTTACAAGAAGACAATTTTAATACAACTTATTATTTCTTCTTTCAACCATTGCAATACATAGTTTGATAATCAATTTACAATAATCCACGTTAAAATACAATTATTTACAAGCCTTCAACTTAAAGGTGGAAACAATATGGTAATGTTCATAAAAAAGGGATTTTTTCTTTTGGTCACAAAACATGTCTTCATCTATTAATCAACTTGAAAATCCACGGATTTTTTCTTTAATCTCTAAATAACAAAAAGGGAAGGTGGAGTAGGCAACGCTCTCCTCCAAAATTATTCCAATGAGAAGGAGAAGCCACCCTCCTCATTAGCCCCCGATACCCAACAATAGATAAACAAGGGACATTAAGCAACCATCAAAACTCTTGATAAAGGCTTGTAACACATAAAAAACACTTTCACATACATACAAAATGATAATATATAGAATTTTTTTACAACTTTCCAACTAAACACAAAGGCTTTAAAAATAATCCCAAAGGAGACAAGAACATGGATTCATCTTCTTATACCTCCCAAGTAGGAAGAGGGTCCACCAAAGACATCGAAGTGCACATTCATAGTCACAAACAAATCCTTATCTCTCCCTTGTAAAATAAAAAATCATATAATCCATTTTACCTCCAGATAGGTGGGAGACACCGCTCCCACAATCCCTCAAAAATAATCCTCACATAATCCCTTTTACATGAACATGAATGACTCTACTTCCCTCTCCCAACACAATACATAAGGCCAAAATCTACCCAACCCATACAATGCACCAAGATACATCAATTTACAAAACAATAACATCACAATACAATATAAGAACAAGTATGTAAGGAATAGATGCTACCTTGCCACATCAAGCATTCAATATTCAAGAAAAAACCTTCCAATTCAAAGCCCAAATTCAGAAGGAAGCTTACAATCTCAAGCCAGAAGTCTAAGAAATTTTCCCTAAAAAGCATGCAAGTGCCCAAAAATGAAACAAGTAACCTCCAAAACTCCAAAATGACTTCAATAAAAATAAAAATTTAAAAAGAGGGTGAGGTGGCTTACTGTAGGATGCCACATCACTTATCCTAAAATTCAGCTCACTTTGTCAAACATAAATACCAAGACTCATAAATGGGTGGGTAAGGATATGAAAATTTTCCTTCCACACACAAACATCTACTCCATACGTTTGAAGGACACAATTAAAAGAGTTTATAATAAAGTGCAATTAATTAGCTCTTTACTCTTCCAAAACACATCATGAGGCCTAAAATTAACCCCTCACATCATGGTTATAGTTGGTTGGTAAGTTTAAGAGGTATGCAACAAACTTAAATTTTCCCACAAGCTTCCAAAAGTGGCTTCAAAGTCAACATTCCAGATTTGAAGGATAGGGTTGAGTACATAACTCAAAATCAAATTAAATATATCAATATTAATAAGATAACAAGGACCATATACCCCAATTGAATGCCTCTTTTTCACATATAAAATTGAATTTATCACATGATTTATTAAATAACAAGGGCACATTACATAACCACTAATAAAGTGAGCATACATTACAAAAATTAAATCACATGCACAACCAAAAATATAAAGAAATTAAAACAAACATTTAAACCTAATATTCATATACGAGGTTACCCCTTCCTATGACTACTTCCAAGCAAACATAACAATACACATGACACAAATTTTCATAAGCTACCTTGTTTTCAATATCAAATAGTCCACCATTGTTAGTATCCTAGCCCCTTGTTGTTGGCGTGATATAATTTCCTAGAACGAATAAAAAAATACCTGTTCAGTATCAAGGATGGATCAAATACATCAAGAAATAAAATACACATATATATCATCCAACAACATCATACGCGAAGCTATATCATCATCTTCAAAATTAGAAATTTCTATCAATTATTTACAATCACTGCACATGTCAATTTTATAAAACATAACAACTATACGATCATAAGGTCATTCTATCACCCAAATATAATCATAATCATAAAGATCCCAAAGCATCAGTATACAATGAAACAATATTATATAATCATCTATTAATGTTTGATAGTAGTCCATACCATCTATAGTATAAGTCATAAAATACTAATAATGCCCATCTATCATTGTATACTAATCAAATATATGTTAATAATGTCCATCTACCAATGATGATAATAAAAATTTAACAATAATGTCCATGTCTCTAGTCCACAATAATAAAAATCATAGAAAGATAATGTCCAAGAGGAGTGGGCACTACATCCCCCTCCCCTTAGACTTGACTTCCTCTAGAAGTCACTTGAAACTTGTGGGAACTAGGATCGCAATTGTGTGGCATCCTCCCATGTAATTTATGACTTGTCATACTGATCCCCCTATATGTGCACCTGGTCATTCTCACAACATTGAAGGCACATGATCCTATGCTCTAAAATGTACATGGTGTCCACCATCACCTGTACCTTCTCATGTACCTACCAGGTGGTCTAATCCAATATATGTTTAGGATCTTGTTTGTATCTTATAACAAAAAAACATGGAATGCATCATGGATGTATGACAAGTTGGGTAGCAAGGCTAAGTGGTACTCTATGGGACCGATACACTCCAAGATATCAAATGGACCCACAAACCTTGGATCTATTTTATATCATTTTCTGTAATGGATAGTGCTCTTATGGGGTCTGACTCTAAGAAAATCTCTCGTTTCAACCTCAAAATTTTTTGTCAAGTATCCTTTGGTCTACATACTTCTTCTTTCTATCTAGTGCCTCCTGTAATCTTTGTATAATCACGTGTTATCCAAATAAATCTCCCAATTATTTTTAAACAACTTGTATCTTGATTCTGACTCTGATGCTTTACATTTCAGGTTGCGCACTTGTAGGCTTTCTCATTTAGCACTTTTCATAGGCTGTAGTCCTTATGCATGCTCTCTGTGCCTTGAAAATTCCTCATGTTCACCATGCAGTCCTTCCACATGCTCTCCTACAGATGCCCTACAAATCGGCTAAGTTTCAGGTCTTTCTGTCCCATGCCCTCTTTTCTTTTTGTAGTCACGTGCCCTTCCTCAGTTGGATAGTTGCGTGCTTTCTCCATACTTGTATTTCACAAGTATGTGTTCTTTTCAATGGTGTGTGCACTTACACATGTCCATTTTCTCTACTTTCCTCTTGCATGCTTGCATCTTTCCACGTACCTCGCTTCCATGTTGTAATCCTTTTCGTTTGCACTTGTGCATCTTCTTGTTTCTTCCTTCGCATTGTACTCTCCTTCCATTTTTCCCTTTCACACTTTCCACTTATGCACGTGCCTCTCATGCCTTCCTCCTATGAACCCATTTTTTGTCCCCTCACACCTTCCATGTGTGCCTTCCCTCAGTTTCTCTTCCACACCTTGCGCCTAACTCCCAATCTTCAAAACAACATAACTTTTGATCCAAAGCTCTGATTTTCACAAAATTGGAATTTTCAGAATGGGCACGACATCCTCTTAATTTTAGTTAGGGTTGATATATGAAATTTATAGAAATATATCCATATCTAGTCAATTAAATACCCAATCCCGTCAAATGATAAAAATTCCTTGTAAATCCAAAATAGTTGCCTCCACTCAAAATGCCATATCTTTTGCATTTCTTAATGAAATCACACAAAATTAGTACCATTGGAATCATGGCTCTAATAAAAATGCACAAAAATCAATAAATTTAGGATTTGATAGGAAATTGTTAGTGATTTTGGAAAAATGTGCCCAGTATAGAATAGTGTTTTACTTAGTAGTTAGGGGGCATTAAATGAAGCATCGGATGACATTTCTCATTGCTGTAAGTCATGGGATGTCATGGTGATCCTTTTGCAAGAACTATAACATCATTTCACTTTAATTACTACCTCTTACAAATTGTGAGAAGATAGATTTTGGGATTTTCATTTTTCCCTCTCTCTCTCTCCTGTCATTATTCTATAAATTGGAGTGTTGGGATTATTGTGGAGAGCTAGTTTTTTTGTAGAAAAACTATGTCAAAATTGTTTAGTGAAGCCAATGTGCTATCGGACCTTGTATAGGACTCCTTACATGGTGATCCAGGGCCTTATACTGTAATAGATTGGATTGTGCATACTCATGAAGTAATAGATGCAAGTTTGTGGATGTATCTTCCCTTGCTGTGTTTTTTGCATTCCTCTTGGCCCTTCAATATCATTGCATATATATTTTTTCTATCATATGCTCTTGTAGGAATCTATTATCATTGTGTGTGTATGAAATGTTTATGTTAATGATTTTTTTCTAGACTATGGAGAACTGTGATCACCTCTTCTTGCATGCATTTTGCTTCCAATTTTCACACATTGGAAGGCTACCCTCATCCTCTCCTTTTCTAGTGTATAACACCTTTAGTGTAGGATTTGTTTTCACACATTATCTCTCCTTGGTTTTTGGAAAGTTAGATTAGGATAGATAGTTTTCTTGCATTAGAGTAGATTGTGGAAGGTAGTTTAGGTGTAAGAACCAACTTTCTCTAGATATCTATCTCAAGAAGCAAGTCCCAAAACTTGGTGATAGTACCCATGTTATCCAATCACACTATGAGCTCAAGAAATCACACTTGTGCAAACCATAGGGTACTCTGATTTGGTTCTAACATGGATAGCCTAAGAGATACCCTTTCCTCTAACCTATCCCAACTCAAAGGATTCTTGCACTCCCTGCAGTAAAATTCTTTAAATATAGTCATGCCGATGGAATTCAAAAGGTTTTTGTTATATGAAAACTCTATCAAATATAGATACTTCTCTCAATGATATTCATGATCCATAAAGTACATGTGAAGCATATCATCTAATATCTAGTTCACCCGCTCAGTTTGACCATCAATATCTGGGTGATAAGTTATACTGAAGTTAATGTCAACAAATGTTTCCCCTTAGGAAAAATTAATGAAACATGCCCCTTCACAGGAGAAAATCAAAGGGTCGGTCCAGTCCTGCGAGCTCATAATCGATCCCAAATCAAGAGGTGGATGGATTTTCCAATAAATGGGGAGGGTCGGTAAAAGAGAAAAAGTTTGAAGAGACCAGAGGCATAGAGCAGAGCAATGGACATTGGCTAAGTATAATAAAATCAGCGAAAGTTGTAATGTGCCTCAAGGATGCACCTCCAAAGGCCAAGACTGAAAGGCATTCCTAAAACAAGCAAGAAGGAGCCACATGCCTCATCG
This sequence comes from Taxus chinensis, assembly GCA_019776745.2. Classification (NCBI taxonomy): domain Eukaryota; kingdom Viridiplantae; phylum Streptophyta; class Pinopsida; order Cupressales; family Taxaceae; genus Taxus; species Taxus chinensis. Next base: position 119,750 of record JAHRHJ020003414.1, read on the forward strand.
GTGCAATACCAAGTGGAGAATAAAAAGTACATGGGGACCCCAATCAAGCGCCAGCTCTCCACCTATCCAAAACACATGACAAATTTGATCCTAAACAATGTAGTGAAGGTGACCCAGCCTAAAATAGAGAGAAACATACTATCATAGTTTAACATCTGGTTCATTCAATTGCTAATTTCAGCCGAATCACAGCACCCCTGGATGTTGATCAAGTGCATATACTTGCTCACAGTGTGATTGGATAACATGGGTACTATCTCCAAGTTGTGGGACTTGCTACTTGAGATAGACCTCCAGAGAAAGCTGGTTCTTGCTCCTAAACTACCTGCCACAATCTACTCTAATGCAGGATAAGCTAACTATTCTAATCTAAATTTCCAAGGGACCAGGGAGAGAGAATGCATAAAATGAAAGCCTACACTAAAGCGGTGATACACCAGAAAAGGAGGGTGTGAGAGTAGTCTCCAAATGTGTGAAATACAGAGGCAAAGTGCACACTAGAAGAGGTGATGACAGTTCACCATAATCTAGCAAAATGCATTCACAACAATATTCCAAGCATACACAATGATAATGAATCCCTGCAAGAACATAATAAATAGACACAATATTCTTGTAGAAAGATTAAAGGGGCAAGAAGAATGCAAGAAAACACAGCAGGGGAAGATACATCCACAAACTGATATTTTATTGCTTCATGATATGCACAGTTCAATCTATTACAAGATAAGGGCCTGGATCACCATGCAAGGAGTCCACTACAAGGGCCTGCAACACACTGGCTTCACAAAGCAATTTTGGACAGAGCTTTCCTACCCAAAAAACTCTCTCCTTTACAATGAGCCCAACACTCCAATTTATAGAAAAATGAGAAGGGAAAGAGAAGGGAAAATGGAAATCCCGAAATCTGTCCTTCAACCACCTGTAAGAGGCATTAAATTGAGTGAAATGATTATACATTACTTGCAAAAGGCTCCCCATACTGTCCCATGTGCTGCAGCAGAGAAAGAATGATGACCATGCCTCTTAATTGCACTCCCATCTACCAAATAAAACACTGTTATGAACCTTGCCACGTTTTCTTAAAAATATCAATCATTTTCTCATCAAATCTATAATTTCTTGATTTCTGTGCATCGGGCTTGGAACCACGATTCCAACGGTACCAATTTTGTGCGATTTCGTTGAGAAATGCAAAAGTTATGGCCTTCTGAGTGCGGGCAGCTATTTTGGGTCTGGCAGGCGTTTTCTGTCATTTGACGGGAATGAGCATTAACTGACTGGAGCCGAATATGTTTCTTTTATTTAAATATATCTACCCTCATTAAAAATAAGAAATCCAGTTTTTGTGGCGTAGAGGACGTCGTGCTCGTTCCAGAAAGTCCAATTTTATGAAAATCGGAGCTCGGAGTCAAAAGTTATGGCCGTTTGAAGTTTCCGGGTCAAACGTTGACTTTTCTTCTCTGCCTTCGGCCATTTCGGCTTTTTGCGTCCCACGCGTCCCTTTGTCCCAATGTCCCAGTGCTGCTGGGATGTCTTCCGAACCGAAAATGGGCTCCATGTCCCTTTTCTGCCGGTGACACGTGGCGTGATCTGATTGTAGTTGATCCGCGTCCCGACTGCGTCCCAAGTTTGGCCCAGTTCGAAGTTCCCTTTTCGGCCGAACCGGCCGGTTCGCGTACTCGCAGTGGCCCAGATGTCCCATTTGCTTTCGGAACTTTGGGACAAATTTTCCCGATTCGGCCGGTTCGCGCCCTTTTGTCCCAACTTTCCGGGACATAACGAAAGTTCTCATTTCGGCCGGTTCGCGTACTTCGCGTACCTTCGGCCCAACTGTTCTGGGCTGCCTTGACTCATTTCGGCTGATCCCTTGATTTCCGCGTACTTTTGCCCAGATGTCCCAAACTTTTTCAACAGTTAGTCAATTTTTTCACTTTTGGCCAGTTCTTGGATTTCGCGTCCCGCGTATGTCCCTTTGTCCCAGATGTCCCAAATGCTGCAGGACCGCCTGGCATCCTTTCGGCCGGTTCGCATCTTTTGTCCCAACTGTCCCACTGTTGCGAGGACTAGGACTTAGCCATTTTTCATGATTTTTCCTGGCCCGAGCTTGTTTTTTGCAATTTTTTACCTTTCCTTAGAACTTGCTCTCTTCTTCTTGGACAGGGGAGTTAGAAAAAATATGAGGGGACCCTAGAAACATGACTTTTTTCCCGGACTCAATATAATTACTTGGGACTAAAGAATATGATGCATGTTATCAAAATTACCTTGAGGGGTGAATTTTGGATTTAAGAAGTGTTTTGAACCTGTTTCTCTCATCAGTGCAACTTCAAAGACAAAACCCAAAGTTAGATTCAAATGTGGCCAAGGCTACCTAACGTCATAATCAGTGTAAGAAAAAGGATTAGGCATCGAATCAGCTAAGTACCAAAAGGTAATGAGAATTTACATGCCTCATTCGGTGTTCTTGAAAGAGCATTAAATCTAGAGCAAGGCTCCCAAATGTGTGTCGAGCAAATTGTCTAGGGCACTTTATCAACTCTGACACTTCACTAAGAAAACAATAGACTTGACATTTAAAATTGCATTTACCAAAAAAATACTCCATTTTATGATCATGGCTTCCCAACCTTTTTTCAAAGGGGCTATGAAGGAAAAGAATCAAAGAGGAAGCTCCAGTTAGGCCCCATTTCATGGGGGTCATGTATAAAGATTCTGATAAGATAATGGATATCTAAAATTGGGCAGAAGGCAATGGAAGAAATTTTCAGCATGTTGCAGAATCCATTTCAGTTGGAGAACTTTTCAAAAGTGACTTCAAAAGTCATAGAGGAGGGGGGAATATTTTAGATGCAAATTTAGTGTCCACAATGTGGACATGCTTGAATAGATTAATTGAGAAACAAAATTGGCAAAATTAGGATGCCATATCTTTGAAAGATTCAAAAGCTAGGAATCAGAGGTGAGATTGTATATTTTAGAGAATCTCAGACCTACTACCCACTTCAGCATTATGGTTTGGACATGCTTAAAAAGGCTATTCAAGTCCCTACCTAGCATGGATGAAGATTTTTGAGTATCCATGTTCACCATTGCTTTGCATGAAGTTTATTAAACACCATTATTTCTTTTGAAATCTTGTTGTCAATTTTCATTAGCGTTGGTAAAAATTGATAACAAACTCATTTAAGGAAGAACTTTACAATCCAATCACTTTTGATGTGATATTTTAAAGCATGTGTGATCTCATAAAATGAATTGTGAGACTTGGTCTTTCTTAAGATGAATTGAGATTTATTCATGGATTATGTCTAACAAAGGATGATTAGGGAGGGAAAGACTCCATCAAGATTGCTATGTGTTTTGTTGCAAACTTGGATGATGTGAAAGTTTCATTTTATGAATTCTTGAAGCACCAAGAGGATTGGTCTATGGATGATTTCAACCTTCACTCTTATCATTTACTTTTTCTTCCTAGATGGAACATTGCAATCTTTGTTATCTTTGCATGGATCATTATTTTAATATAAAGGGTGTAAGGAGGTTTAAGTTCAAAATCAATGCAAGTGTTTAAAGAGATTCACAAATTCAAAATCAATCTGTTAGATTAGAAATTTTATTTCTTATATTCCCTTTATGAATTTAAGACTCCTTGGTAAGTTAGAAAAGGATTTAGAGGATTAGACCCTCTACAATTAGTAAACAAGGTGCTATCTTAAATAAAGAAATGGAGAGCCTAACTTTTAGTTTTTCAAGATGTGCTTCTCACTCTTGAAATGTTCTACACTTTGAGAGGGAGATGAGATCCATGCCGAATTTATTAATCACACTTAGGATCTCAAATCAATGATTTTATTTAAAAACTAATTGTTTTGGAATGCCCATGGGATAAGAAGCCTAGAATTTTACTACAAAGGTTTAAGTGCACTTCTTGTAAGTTCCTAGCTTGTAAATCCTTTAAAATCAACATTTGCGACTTACAAGAGATAGAATGATTAATTGATCAATGTGCAAGCTTAACAAGTTCATGATGAAGAATAGGAAAAAAAAGGTCAAGTTTGAATATATGAAGAAACTATTTGTTTGGCATTTACCCCCAAAAAGGAAGTTGAGAGGAGAATACCTTCTGAGACAACATCTCTTAAAAAGGAAATTTATCAGAGGTCCAAAAGGAGTTAGTACCCAAATTGATTCTCCTTTTCAAAGTTTGAGTGCAGCATCACAAGTTTTGAACAGGAAGCTTAGAGACAGATAGACCATGGTAAGAAGAAATTTTGTATCCAAGGGATTGAAGATCTAACTGGCCTTTTATTCAAACTCAGATGTGGAGAAATGGGTAGATATCACCTCAAGAGGATTTGATCTATCGTCACTATTTTAGGTTGTTCCTTTCAACCAAGGTAAGAGAAACCTTTTCTTGTTGTTTATGGAGGAGATGGAGATGTCCTTCCTAATGAAGTATTTAAGAAGACCTTGAAGAAAATATGATCAATGCAACAAAATCTAACTCTCACGAGTTGTCACTCTAGATAGTGGAGATATTTTGTAGGCAAGGTTCAGGCTACTAAAGACATTTAGAATCCTGATTTTTTTTGCATATGTTTTGGAAGCTTAAAATTTATGCATTTGTATACACACATGACAAATAGGGTAGTATGGGTAGGATTAGTTATTTTTAAATAAGTATTTTGGGTGGGAGGTGAGACAAAATAAACTTGATTTTCAAGATATCTTGAGAGATATGAAACAAGGTAAAATTGAAGGGTCTAAGATAACAAATTTTCACAATAGATAAAATATTCCTTAACCAAAATATGACTTCAATGGAGGCCATATTAGCAATTTTTCATACAATCTATGTAGATTTTCACATGAAGGCTCAAGTTAGAAATTCAATAAAACATCAAAATCTTATATCAATCATGCCTGAGGTAAACCCAGACCTTACAAACAATATCTTTCAACAAATGAAAGGAAAACTGATTTTAAATCATTTATTTCACTCCCAGATGAAAGCTATTTTGAGAAATGAAATTGTAGATGCCAATAAACTATCACAAGGATTGAGACCTATGTGATTAAGACAAATTTTGATACAAGATTGCAATAAGAAGTAAGAAAAACTATTATGCAGACATTCAGAAATAAAACAAACACATTTTTCAGAAGATCAACACAGAATAACTTGAGTTTGATTAAATTTATCAGTAGGGGAAAGTTTTACAACAATCTAAGCTTCCAGAATGGTTGTACATGCAACCACCTTGAACATATCAAATGGAATACAAAAGAGATATACAAGCTTCTCAAGAAGCTTGCACGATTAAAAAGGATAGGCTCTGTCAATCATTTTTTCTATTGAAAAATCAGTTCGACCCTTAACAAGAATAACCATTTACTTGTAAAATAAATTTGTGCCATTTATAACATTTACAACAGAGCCCCTTTTCCCCCATGTGTAAAAAAATCCCAAACATTGAGTGTTACAAGTGCTTGCCAATGATCACAATTGTGATTTCTAGAATCAGATCTGTAAAAAGTTGCAAGCTGCTCAGGGGGAAAATATCTTTGAATATCTCTCGCATTCAACTCCTCCTTCTGGGAAAATAAGGACTATTTCTTCAATTGCCAACCACTTCACCCATAATCTATCAAATCTTGTTTCTTACAGGTTAGGAGAAGAAAAATAGAAAATCAGATCAAGCCTGATAGTCAAACCATTTTAATGTTGGAAAGAGAAGAAGATTTTCAAGCCAAAAAACTCAAATATCAAAATTAACTCATATCTCTATTTTGTGTGTAGGAAATACAAAGAAATCATGAAGAATACAGTTCCAAGAAGTTTTCAAAATGGGGGGAAAATCAGATTTAGACTCCGAACTGTTTTTTGATCAATTTACTTTGAATTTGGGTCGTCTAGAAGGACGTGGAAGATTCAATTTAAATTGGTCCAAGGTGTTTACTTTGACCTTTTACAAATTTAGATTAAGGAAATGGAAAAATTCCACATTTGTTCCACAACTTAGCCCTTGAGAAATTCCTAACAAGTGTCCTAATTTTGGGTCCATGATAGAACTGTTGATGGCGAATCACAGCACCCATGAATGTCTGCAACTTGATGGGTTGAGACTCTCAGTGTGATTGCATAACATGGAGCTTTTCCCAAGTGTGGGACCTTGCGAATCGGGAAAGCTCTCCAGATGAAGGCCGGTTCCTATTCCTCTGTTCAGATGCACACATAAAAATGTAGAGGGTTTACTCAAAAACCTAATCTAACTTGCCAAGGAGACAGGGTAAGAAGATGCATAAAAATAAACCTAAACTAACAAAGGTGATGCACCGAGGAATGAAGAACACCTGTCTTGCCAATAAACACAAACCATTAAAATGCAATGCAAGATCATGCACAAATAACCAAATTTGTAGTGAAAGATCAAGAGGATGCAAATGAACACAGAGAGGGTTGAGAATCATCCACAGACATGCATTATTTTCTCCAAAGATTGATACAATACACTACAAAATGCCAAGAGGCAAAGTTGCATTACAGTTTTAGATGGGAGGTTTGAACTCCACAAATTCACCTGCCAAAGAGAAGAAGGGAGGGGCAAAACAAGAATGTCCAACCTTTAGAAAGAAGCCCCTCCTTAAAATTTATAGGAAGAATGAGAGAGGGAAGAGAGAGGAATCCAAATCTACCCCAACCACCTCCAGGATTGTATTTAATTCATCTCATTATGGCGGTAGGTGAGAACCCTAGCAAACCCAAAAAATGGCGAACTGTATTTTGCATTTTTGAAGAAATTTTTCTCACCCAATTAAATATATCCAGTCGTATTTTGGACAGAGGACCTTGTAAGCTTTCGGAAAAGTCCAACCTTGCGTGAGTCTGAGCTCACTGTTAAAAGTTATGGCCATTTGAATGTCTAGGTAAGGGTTTGTTTCTATTAGGTTTCGGGTTGTCAGCACTCAAAATGTTGCACTCCTGAAGATGCACGTCGACACATCCATCCTCATGTCAACATACTTTAAGTGTGCCATAGGAACTGAAAATGAAACATTCTTCTAATGTGGTCCAACCTGCGAAAATGGCCCACGTGACTTTTTTTCATGTCAACATCTTCTGATCTGCGCCTCCAACCTGTTGCCATGGGCATGAATTTTTCAAACATGTCGACACATTTTCAAATTGTGCCTCAGAACCTATGCCATGGCGTGCCACTTTTTCCATGTCAAAATGTTCTGATCTACGCCTCTAACACTGTAGCCATTGGGCATGAATTTTTTCCATGTCGAACACATTTTTGATCTGCGCCCTCCAACCTGTGCACATTGAGCATGACCATTTTTCAATGTCAAAATTTTTATGATCTACACGCTTGAGAACACTGTGCCATTTGCATTCCTTTGTCCATGACACCATTTTCTCATCTGGCTTAGCTCCAGCTTGGGTTTACTTATGGGCGTGACCTTTTTCCATGTCTCACATATTCTGGATTTGTCGCCTCCATTACCTGCTGCTTATGGGCGTGACTTTTTCCGTGTCTATCATGTGCGTTCCTGATATGCACCTTCTGACCTAGACGCCATGGGCTTGATTTTTCCATGTCAACATCTCGATCTTGATCTTTATGCTTTGAATTTGGGTCGTCCATGGTGGTGGATGTCAATTTTATGATCGGGCTTGTGGGTTCCTTTTTGCTTTTACAACTTTTTGAAAAATCTTAAAATTTGTCACATTTTGCTTCACGCCTCCGCCCTTGAGAAATGAGCCTGACAGGTGTCCTAAGGTGGTTCCTAAAGGAATCATGGCGAAATTATGCCATTTCACCTCGTATTTCGAAAAGGGAAAATTTTCCAAGTTTTCCCCATAATCTCCGCCCTTGAAAATTGGGCCTGATGACGTGTCCCAATGTGGGTCCTAGTCGGAACCGCGCTTCCTTTTTCACTTTTAACTCTTTTATCCTAAAAATATTTTTTTTCCAAATTTCCCCTCCGAGGGTCCGCACCTCCGTTGTTGACTTGAGAAAGTATTGACTGATCTCCTTTGATTGGGCCTGTAGGCCATTTTTTGATATTTTAACACTTTCTGAGAATAAGAGGAACAAATTCTAAGTTGCCCTCCGATGGTTTCCGGTTCCCCTCCCCCTTTTGACTTTTTAAACTGCCACGCGGGTCACAATGGTGCATCTTGAGATGTGTCCCCAAAAGTTAAGACCTTGAATGAGCACTGGGCTCGCCACATGTTCTGTATGGCGCAAGCTTCAGGCGGAACCTTGCCATGTGTTCAAAATGATTATGGTGGGGGCAATGCTTCCATTTTCATAATGTTGATTCCATTTTTCCAAAAGGTCAAAACATCCAAGTTAGTGTAGGCCTCCAAAGTGCCCGCATCCCCTGGTGCTTCATTAAAATGAAACTCAAGGGCCAGTCCCTAAAAATGCAGTGGTTCATCTGCATGTGGCCCAGACCTCCCAATTTTTTTTGAAAAAATACTAAGTATGGGAAGACCAGGCCAAAGCCTCCACGTGTCCCCCTAGCGTAATTTCGTAATGGTTCCCAAAATGAAGACCCTGAATGAGTTCGGGCTCACAATGTGTCCCAGTCCCACCAAATAGTATTAGCTACATAACAAAATTTCTAAGTCTGAGAAAAGTAGCGAAAAATTCCACATGTCCTCCGGTGGTACTCCAAGGCCAAACCAAAAAGTAAATCTTCAAATGAGTGTCGTTCCTTAGTGTGGAAAAATTTCTAAAATGAGATAATTCATAAAATTTATGAAGTACCCCAACTGAGCCACGTCCAACCAAAAGAGGCCACACTTCCTAATGATGTAAGGAAGCAAATTTGACTGGGAGAAATTCTTGTCAAACCTGGTAAATAGAGAAAAATAATCATTTGAGCTCGAAGATGAAATTTTCTCTAAGGACAGAGAATTCAAAGATCTTACAAGGCTCAAATACATTCTTCAGAGCTATATCTATTCATTTTCTTCAAGTATTAATGGCAAAAATGACAATGATAGAAAATCCCGATGGTATAAAATATGGAAAAGAACGGGAGAGCCCAAGTTTTTAGATGAATAGAGAATGGGAGGCCCAAATTACAGACCTTTACATGATCACTGGCCCAAGGAAATATTAATTATGATAGAAAAAGGAAAACAAAGACCTTTCAATCATAACACAGGGGATAAAATGTGACAGAGGCCATAAAAGGATAGATTTGAAGGGTAAAATGGGGAAAGATTATTTTGAGGACCAATATAGGCTCCGACTCGGGGATGGGCACTCCCTGTGAGTGACAGAAGAACAATAGTAGAACAAGTTCCAAAAATATCCATTGGGTGATAGATTCATTTTTCTCAAAAAATAAACATAGCCATCTCAAAAAAATAAAACAGAGAAACCAAGAAAAATAGGTCGCCAAGGACCAGAACAATTAGAAACACAAAAAAAATGAAACAAACAAGTAGCTATACATTGTACAAAAGATGTTTACCTTGATTCTGGGGAATCAATCCAGGAAATGCTTCAAATGCCTGCCATTAAAAGATAATTCAAGAAAATATCCATCCAAATCTTTCACGAAGAAGGTATGTTCACCAATCCTGATATCAATGGAGTAAGGGCCCATCCATAGCGAGTCAAATTTTCCATGCTTTCCCTTATCTTCATGTATGCTATCCTAAAGTAGCACAAGATCTCCAACATTGAAAGCTTTGCGAGTGGCCTTTTTAAATAACTTATTCAACTTTTCTCTTAAATTTACATGCCTCTGGTGGGATGCCCTCCTTTCTTCATCAAGTTCAACAATCTGGTTAATGTGAGCATCATAAGGACTTACTTCTTGATCCTCTAGTTGTTGAATAAACTGAAATGATGATAATTACATATGCAGGGGCAATAGGGCCTGAGTTCCATACAATAACTCAAATGGACTCTTTCTAGTTGCTCTTTTAATAGTAATTCTATCAACCCAAAAAAAACTTCAAGTGCTCGCTCCATTGTCTCTTATTCAGCTCTAAGGTTCTTTTGATAATCTTCAGTAGGTTTTTATTACTAGACTTAGTTTGTCCATTTTGTTGGGGATTGTAATTAGATTCATATGTCAAGTTGATCCCATACTCTTGGCACATTTTGACCAGAGGTTTAGCTCTAAAACTCATGGCATTATCATTTATAATCTTTACTAGCACCCCAAACCTATAGATGATGTGGTTCAATAGAAAATCCATGACAATTTGGTGTGTTTCTCTTTTGGTGGGGATTTCCTCCACCTACTTGGTAAAGTAGTTAGTGGCTAAAAGAATCCACTTATGGTTAGCACTTGAAGGGTCTTAAATCTCATTAATGAAATCCATTTCCAATTGCTTGAATGGAACTTTGATTGATACTAGCTATAAAGGATGGGAGCCTGAAGCTTTCAGTCTTCTAGAGAAGTTCTCATAACTCTCACATATTCTAACCAACAAGGTTGTATCCTTTAAGAGATTTGGATACCAATAACTAGCCCTCAGAACCTTGTGTGCTATGAATCTTGCAACAAAATGCCCCCCACAAACTCCTCCAAAGAGATAAAAAATTATCCTGGGGGCTTTATCTTTAGTAATGCACCTTAAGAGGACTCCCTCAGGGTTCTTCCAAGCTAACCCATAATCAGTAATGACATATTTCTAAGAAGCCAACTTAAGGGCCCTTTTCTAGTTCTTACAGAAATACTTAGGGCATTTCAGATGTCTGAGATAGAAAATCACATCCTTGTACCACTCAAAATTCAATATTTTATCAAAGACATCTACCCTTCCTTCTTCTACCTCATTTACCTTAATGGTTTGTACGTTTCCCTCATCCATATGCCTAGCCATGCAAAAATCTCTTACCAGCTTCATGGTCTAGATATCCATATCTTATTCTTGTAACTTGTTCATTGATGTGCATTTTTTTCTTGAGACTTCCATCTCTGATAAAAAAATTTTACCATGGTGTTAGGAACATAGACAACCACTTTAGACCTTAGAATGTAAGGTCTAAAAACCTTTTCTGATTTTACCAAGGCAAATGCCTATTTTTCCCTGATAGTGTACTTCAGCTCAGCCCCATGTAAGGCCTTACTGATGAAGCAAATTGGCCTCTTAGCCCCTTTATCATCCTTATGTAGTAGGATATAATAAATAGTGTCCTCTAAAGAAAAGGAAAATATTTTGAAATTCTTCTGATAATCTAGAGCTACTAACTCAGGCGCATGCTTTAATGCCTCCTTGATCCCATTAAAAGCTTGGATGGCAGTCTCTTCCTACTTGATGACCTAATCCTTATTTAGTATGGAATTTATTAGAATGGTCAACTCAAAAAAGTTTGATATGAATCTTCTGATGAATTTTATCTGCCCAAAGAAATATTGAATTCCTTTCTTGTTCCTTGGAATAGGGACCTTGGTGATGGCCTCTACCCTCTCTAGATCAATCATTACCCCTTCCTGCGACACAATGTGGGCAAGCAATTTTTCCCTCTGAACTCCAAAATGGCACTTCTTTGGATTGAGTGAGATGCCATATCCTTTACATCTTATCAACATCATCTCTAAGTTCAACAAGTGATCACTTCTCTTCCTAGAAAATACAGTTAATAATCTTGATAACCTGCAATAACCTCATTAATGTAACTAGCAAAAGCAATATCCATTACTCTTTGAAAGGCGGCTCAAGCATACATCAAACCGAAGGGTATCCTAACATACACATACGTCCCCCTAAGGAGTAGTAAAGGTTGTCTTTATCCTTTCTGATTCCTTCACCTCAACTTGGTTATAACAAGAGAAACCATCTAGAGTGGAGAGAAATTTAGAACCAGTCACTAATCACAGCATGTTTTCCATATTTGGTAAAGGATAAGGGAGGATTGATTGGCCTTTATTTCTGCCTGAATGGTTTTGAATCGGACTCCAAGGGAATATCATGTTGAAACAGATCCTCTTTGTATGCTTTTAGTTCAGAATAAGTCCAAGCCATACAATATTGGTATTTCTTCAACAATTGGATGTCTAACCTCTTCTCCTCTTTGCTGAGATTTTTGCCTAATAAAATTTTTCTTGGCTTATTCTTTGTGCCAAGGTCATGCTCCTCAATATCCCTAGAGGATGTCATGCATCTGTTAACAATGCAATCAACATTATCAAAATTGGACTCAAGAGCAACCAACCCTCTAGGAATGGTATTAGTATTTAGTTAGATGATGCCCTTTCCAAACAAGGTTTCTTTCCCTTCTGCTACACACACCATTGGCTCTCAATCGATACTTTGATCAGCAAACTCTCCCTTTCTCTACAAAAATCTTCTGATCCAAGCATCATTATCAAAAACCTGCCAATGGTTAACATTATCACATACTGATGGCCTTGTTAACACCTCAACATTATATTCACAATATGGGGATATTGCACAATTGTTAAAACGAGACCCCAACACTGTAATATTTTTTGCCAAGTCATTGAACCTCCTATCATGAAGCACAATGTTGAATGAATCAAACATCTCAATGAGATCCCAAACTGCATGCTTGTATTATTTCATTCGGTGATTTTTTGTGGCATACAGTTTTCTGATTTGTTTTACAATTAGTTCTGATTCCCCTTTGACAATGATGTTCTTTGACACCATATTTCCAAGAAATTCTTAAACCCAACAACAATGCCTCATACTCAGGAGTGTTATTAGTGCACTCAAAATGTTGATTTTTAAGGAAAACCAAATATTTATCCTGACCTGGGGAAAGCATAACAACACCAACACCATTCCCAAACATGGAGCAAGCTCCATCAAACAATAAATTCCAAGGAGAGTGTGCTTGTTTGAGACACCTACATTCCTCAATCTTTTGATCCTTTGCATCAGCAAATCCTACAAAGTTATCACCATCAACATTTGTGTACAATACTTCCTAGGATACATTGTTAGGATCTTCAATAAGATGCAACATCTTCATTTCCCCATACAACTTGACAAGGCTTCCCACAACTGGGAGGGTGGCATAGGACATATCCATTTGAACACTCCCACAAACACGTGCAGCCCACCTTCTAGATAACAAAATACCCCACTTGGTTGGGCAGTCAACAATAATTACATCAAGTTTCAAATTCCTACCTAGATAGGATGCAAGTTACACCACCAAACCCTTCACACACCCCACCACTGGCACCTCTCGTGAATCTATAGTAGTGCACTTCCCATGTGCACTTCCCATATGCAGTTGTTACTTTGATATTTAATTCATTCATAACTTCCAGAGGTATACCATTGCATGATGCCCCTAAATCAAACATATAGTTATGCAACAATCTATCCTTAATGATCAAAGTAGTGAAGAATGGGTCCACATTCAGCTGAGAATCTACCAAGGATGCTCCCAAATAAACCTCAGGTGGTTCATCTAGATCTTCTGATACTGGTGGTGCCTCTAATTCCTCTATAACTAGTGGAGTCTCCACAATGTTTATGTTTTTTCCTTGTGCAATCTTCCCTTCTTTCAATTCCAAGTATTCAAATTCTCTTTTCTCATGCTCAGGAATCCTAAGCAACTCAACAATTGGAATAGAAAACTTTGATTTGACTTAAAACTTGGGCAATGTCATATGGGACATTCTTTGGCAAGGTAGTATTGTAAGGAAAGATGACACACTCACTAGGTGGTATAGGATTTTTGACAGCTTGGGCATGAGGAGGGGTAAAATTTTTGTTTGGAACTTCAGGGCTTTTAGCAGATGCATCTTTCTTAGGGGCATCTTTAGGAATGTTTGAAAGTAAGGGAAATTTTGGCTTTTCTTGAGGCCATATCCCTTTGATAGCCTTACTTCTTATGTTATATTCCCTCTCTTGAGAAACAACAACATTCATCAGTAACTGTCTATCTTCCTCAGATGGGATACCTCCATCATACTTCTTTATCATTAAAGAACTTAAATATTCAAATTCATTATTGGGAAATTCAAAATCTTGTATTGTATCTACTTCTAAAGTATGAGAGGGAGGAAGAATAGGTACCCTATGAATGTAGTCCCAAAAAGTGGCAGCAGTCCAGGCACTTATCACTTCAGTTGAAGTTTCCCCTTGTTGTGAGCTTGTGGAGCAACCCATCATGCAGACATCATCATCATTGTCATCATAAGATTCTTCTTATTATTATTGATCTTCCTTACATAGAGCATGGGTTATGAACATCTATCACACCAATCAATGACATTTGTCTCCTCCACAACATCAACTCTGACAGCCAAAGGATCAAGCACCATTCTAGTTTTCCCTACCTTGGGGCTGCCTATTTCCAAATCCAACATGTCCCTTGCCTCTGTCATTAGATCTTTGGTGATTTATGAACCTGTCTTGGCCATGTTGCTTGTGTTAACCTTGTGAATTTTTCCCAATCCCCTTCTCTACACAGGCCAGTTTGTATGATATTTCCTTGACAGCCCCTGCCAAATTTTTCACAACTTCCTCCAAATCTCTAGCCTTGCTTGTCTGAGGTTTTTATGGGTTAATTAGTTTTACACCCTCCCTTTTTGGAGGATTTCCAATTGCCTTGATGTTTTTCTCTATTTGCGGAGCCATGGTGAAGGCCTACCTCAAATTAGTAGGGTTTTTTTCCCTCAAGTAGTAAGAATCCTTTTTATCAAATGCATTTGAATATTTGATCAAACATGATTCATCACATGGCCTTATCCTAATAGGAAATCTCCTCAAGGTCTTGTTAAACCTTGTGTTGAAATCATGTACTGAATCATTAGGATTATTTTTAATGTTTTCAAACTCTGTCAAAAGAACCTAGGGTGAGTTCTATCACCATACTGCAATTTAAATGCATTGATCATCTCAGTCCAAGAATCAATAGAGTTATCTAGCAAATATTTATACCAGTCCCTTGCATCCTCTTCCAAAGTATGGATAAACAACTTGATATATACATCTTCATGTTTAATCTCAAAGTCTTCCATCATATTGATTAAAAGTTTCAGATGTTGATCACTAGTTATAGCATTGTTTCCTTAGAACTTTTGTAGTCTACTTCTTACATCTTGAGGAACTGCATTTGGATAACCAGCCATCCCTACAAAATTTATAGGTCCTAAGGTATTTACAAAAAATGGAGGTCTAGTGGGGGGTAGGGCCATGTTGTTTTGAGGAGGTGACCCTGGAGGGTGATAGATTGATAAGGGGAAGAGGGTCTCTAAAACACAGGGGTATAATTTTCAAATTGGATATCCCCTAAAGGTCTTGTTTCTTGGAAATCCCCATCAACTTCTGAAAAGATAGGGGTAGAATGAGAAGCAAAATTCTCAAAATGAAATGAAGGCCCCTCTCCAATTGGAGAATTCAATTCCACAAAGAGGCTACCTGATTCAGAAGCACTTGAATAAAAAGTCTTCAATGATAGGCCCATCACTTTCATCAATGGAGATCCCTCTTCTTGTCTGCTGATCCTTGACAACTCTCTAGGTTTTTCTTCCTTTTGATTTTTCTTTTCCTAGCTCTAGAAATAATGTCCTAGTAGGGTCCCTAGCAAAGAAATATCTTCTTCCTTCCATCTTTGCAAAGGTTAGTAAAAAATCTCACTTGACAGAGGTTAAGACACTGGTATTCATTAAGAATCAGATCAACAGGGAGTCACCACTAAAGATTTCCACCTTATTTGTGCAGATGCACTAAACATGATCTATCAAATGTTGTCAACACTAGAAACTGGAAAGGGAAAGACTCTAACTTTTCTTTACCTATATTTTTCAATGAAAGCTAGTGCACTTATTGTAGGAACTAAAAGAATTGGACACACCACTTGGAGTATGTAACACAGTTTTTTACCATGGGTCTGAACATGAACTGTAACCACTATGTCCCCAGCAATGGTTCCAGTAAGGTGTTGTTAATGGGCTAAATAGATATGAACTGGAGGTGAATCGGTAAATAGTCTCAGCAACTCAAATAAGTCCCCAACAATGGTGTTGTAAGGTGTTGTTGATGGGCTAAATGGATATGAACTAGGTAGTGAATCAGAAAATAGTCTCAACAAATCAAATAAGTCCCCGAAAATGGCACCAGTAAGAGGTTTATACCCAAATTGATTCTCCCTCAAAGTCTAAGTAGAATCTCAAGTTTTGGTAGGAAGCTTAGAGATAGATAGATCATGGTGATTATTTTTGTAGCTGGGGATGGGATCTAACTGAGCATTATGTCACAAAAATGTGGAGAAATGGATATCACCCTCAAGAGGATTTTATCTATCCTCACTATTTTAGGTTGTGCCTTTCAACCAAGTTAGTAAGAGAACCCTTTTGTAGCCTGTTGTTTATGCAGGAGATGGAGATGTCCTTCGTAATGAAGTTGTTAAGGAGACCTTGAACAAAATATTATCAATGCAAAAAAATCTAAATATCAGGAGTTGTCACTCTAGATAGTGGAGATATTCTCTAGGCAAGGTTCAGGCTACTAAAGACATTTGGAATCTTGATTGTTTCTTTATGTTTTGGTAATAAAATTTATGCATTTTTATACACACATGAAAAACAGGGGTAGTATGGGTAGGATTAGTTGTATTTAAATAATATTTGGTGGGATGTGAGGTAGAATAAACTTGATTTGCCAAATTTCTGAGAACTCTTACAAAATGGAAAGTATAGATAACATAATGCTTCAAAATAGCTAAAATGTTCCTTTAACCTAGAATATGTACTTCAATGGAGGCCCATATTAGCACTTTTTCACACAATATATGATATTTTAACACGAAGGATCAAGTTAGAAGACCCAATAAAACATCAAAATCTAAGGGATCAATCATGCCTGAGGAACACCCAGAGGATTACAAACAATCTGTGTCAACAAATGAAAGAAAAGTGATTTTAAATCATTTATTTCACTCCCAGATGAAAGATCTTCTGAGAAATGAGATTGACAGATGCCACTAAAATGTCACAAGGATTGAGACCTATGTGACTAAGATAGATTTTGATCTACAAGATTGCAATAAGAACAAGAAAAACTATTTGCAGACATTCATAAATGAAACAAACACATTTTTCTCATGATCAACATAGAATAACTCACGTTTGATTAAATTTATCAGGAGAGGAAAGTTTATAGAACAATCTCAGAGCTTCTCAATGGCTATACACTTGCAACCACCTTGACATGATCAAAATTAATACAAAATAGATATATAGGCTTCTCAGATGGCTTCTCAAAAGACAGGATTAGTCAAATTTTCCTCTTGGGAATTTTCTTCAACCTCTAACACTTCAACCATTTACACAAAAAAATTGTGCCATTTATAAAATTTACAATAGAGCCCATTTTCCCCCCAAAAATCCCACATTAGTGCTACCAGTGCTTGCCATGATCATGATCGTGATTTCCAGAATCAAATCTGTAAAAAGTTGTCAGGTGCTCAGGGGGAAAATCCCTTCGAATATCTCCCACATTCAACTCCTCCTTCTGGTAGATCACTCTTTCTTCAACTCGCCAACCACTTCCACCCCTAATCTGTCAAATCTAGTTCCTTGCATGCTCAGGAGAAGAAAAACAGAAAATCATATCGAGCTAGAGAGTCAAACCATTTTAATGGAAAAAAACATCTCCATATTTTCCCCACCAAACTCAGATATCAACATTAACTCTCCCCTCTATTTAGCATGTAGGAAATACGAAGAAATCATGAAGACTCACACTTCCAGGTGTGTTTTAGTAAAATGGGGGGAAAATCATATTCAGACTCTGAGCTATCTGTTGATCTTTACTTTGAATTTGGGTTGCATCCATGTGGAAGATTCAATTTAAAATGGTCCCGGTGTTTCCTTTGAACTTTTACAAACTTTTGAAGAAATGGAAAAATTTCACATTTTTTTCCACACCTCCGTCCTTGAGAAGTGAGCCTAATATGTGTCCTAAGGCGGGTCCCAATGGAACCACTACCAAATTCTACTATTTCGCCTCATTTTTGGAAAAGGGAAAATTTTCCAAGTTTTCCCTGTAGCTCTGCCCTTGAAAAATGGGCCTGACAAGGTGTCCTAATGTGGCTCCCAATGGAACTACAGTTCCTTTTCCACTTTTAACTTTTTTCTCAAAAAAGGAAATTTTTCTAAATTTCCACCAAGAGTCTACACCTCGACCATTGATTGGAGCAAGCGCTGACCTTTCCTCTATCGGGCTTCTAGGCCATTTTTGGTATTTTAACCCTTTTGAGCATAAAAGGCAAAAATTCTAAGTTAGCCCCCGATGGTCCACTTCCCCACCCCTTTTGACTTTTCAAAATTCCAGGCATCACAATGGCGCATCTTGAGATGGTTCCCAAAACTTGAGACTTTGAAAGAGTGTGGGCTCGCCACGTGCCCTGACTTGGAAAAATTTATCTGAAGGCTTGAAGCTCAGTGGAAGGCACCATGTATCAGAGTCTGCGGAAATATCTTTTGGCCGTTAAAAATTCCAAGCAAAATGTAAAGTGAGTGGAGGCCTCCAAGTGTCCTATTGGAACTTATTTAAAATGAAACTCAAGTGTTGATCCCCAAACATGTGTGGTTCCTCCATGTCTCCCAGATCTCCCAAAACTTTTTGAAAAAAGACTAAGTATAGGAAGACCCAGTAGAAGCCTCCACGTGTCTCCCTAGCACAATTTCAGAATGGTGCCCAAAACGGAGACCTTGAATGAGCATGGGCTCGCCACGTGCCCCTGTCCAACCAAACTATATTAGCTGAATAAAAAAATTTCTAAGTCAGGGAAAAGTAATGGAAACTTCCACATGTCCTCCCAGAACTAGTCCAAGGCCAAACCAAAAATTAAATCTTCAAATGAGTGTCATTCCTCCACGTGGAAAAATTTATAAGTTGAGGAAATTCATAAAATTTCTGAAGTACCCACCTGAGCCACGCCCAACCAAAAGAGGCCACATTTCTTGATGATGAAAGGATGCAAATTTGACTGGGAGAAATGCCCATCAAACTGTAAAATGTAGAAAAATAATCATTTAATCCTAGTGATGAAATTCTCTCTAAGGAAAAAGAATTCAGAGATGTTACAAGGCTCGAATATGTTCTTGAGAGCTACATCAATTCATTTTATTTAAGTATTTATGGAAAAAATGACAAGGGTAGAAAATCTCGACTATAAAAAATGGAAAGAACGGGAGAGCCCATGTTTTTAGATAAACAGAGAACAGGAGACCCAAATTATAGAACTTTATGTGATCATCAACCCAAGGAAAGATTAATTATGGAAGTGAAACGGAAAATAGAGACCTTTCGGGCACAACTCAAGAGGGATAAAATGTGACATAGGTCGTAAAAGGATAACCCATAACTGGGACCATTTGTGCACAGCCCTTCACAATCAATTTGGAGAGAAGGAAGATAATCTATCCTTGTTGGAACATTTGACAACCATCAAGAGGGATCATAATGAGTAGTTGACTGATTTCAACTTCATATTTCAGCATACGTGGGATAGGATTCCGATGGCCATGAGACCAACATATGAAGGTTCTTTTCTATACTTCCTTAGAGCTTTAAATTCTGATATTGCCATGATGATTCGATCAATGGGAGGTAGAACTTTACCCACCTCATATAACATTGCTATTAGAGATGAAAATTTCTTAATTCAGGATGGTAAACTTGCACCTAGACCACCTATGCCTCTATATCCAGAACTAGGAGCTCCAAAAACTAGTCAAGCACCCATGTTAGCTCCCATAACTATTCCAAAGAATCAGAGTTAAGTTGAAGCCTCCAGATCATCTTCTAGCACTTCACAATAGATATCAGAGGTTATGAAACAAGTACAAAACCTAGGGAATGAGCTAGTGAATATCAAGGGACAACAAGCTCAAATTTCTAGGTCGTATCAACCTCAAACCCAATATCAAGCTAGAACCTCATATTAGCAAAATAGACTACGAAATTAGGTTGTAAATCAAAACCAAAACCAAGGACAGCCTCAAGCTGCTAGGCATTTCTGACCATATGATCCAAATGCAGCTTTGACATCGAGGGCCTTGGTTCCAACACAAAGCAACATGGCTCAAGAATATGATTGTTGTTTCCCATGCAATCATCCCCATAACTAGCCAATTTGGTTCAATGGTGCACTAAAACAAGACTTGATGGTACAGACCATTTGTGTGTCCCAAGATCCTAGTCAAGAGAAAAATTGGTAGCAAGTAACCTAAAAGGAGACACCTCCAAGTGAAGCCATGCTTATCAATTGGCAGGCTGAAGATTTCTATGGTATGAATCGAGCACCTCCTCATAGTGTGGTAAAAAATACACGGTCCAAGAAGAGGAATATTGGAGAGGGGAAAAAACTCCAATTAAAATGGTCTATAGACATTTACTTCCCTACAAATTGCAACTCCCAATGTGTAGAGTCAGCCCAAGTAACATTCCAGACCCACTCAGGCACTAGTTGTAACGACCCATCTGTAAGAGAACAATGTGCAAGGAAAGGGGTAGGAAAAAGATAGCTCATCCCCAGTTAACATCATTGATAAGATGAAGAGGAAAAATGTAAACATCTCAATGTTTGAGTCATTGGCTATCCTAGGATAAAGAGACCTATTGCTATGGAAAATTGGTCAGCATAAAATAAGTCACCCAATCAGCAAGAGAAATTTCTTACCAATGCAGCTCAACCTGAAGGAAATCATAGAGGACAACAAGGTAACAATATGAAGCCCCCTCCCTTCTATGTCTCATTGATATTTGGAGAAAAGATAGTGCACAATTACATGATTGATTCAGGAGAAAGTAGCTCAGTCATGCCAAAGTAAATAGCCGATCAGCTAGGTCTTCAATACAAAGTCATCTCCAAGCGCATAGTGTAATTGGATGATAAAATGGTAACAATGGTTGCAGTCATCAAGGATTTGAGCCTCACATTGCACGCATGCCCCAATTTGACCGTATTGTAAAACATATCAGTCATAGACTTGCCACCACACTTTACATTATGTTTGTCAAGAGACTTCACTACTAAAATTGGAGGCTATTTGTCTTTTGATTGGTCACACATGCTTTTTAGAACAAGGAATGGAGCTAAGGATATGATCAGATCTCAGCCCATTATGGATTTCCATATTGAGCCTCACCTACCCAACCCAATCAATGTGAATTGTTCATCCTTTGATTAGGAAGACCTCCCAAGTACTTATGAGGTAGATACCAAGGTTGGGTGTATTCCAAACTTGACTCTCAATGAATGGGTAAACAAGAGGCATGGTTTTGACCCTTACAAGCGAATGAAGGAATCTAAGCTAGGATTTTATTGTTTGCATAAGCATAATCATCCTCTTCCTAACATCACTAAGCCATGCCACAAATATGATAATGAGGTATGGCAGTTATTCTTTGACAGCTCAAGAAGTAGACAAGCCTCAAGGAGCTGGAGGAGGAGCTATGCTCGTTTCACCTCAAGGTATGAAATATTAATCAGCCTTCCATTTCCGATTTGCTTGCTCAAACAACACAACAGAGTATGAAGCCTTGATCCATGGATTGCATTGGGAAAAAAAGAGAGGGATTAAAAAATTACAAGTGTTTGGTGATTGTGAGCTAGTTGTGAACCAAGTCCGAGGAAAAAATGTTGTCGATAATGATCTGTTAAAAAACTACAAGAATCAGGTATGGGATCTCATTGAATATTTTGAAGATTTTAACATCAATTCCATCCCAAGGAAGAAGAATGAAGCAGCAGACAGATTGGTAGTAATCAGGGTGACATTTGATGTAGTAGACAATATCAAGAGTGAGAAAAATCAGCCCCATATTAAATTGGTTGTGATACCAGCTTTTCTAGATAAAAATACAAGTTGGCAAGTCTTCGAGAATGATCAAAAAATTGTCAATTTTTTACAAGAAGTTGAGTTCCCTGTAAGAAACCAAGAAAATTTAGAATAGCGGTATGGTGACCAAGTAGTGCAGTTGAGAACCAAAAAATTACCAAAGGGCCTTGTAACTTTGGAGTCAATCTTCAACCCAAATGATCAATTCTAGAAGGAGAAAGCAAATATTTAGGTAAAAGGTGAAGATTCAGAGCCCATTTCCATAAAAAAAAAGCAAAACATTGGAAAATGGAAAGGTAAGTACTCAATAAGAAAAATATGAATTCATTCAAAATTTTCAAGAATTCCCATGTCTTTGTTTGGACTTACAATGATTTAAGAGGTTTCAACCCAAGATTGGCATAACACACTTTCGAAATGGATCCGGGATCTAATCCTTTCAGACACAAGCAAAGTTCATTAAACCCTCACATTGAACCTCTCATGAGGAAAGAGTTGAACAAAATAATTGAGGCCAACATAATCTTCCCTATCAAGAATTAAAGTTGGGTTGCAAACTTGGTGCCTGTGAGGAAAAGAAATGGAGAAATCAGGTTATGTGTAGACTTCCATGATCTAAACAGGGCATCACTCAAATGATCACTACCCACTTCCATTGATGGATCAAATAATCATAGGTTGTAGTTGGCTCTGATAGGTTTTCATTGCTAGATGGATACTCAACCTATAATAAGATAATGGTGAAAGAGAATGATCGGTAAAAGATGGCCTTCACCACGAAATGGGGCACATATGCTTACAAGAAGATGTCATTTGGATTGTCCAATGCCAGAGCAACATTTCAGTGAGCTATGGATATGGAGTTCAAAGGCTTGATTAACAAGATGGTGTTGGTTATATCTAGATGATATCACTATCTTCTCAAAGAATGTAGCAAACCATCTCTTCCACCTCAGACAAGTATTTTACACAGGTGTAAAAGGTTCAGAGTGTCACTAAATCCAAAGAAATTGTGTATTTTTGGCACATGAGGGCAAGTTGTTAGGTCACATTGTCTCAAGAGAAGGGTTGAAAATTGATCCTGAAAGGTTTGAATCCATTAGAACACTACCACTGCCACATCACCAGAAATCGCTCTAAATCTTCTTAGGGACGATAAACTTTTTCTCTAGGTTTGTGCCTGATTTTTCCACTCTTGTGAAAGCCTTTAAAAATGATGCTAAAGAAGAGTCTTGCATTCAAATGGACAAAACAAGGCAAAGAAAGTTTTGAGGCCATCAAGCTCGCAATATCATAGGCCCCAACTGCTATCAACCCAGATTTTTCAAAGGACTTCACGTTGTATGCATTTGGAGGGTTAGACACAATATCAACTATCTTGGTTCAACCTATCATGGAAGGTTTAGAATAGACCATCGCCTTCTTCAGTCATAGCTTGGAAGATTACGAGGTAAAGTATTCTTTTATTGAAAAGCATGTCCTTGTTATCATTAGGAGTTTAAATGAAGTTTAGACACTTGGTCTCAAACAATAAGATTCAACTACTAGTGTCTCATGCTGGTGTCAAGGACTTTCTCCTAAAAAAGGACTTGAATGAGAAGAGAGTAGGTTGGATCACTCATGTAATGGAGTATGATATTGAAATCAAACTGACCAAGGCTAGTTCCTGGCAAGGGTCTGTGTGAGTATCTCACTTCCAAGCAACAAAGCTGAGTCAGCAAAGATGAAGAAGAGGTTGTCTTACTACTGTAGAATGATCAAGAGAAACTGCTAATGATGCACCTATTCCATGTTGGACTCAAGCCTTGGTGCATTATCTCCAAACATGTATGTGCCCTCAAGAATAAAACAAAGAAAAGGAAAGGTACTTTAGCTTATAAGCCATCTCATATGTGCTTGTTGAAAATGTGTTTTTCAAAAGGGACATCAATGGCATCCTATTAAGGTGCATTGGGACATTCCAAATTGAGAAGGTGTTACACGAGTTCCACGATGGAGAATCTAGAGGCCACTTTTCTCCATGGGTAACAGTGCTCAAAATTATGAGGGTTGGTTATTATTTTCCTACAGTGTTTAGGTATTTCTACTCATGGATCAAGAAGTGCAAGAAGTGTGCATTCTTCATAGAAATAAGGATAAAATATTAGCAATCCCTACCCCTTCACCCAATAATAGGCAGAAAATATCATCTCATTCATAAAACAGCAATGGAGAGACTGGACTTCAATTTGGAGTGATCAACCCAAATTCAATCTAGATTTTATTACAAGTGGATACTCACAACCACTGACTATTTCACCAAGTGGACTCTAAGTAATTGCAAACTAAGGAGATTCAAATGAATCTGTAATGCATCTTGTATTTCTATGTAAAACCATATAAATAGCCAACTGCTTAAGTAGTTTGGTACAAAACCCTACCACTATCATATTAGACAATGCATTGGCATTCCTTGGCACAAAAATCACTAAATTAGCTACTCAAGAATGGTGTTATAAACTCAGCACTTCATGAAAACTATTACCCCCTCGAAGGTAATCGCCAAGAAGAGTCCACAAACAAGAACTACTGAGAATCATCAAGAAGGACTATTGATCTAAATTAGAGAACTTGGCACACAAACACTCAAATCAGCTCTTCATGGGAAGGATAGGATCACAACCCAAAAGGTTCACAGCCAATTCTCCCTGGTAAATTAGTCATTATGAGAAAGGGGATGTAGTATTTCCTATATCAATCGACCCAAATTCAAGCTACCCACAATTGGATACTCTCATGAAACTAGTCACCAAGTGGAACTGAAGCTAGTGGCAGTTTGAACCAACATCTTGGATTTGCTATGAAAGTATAGTAGAGTTTGGTGCCCCTGAATCATAGGAGACAATGCAAGGCAAACATGCACTGCTAAACTGAATGGAAAATGGTGATCTCAAGCCTTGATTCAAGAAGATTACCCTTTCATAAGAAAACAAGAACAAACACGACCTTTTAAGAAGGGGATCATTAGTTCTGAAGTGGGATGTAGAATCAGGAAAAACTTGGAAAACATTCCAAATTTGATGTCATTTGGGCAGTGGCCCCTACATGGTCACAGGATGTACAAGTAGTAATTCCATTCTAAGCTTATCTACATTGGATAGGAAAGAATTATAGATTCTATGTCAACTGGGATATCACCTTAAACATGAAACTACTGAAAGAGGAAAAGTTCCACCCTTGTAAATATTAGCATAGGATTTTAATTTCTCAAGTGCTGTATGCACATTGTCTTGTTCGTAGCATAGGTTTTATTTCCCTAAGTGCTCTGGAGCCATAGTTTTTGTTGCTCTAGGTTTATGTCATTGTACTAAAGTTTGCAATCGTGCCTCTCATACTGGTGAAGACAAGTTTAGGCCCTTCAAGATTTACAATCAGGCAAGAGACCCATAGTTGCTAAGTGACAATTGAATTAATTTTAAAATATAACAAATACAAAGAACTAAAATTGGGTCTTGAGGGATTCCATTTCCAGAATAATGGGTCAGGTTTTCAAGGTTCTCCAAGTGTAAACATCAGATTTTAAGCTTCAAGAACAAGACCAAAAAAAGTATCTGGCTACACCACCCATGACTCCATTGCCCAATGGATACAACAAGGAAACTGATCTCATTCACCTAGCAGGTAGCATGATCCCACGAGTCACCAAATTGTTGACCAATATTTTTCCCCTTAGGATAAAATTACTCCAACACATCCCCTATGCAGGAGAAAATCGAAGGAAGTTTCCAGGTTTCTGACGAGCTCATAATGATCCCAAATCAAGAATCCAAGATTTGCTTAATAAAGGGGAAGGGTGGACTAAAGGAGAAAATAGTCCAAAGAGACCATGAGATGCAGAAAAGACCAATGGAGAAAGGAAGTATCCACTCGTGCCCAAAGTGGCTAAGGCCATAAGAAAATTAGTTAGAAGCTACCATGTGCCTGAATGGTGCACCTCCAAAGGCTAAGACCAAAATGTAGGTCACCCAAATGAATGATCAATGAACCAGCCATGTTCCTCATCGGTGCAATCCCAATTAGAGAATCCAAAGCAGGGACCCCAAAAAATCCGGTAGGAAATCTCTCCACATGTCCGAGAATATGTAAAAAAGTCACTCTTTGTAAACAAGGTTAGAAGGTGACCTAGCCAAGGGATTTTTCCCCAAAGGAGGAGCAGGCCTAGGGGAAACAACTAAGATGCAAAAGGTCAGACTGGATGAGGTTCCACATACCTGAATGTTTGCATATTGCAAAGTTCAAGCATGAAAGGCAGAAGTCCCAAATGCGAGCGCCAACCCACCACATAGTTCTGGTCTAAAAGGGGGATCTCATCGCAGCAGAGAATTTTTCTAAGTAAAGAATAGACTCATGTCTAGGGATCCATTTTGCATCACAAATGGCGCAGTCTTTAGAAGTGAGACCCAAGAGCCCGTGGAGTCTACTAAATTAGCACAGAGCTTCCATGTGTCTAACGGTCCAACAAGTGGCTTCAAGGTTAAATGGGTGGAAAATGGAGACCCCAGGCGGGCCAAAATTCAACTAAGTATAAGAGGGTCGGCGGTTGAACAGCCCGGAAGCCACATGTCTCTGATCGGACACAATTACCAAGGAAGGATCCAAAGGTAGAAACCCAACAAGTGCCAAGCCTCCACATGTCCCAGGTTCCAAAAGGGAGGACAGAGTGGTAAGTTGAAAAGTCTTCAGGTCAGCAAAAGGAGCCACGTGTCAACTCGGCACAACTTTAAAGAGGTGAACCAAAGTGGAGACTTAAATTAGCATGGAGCTTCCACATGTCTAGGGTCCAACAGGAAGAAAATGGTATCAGGCTCGTTTAATTGGCTAAGTATGGAATGGACATAGTGGAAGACTTCCACATGCCTCATCGACACAACTTCAAAGGCACAACCCAAAAGCGGAGTCTCTCAAACAAGTGCTAGCCAACCTTCCACATAGTTCTAGGTCTGGAAAAGGGAACAGCTCAACATTGAAAAGTACAAAAGGTAAGTGGAAGCCTGCCAGTGCTCTCATCGTCACGTCCACACAACTTCAAAAGAAAAGTGCCTAGAGAGGAAGTCTCCCAATACTACGTCGAGCCTCCACATATCCCAGGGTTAGACATATGACCCCACTAAAAATAGGGACTTAGGAAGAACACGAAGAAATAGACTGTGTGGAGGCCTCCACGTGTCAGTGACTTCACACAACTTCAAAGGGATGATCAAAAGGGAAGTCCTGAAACATGTGTTCGGCTCTCCACGTGTCTCAGGTCAGGTATTGTGTCTCCTCAAACAGGGGAGCTTGGGAAGAATATAAAGGAAATAGAGCTAGCCTACGGAAGCTTCCACGTGTCTCTTCGACATGACTTCAAAGGTGTAGATGAAGGGGAAAAACTTTGAAATGTGCAAGGTCACCATGTGGACACACGTGAATAGACTCGAGATCAAAAATTCCTTCTTAGGTGGCCATATCTTTCGATTAGAAGCTCCAAATCGAATGAGAGAGGACGTTTTAGAGAGCTCTTGACACCTGCTAGCCACCTGCCACCATTAATATTTTGACCCACCATTATTGAGGTCGTCAAGTCTCCTACCTGCCACCATGATGAAGAATGGGTTTCCCTTCTTTTCCAGTAAGGAACAATGATGGGGGCATGGGTGTTGTAGTGAGACCCATCATTGTGGCAGGGGAATTCAATGCCCCTTCAGGGGCGGTTGGAACAGGGTTGGATTTTCCCTCCTTTCTCTCTCTCATTCTTCCTATATATTGTACAAGAGGGACAATTTCAAGAGGTTGGACATTCTTGCTTTGTGCCCTCCCTTTTTCTCTACTCTACAGGTGAATTCGTGGAGTCTCGAACCCCTCCATCCAAATTGTAATGCAATTTCTGCCTCTTGGCTGTTGTAATGCACTGTATCAATTCTTGGAGCAATAGAATAAGTTTGTGGATGATTTCAACCCCCTCTTATGCTTTATTTCTTCTTCCTGATCCCTCATTTCAATGTTTGGTCATCTGGCAGCTGTGCATGGATATTGTTTTACATTTTAGTGGTTTGTGTTTAAAAACAATGCAAGTGTTCATCATTCCTTTGGTGCATCACCTCTGTTAGATTATGTTTTATTTCTTATTTTCCTTAACCTTGTCTCCTTGGTAAATTAGAATAGAATTTAGGATAGTCCCTCTACAATCTGAACGTGTGTACCTGACATAGGAAGAATAGAGCCATGCCTTCATCTGGAGAGCTCTCTCAACTCGCAAAGTCCCAAACTTTG
Source organism: Taxus chinensis (assembly GCA_019776745.2). NCBI lineage: Eukaryota > Viridiplantae > Streptophyta > Pinopsida > Cupressales > Taxaceae > Taxus > Taxus chinensis. Next base: position 147,857 of record JAHRHJ020003414.1, read on the forward strand.
AGAGATGCTCCATGTTGTGTAATCACACCGAGGATATCAACCCATTTCAGACTCAAGTTGATTCCGAGGGTGATGTTATTTTGCACTAACAGTTAATACCACAACAAAAAGAGCATGTTGCCATGGCAGTCCAAAAATAGGTGTGGAGCACAATGTTCAAAGGAAATCCATCCAGTACCCTATGAAGCTTGTGTGAAATTTCATGGTCCAAATCATACCACTAGGTCTGATGCCAAGGGAGTAATTGAGCCATTGAACTAGTTGTATAGGTGATCTCCATTCTTGACCAGTTTAATATTAGGCATCATTTTTATCATTGCAAATGATACCACTCCGTGACCCTACTCTCCTACATGTTGTCGTAATAAACTCAACGTAAGTATCCCCACAATGAAATCCATGGAAACTGTGCCCCACTTCGACTTTGGTATAGCATGAGGGTAGAGAATCCCAACTTGATGTTGATGCTTTTCCTTCACCCTCTGACACTCCAAAAAATGAGACAAAAATTGCGAGCTATATCTCTCCTAATCCATCTCCAATATCTTTAAATATCTCTCTCAATGTAGTTTGCATCTTCTTAACCCCTACATGGGATGAATAAGGTACATGATGTGCCTTAGCCAGAATAACGTCCTGTCTCCAATCTTGGTCACTAGGCACATATATTTGACAGGGTATGTGTCTGAGAAGTCCATCTAGCTATAGTATCAATCCCTCAAACTTCCCCTCAAGGTATTTCTGAGACTCAATCTCTACTTTAGCTCAAAGGTAGAAGATGTCCATGTGTGGAAGTATGCTCCAAGATCTTTCTCCATAAGTCTATATCTCACTGAAGTAGCCATAACCAAATGCCTCTGCCGACTCAAAACTTCTACAACCACATTATCCTTCCCCTTCACATGCTCAATCTCCATATCATACTTGCAAATAAATTCCATCCAATGCCATTGACGGGCATTAAGATTGGGCTGTGTGAAGAGATGTTCCAAAGGAACAAATGGTATTTCCTGAGAATGAACCTCCTTCCTAGCAGAAATTGACACCATGAACTAAAGCATGTACCACTGCCACAAGCTCAAGGTCATGAGTTAGATAATTTAGCTCATAATCCTTTTGTTTGCGATACTCAAAGGAAACAACACGAAATTATTGTATCAAAACTACTCCTATCCCTATCTAACAAAGCATCTGTGTAAACAAAGAAGACCGTATGTGGATCTGACACTACTAGAATAGGATTTGTAGTTAGGAACTCCTTCAGAGTCCTGAAGGTCCTATCTCTTAATTTGTTTGACCAAATAAACTTCTTCCCTTTTCACTCTACAGGGAAGTGATGGAATGATAAATGCATAAGAAGTCCTAAACAAATCTTCTGTAGTACCCTGCTAATCCCATGAAGTTGCGTACCTTGGTCACGATAGTTGGCACTAAGAAATCAATAATAGCTCTAATCTTGGAATGATCGACTATAATACCTTCCCTAGATATGATGTGACCTAGATACTGAACCTTTAATTGAAATAATTCACACTTCTCTAGGTTCCCATGTATAGTTGTTATCTCTCGAAGACACTCTAGAACCCATGTTAAGGTTATCCTTATGCTCCTCACCCATGTGTGAGTATATTAGTATGTGATCTAGAAACATGAGCACGAATAGTGACCAAGAATGTCTTGAATACCTAATTCATCAAACTCATGAATATTGTGGGGGCATTCGTCAAATAAATGACACAACTGTGAACTCTTAGTGGCCATATCTTCAGGTGAAACATGTCTTATGAATATCTTCTTCTACAATCCTTAGGTGATGATACCTTGGACTTAAGATCTATCTTGGAAAACATTGTAGTTCCCTTCATTTGATCAAATAAATCATCAATGCATGGAAAGGGGTACTGATTCTTGATCATTACTTTGTTAGTTATCTGTATTCAATACACAATCACAAGGATCCATTCTTATTCTTCACAAAAATCACTAGTGCACCCCAAGGGGATACACTAGGATAGGATGAAGCCCTTCTCAAGAAGGCCCTCTAATGACAACTTGAGCTCATAAAAATAGGGGTATTCATCATTATATGGCACATACATGAGATAGGATCTACTATTAGGAACCAAACCAATATGAAAATATATCTCACGTGGGGGCAAGGTAGGCCAGGTAACTCACTAGGAAAAACATCTGAAAAATTTCTGTAAAATGGAGTGGTCATCATTAAGTGAAGGCCTACTCATTCTCATCCTCTCACATGTCACTAGCTATAATAGCATATAACTAACATCCCTGATGCACACACCGCTAGGTAAGATAAATAGTGGATATGGTGTGATAGAAAAATACCTCCTAACTCCTACATACACTGACTACTTCCAAAATCATATGCACAAATGATATCACATTGTTGTAATAATCTACTCTAGCTCTGTGTGCAGATAGCCAATCCATACCCAAAATGACTCCATAATAACCCAAAATGAAGGATGCGAAGATCAAGGGTTTTAGGGGTAAGTCAACTACAAGAAAAATGAGTCCTTTCTCAGATGCCATCTCAACTCTCTACTACAACCTCCTAACTGTCACCAACCTGCATTGCTCTAATAATGATGGTGAAATAAAAGAATCATAAGATCCTCAATCAAACAAGATAGAAGTAGAAATATCACCGATGCTACCTTGAGTCTCAATCATTGTTCCTTGGATGCTCTACCTGGACAGTTCTCAAATACTGCATATATCTGTGGCTTCGAGCCATGTCACCAACTTTCAGGCTCTAAAATATGGTCCTTACCCTTTTTATTAGGGTTGTGTGGAACAATATATTTAATGGTGTCCCCATGTACCTGCATCCATAAGAAATGCCTGAGACCCTCCAATGGGATGCAGAACTCCTTTGGGTCACTCTAGTGGTCCATGATGTAGACCCGATGACCCTGTTATAGACTGTGAGGTTGCTACTGGATATGCTCCTAATGAATAAGCTTTAGGTGGAGCCTATGTCTTAATCAGGTCCCCTAGGAGGCCCCATGCTATGTCATCCCTTCTCTGGTATATCATATCTCTGTGGAGGCCTGAAAGGTGGGTGGGATTGTTGTTGCGTTTTGCTATAGTGGCCTGAAGGAAGACTTTGTAGATCCATGTCCACCACGACGGGGGTAGGGTTTCCCCCTTCAGATCGATTGTCCTGTAAATATTAGATATGAGTCCTCACCATGTCTGTGTGCCTGTTACATTTTCCCCTTATTCTCCTCTGCAATATAGGCCTTCTCAATGACCTCTTCTAAAGTCTATGGATAATGCATACACACTTTCCCCTCCCAAATCCAAGTTTAAGCCTGTGATGAACCTATGCCCTCTAACCTACTCATCTTGCATATGCTCCACGTACTAAAAAAAATCCAAGACCCTGCTCTCATACTCAGACACTTGTCATGCTTCCTGTCATAGATTGTGGAGACTCATAGCAATCCACTACTGGATAAATTGCCTTGAAATATACCTACTATGAAATTCTCCTCAAATAACTCCTCAAGTAACAGTATCTCTAAAATCACATGGAGCTTATTGTTCCTCATTTCCTCCACCAAATTCCTTGCCCCATCTCTCAGAAGATGTATCATGACACAAGCCTTTGTGTTGCTTGTACACAGGACATAGCTTGAAGAATTCACTCAAGATAACTAACCAAGCCTCTACATGTGAATTCTTCTATATATCTCCTATGTAAAGTACCACAGAAAAAGCTTCAATATATCTTTGATATGATCTTCTACTATTCGAATTCTACCCCTGGGTCTCTCCTCATGGTCATCCCTCTGTTTAGGGCTCCTAGATCACTATCTTGGTCTCGTGGCCCTGTCTCCTTGTACCGAGCTCTGTCTATTCATCTCCACATGTGAACTCACTACCCTATTCCTTCACTATGTCATGGAGGGGAATGAACCTCCACTGATGGCTCCTTGTCATTCTGGCTAGGTCATCCTCCAAGTGAGCCTCCGCATATAGCAACATTGACATCCTATGCAATGTCTGTAGTATAAGTTGAAATATATCACCAACTACCTTGCTCAGGGGGTGGTCCCTATAGCTCAATGTGCAATAACTCCTCATTTGGTTCTACATTCCTTTGCATAGACCAAGATGAGATTTAGTTCATCATCATTGGTTTGTTTTGGTTAACTACATTTTCTATGTTTCAAAATATCAAACAATGTTGTGTTCTAGGTGTAGGTTATGCCTAGGTTAACTTGTTGTGATTTGTGTTGGCCAAGGGTGTAAGTGTTGAACCCACAGCTCTAATACCAAGTGTAAGTGCCCACAATTCGACGCTTCCAACACCATTGATAAACCTAATTAATTAATTAGTTGAAAAATTACAGAATTTTTTTATTAAAAGGTTACCAAGTCAATACACTTTAATTACGCTTAATTAATTCTACATATTTTCTAAGGTAGTCATAACCAAATTAATAATTAAATATTATTAATTTAATTTCCAAATCATTTCAGAATTTAAATCCTCTTCTAAGGTTTCCATTAATTCTATTTAAAATATTAACTAGGTAAATCTCATTATTTTACCCATTTAAATATTCTCCTAATTTTTAAAGGTTTAGACCTAACATCCATTCTAAATCATAAATTTATTTAACTATACATTTTAATTGTAAATAATTTAATCCTTTTAAAACATTATCTAATCACCCATGCACAAAATCATTTATTTAAAAAAATACCTATAGTCAATTCTCATTTAATTATTTATTTATCCATAGTAAAGGGATTGCGACTTATCCTAACCCACTAAGTGGCCCCATTCACTTAATACCCATACCTTTTATTAATAACCCATTCCCATAAAAATGTCAACCACTTAAAATTGTAGGGACAATTCTCAACCATTGGATTAGATCTATTAGGGCCCTTAGATCTAGGTTTGACCCAACAAGCCCTAAAAATCCTTATGGGATTCTTTTATGCACTTTTTTTCCTAATTTATTTTCATTTGCAGATTTTTTTTATAGGTTTGGGAGAGAGGATGGAAGCCTATGAAAGCTTGAGGGGAAATCATACAGGTTTTCTTTTAGATATAGATTTGCAAATGGGAGGAAACCCTCACCCATTTTTCTCTCCATTTTATTATTTTATTGCCTCTTATTGTAGATTTGTATATATTTACCCTTAGTAATGTATTTCCATGTTTGTGACATGTATCCATATTTATATATATATTTATATATTATATATATATATATATATATGTGTGTGTGTGTGTGTGTGTGTGTGTGTCAAAAATATGTGACTGTGTTTTGTAAATGTGGATTTATAATACATATACATGCATGACACACACGCACATATCTATAGATATTTGTGTATGTGTGTGTGTGTGTGTTATGTGAAAAGGGTGGGCCGGCTCTCAACATTGAATGGCAATCATTGTAATAATGAAGTTTGGCTGCATATATTCAGGGTATGGCTGGTATATGGGGGTGTGGGCGGCGCCACCCCCACCCCACTATAATATTTTTTAATAAAATAAAATATGGGGTGGGGGTGATGCCCCCATCACTATTGTATTTTTAATTTAATTAAATTGGCAGATGTTTTCAAACGTTCCCATACATATTTCATTTTTTTATTAACATTTAATTTAGGCTATATAATATATATTTGGCAAACACATATATAATTATATATATATATATATAATATATACCATTTATATATATATATATATATATATATATTTAATACAAAATATATATATTTATATATAACTTTAATATATATATTTTGTGTTTGTAGGTTTTCTTTTCTTTTATTTTCATATATATTATATAAGATCCATTAGATTATTAAATATATTACTCACTAAGTGTATTTATACATATAGCAACCTTTTGTTGGGTATTATTGGTATCCATTCATTTAACTAATTTATAAGGACATGAGTTTTTCATTTCAAAATATATATATATGCATACATTGTTGGTTTTGCAAGGTCATTATACTTTATTACAATACTAAAATTTCACTAATTTAAATTCATTTGAAGATGAATTAAATATTAGACCTTTCTTAAAATCAATGGTTATTTTTTTTGAAAACCAAATATGCCAAGAGCAAACAACCACCTTTACTAAAACAAAATATAATAATTTATTACTTTTTCAAGTAATGAAGAGGATGCAAAATAGAACATAACTCATGAATTAAGTTTTTTATTTTACAGTAACCAAAAATTCTCAAGAATACATTCAAATTCTCAGATTTCACCATATATACATTTCCAATGCAAAAGAACCATTTTAAAAATGAAGTCACAATGTAACTTTTGATTAATTTCCAGATTTTAAAAGAGATAAATTTCCAGTTATAATACAAATAAATTCCTTCTTTCAAATAATACAATACATGGCTTAAAATTTTCATTTACAATAATTCCATTTTGATACAACTTACATTTCTTCTTTCAACCATAAAATACATAGTTTGATAATCAATTTATAAGAATCCACTTTAAAATACAAGTATTTACAAGCCTTTCACTCAAGGGTGGAAACAACTGGTAAATTTTACAAAATAGGATTCTTTCTTTGGTCTCAAAACATATATCTTCATCTCTTGATCAACTTGCAACTCCATAGTTTTTCTCCTTCATCTCCAAATCACAATAACAAGGAAAGGGGAGTAGGAAATGCTCTCCTCCCAACCTATTCCAATGAGAAGGAGAAGCCACCCTTCTCATTGGCCCCTGAACCCTAACAATAGAGCAAATAATGGACATTAAGCAAACATGAAAACTTCTGAAAGGATTCCACAACTGAAAAAACACACAAAAAGACTTGCACATACATTCAAGAAGCACAATATCAAGAATCCATTTACAATTTTTCCAAAAAAACACAAAGGCTTTTAAAATAAGCCCAAAGGAGAGAAGAACATGGATTCATCTCCTTATACCTCCCAAGTGGGAAGAGGGTCCACCCAAGACCTCCAAGTGCACATTCACAATCACAAATAACTCCTTATCTCTCCCTTGCAAAATGTAAAATGATATAATCCCTTTTACCTCCACATAGTTGGAACACCTCTTCCACCATCCCTCCACAATAATCCTCACATACTCCCTTTTACCTCCACAATAATGACTCCAATTCTTTCTCCCGACACCTTACTTAGGGCCAAAATCTACCCAATCCCATATAATTCAACCACATGCACCAATTTACAAACAATAACATCACAATACAATAATAAGAAATAAAACAAAAATGTAAGGTAGACCCTACCTTTCCATTATAAGCCTTCCAAATCATTCAAGAACAACCTTCAAATTCTTCAAATCCAAATTCAAATCCAAAAAAATTCCAAGCTCCCAAGCAAGAAGTCCAAGCAATTTTCCCTAAAAATATGCAAGTGTGAAATGAAACAAGTAACCCCCAAAAATCCAAAATACTTCACATAAATAGAAAAAGAGGAGAGGAGGGTGATGTGGCTCCATGTAGGATGCCACATCACTTCTCCTCAAATCCACCTCACCAAGTCAAACAAAAAGACCAAGGCTACTCATAAATGGGTGGGTAGGATATGACAATTTTCCTCTTCCACACACAAACATCCACTCCATACTTTCAAAGGACAAAATTTAAAAGAGTTTGTAAGAAAGTGCAATTAATCACCTCTTTTTCTTCCTAAAACACATAATGAGGCCAAAAATTAATCTCTCACATCATATGCATAGTTGGTAGGTGAGTTTAAGAGGTATGGGACAAGCTTAACTTGTCCGACAAGCCTCCAAAAGTGGCTCCAGAGTCAAATTTCGAGATTTGAAGAATGGGGTTGGGTACACAACTCAAAATCAAATGAAATGCATCAAAATTAATAAGATAACAATGAATATCTACCCCAATTAAATGCCCCTTTGTCACATCTCAAATTAACCTAATCACATGATTAATTAACTAACAAAGGCACATTACTTAAACAATAATAAAGTGAGCATACATTACAATAAGTAAATCACATACACAACTAAATAAATAAAATAAAGGAATCAAAACAACATTCAAATCCCTTGGTCACATTTGAGGTTACCCCTTCCCATGGGGACCTCCAAGAAAACATAACAATACACATGACACGAAGTTTCCAAGGTGACCTTGTTGCCAATATCCAATATTCCTCCATTGTTAGTCTCCTAACCCCTTCTTGTTGTTGTGATATAATTTCCTACAACCAATCAAACAATACCCCTTTGGCCTCAAGGCCACATGAAATACATCAAGAAATAAAAAAACACACATACATATCATCCAACAACATCATACATGAAGCTATATCATCATCATCAAAATTAGGAATTTCTATCAATTATTTGCAATCACTAAACATCTCAATTTTGATAAGTCATAACATTAATAACATCATAAGGTTAGTCCAACATCCAAATATAATCATCATCATCCAAATTCCAAAGCGTCAATATACAATGAAACAATACTAGATCATCATCTATTAATGTTTGCTAGTAGTCTATACCATCTATAGTATAAGTCATAACATACTTATATAATGCCCATCTATCAATGTATGCTAATCAAAATATGATAATAATGTCCATCTACCAATGTATTGTAATCAAAATGTAACAATAATTTCCATATCTCTAGTCCAAAATAATAAAAATCATAGAAAGATAATGTCGAAGAGGAGTTGGTACTACACAAACCCTATTATTTTCAGTGATAGATACGTAAAACCCATATTCATAGTTGTACATGAAATACCCAATCTCATTTTTGTATGAAACCATGAATCCTTATCACAATCGTGTATAAAGCGGAGTGCATAAAAAATATTATTTGGGTACGAATAATATAAGTTTGGCATTAGGGATGGGACATGGAAATGTTTATTTCCCTTGTTTGTCCTAATTCATCAATCATGTGTGGGATGTGCAGGTATTGAAATCAAAGGTATAATTCACCTTCATTTTCCACACATGTAAAAATTATGTTTCTCATGGTTGCATGCCATCCCTATTCTTTTCCCTTTTAGTTACATAGAATCCCTAATCGCAATTTCGTATGAAACCCCTAATCATAATTGTGTATGGAGCCATTTTCACATTTGTGTATAAGGTAAAGAACATATAATTTATTATTTGGGTAGGAATAATGTAAACTAAGGAATAGGTGTGGGACATGAAAGGTTTTAATTCCCACATTTTTACTAAGTCATAGTATTGGTGTGGGACATATAAGTATTTAATTTTTTTGTTTTAATTTAAAAATTTCTTTTTCGAATGAAAAATAATTTGATATACCTTTTTCTCATATGGCCAAACGCTAGAGTGGATCAATTATCAGTTATTATTCAAGCATCTCATATTCCCCTACAAGTAATGAAGTTTGAAACTGAAAATAGTCATTTATTGAGTTTTACTCATTTTTTACTTTTTGGTCCGTTTAAATGCAAATATGAGATAGAGATTAAAAAATGGATCCCATAATGTGTTTTTATTTATAATATTCAATTCATGTCATTTCCTTTCTTGAACATTAATTTTATGCATCCTTTCTCCCTGATTCGAAGGGAGTTTTGGAAACTCTCACCTTACAATCTCAACAGGGCTCCCTCCCAATTGCCAACATCTCTCTGACCACAATCAAATTTCATTTCTACTCAAATTTCCATATGTACTTTTCCTACATCATCCACATCTTGAAAAAAATAAATGCCTCTTGGCTACAGAAAAACCATGTTCATTTCCTTAATAGCTACCTAAAAACTCTAATTGTAAATATGTATGCAACTAGTACCCTAGGATTTAACGTCCACACCACATATTATTGTTTCTAAATTAACCCGTGAAAATGATATGTATGCATTTTTTTGTTTGCTAACTACCTGTAAAGTATAAGATATGAAATTGCAAACAACAACTATTGACACCAATACTATTGATTGATCACTCTTTTGTTATATCTCCAAAATATGTTTCCTTGACATCTTGAACACCATATGCACTTCTTATTTTTAAAAAGAAAAAATATTAAAATTCGCATGTTAAATAACATGTTCTTGTAGTCTGTACATCCATTCCCCAAAAGGGCTCAATTATCAATGATTGTTCTTGCGTCACCTACTTCATTGTAATTTCTCGAGCTTGAAGTTTTGAAAAAAAAACATGCTTGTAGAGTGCAACAAGAAACAAGTAGTGCATTTGGATTTCAAATTGGGACCCTTCTAAATTCTCAGATATTTTTATATTCCTTCCTTTAAACTGGCATTGCACTCATGTGAATAGATCACATGAGAATATAACAATTAAATGGAGGACATATAGTAGATATTATTTATGAAGGAACAAATTGCTTAATGGAATAGGTATGGCACATGTATGTATTTAATTTCTCACCTTTTAATATACAACAATCCATTCATGTGTACATATTACCTATCCAATTAAACTTTCTTCCAATTGAAAAATTTCATGCCATAAAATAAAAACAAAAATTTGATTAATAGATAAAAGATACCTTTTAATGATATTTCTTGATTGCTCTTTGGACTCGATTAATGGTTTTTATTTGGTCACCATCTACTTTCCTATGCTCACTTGAGCTTACAACTTTAAAGGTAGGCTATAAATTAATACAGGAAGCATCCATTAACCCTGGGATTTGAACCCTAAGACTTTACAAGTTTCCCCATATTTCCTCGTGTCGTCTTTGTCAGATTGAAATGCTTATGTGGAACACACAACAAATAATATTTGGGGCAGAACAATAAATTTTGTAAAACTGTGTCAGGCATGCAATCCAAAGCCTTGATCTACCTTTGACTCGTATTACCAATCATTAGAAGGTGTCAATTATTGACATATGTATGTGCATCTACTTCCAACAATGATTTGTCCTCACTACTAAAAATGGGTCCTACTAAGTTATGCAACAAGTGGTCGTTGAGATCCACATTACAAGATATCTCCCTCAACACTTTTATCTATCTTCTAGTAAGTTCTGGAAAATGTGTTTTCTCCTTACGAAAGACAAGCTATGTGTTGTATACTTCATAGACAATATATTATCACGTTGCCTCCTTGATTACTTTTCCCTTTCCCATATAGTTCTCCACTCTCGAATGTGTTTTAGTGCACCCCACTTCCTCTCGCATTGTTTCACTTCTTCACTAGATTCCTTTTAACATTGACATCAATCATTTCACATATGAATGCTAGTTTAAATATTCATCTTTATATATAATTTTCCATAGCAGTTTTTGTTGTAAGCCATTACTGTTTATATACTTTTTATATTTTTGACTAATAGATATGCTTGTGTTTCGAATTAAATTAATTGTTAAAAAGAAAAAGTGTGGACAAGAATTGACCCAATCTTACTCGAATGAAAGCTCACCGAATGGTATCTAAATCTCCTGTCACTACAGAGGTTGCTTACATAACATCAAAACTCGACAGGATGCCTTAAAAAATAGGGAAATTCTTTTTGAAAGTCAATTGTATAAGAGAAAAATCATAATAGCGAACATGATATGATAGGCGCTCTGACGTTTAGCTGATTATTTTATTGGCTTCCGTCGCGGTTTAATTATAGCTATTAGTATTTTGGCATTTGCCTAGGTGGGGAGGTGAGCTGAGATACGTTAAATACCCAATGCAATGGATATTATCTTCCAACCAAGAACAAGGCCTCATCAAGGATTTCGTGTATTTTCAACTATTTATAGTGTCTTCTGTTATCAACAGAAATTTGTTCTGGGTTTATATCTGTACGTTCCGGTAGGTTTAAAACTTTTGGTTTCTGGCTAAGCATTGTGATATCGGAAGGCCAATAATGAAAACTATGTCTACTTCCATAGTACTAATGTGTTTTCTGTGTCTTTTGTCATTCCTTGCCGAGGCTGCTAGGATTTTGAACGGTCATAGCGAGTTCAAGTTTGTGGAAAATGAGCCGACTGCTATGGAGATAAGTTATGACGCCAGTTTAAGGACATTCGAAAAAGATAAGCCCGTGATAGATGCCATGACCAAGCTACAATACATGCATTCTTCCAAAGCTCTCCACTCTAAACAGAGGATCACTCAAATATCACTACCCACTCCCATCTATGGATCAAATATCGCAGGTTGTAGATGGATCTGAGAGGTTTTCATTGCTAGATGGATACTCAGTCTATAATCAGATAATGGTGAAAAATGAAAATCAGTACAAGACCTTCACCACGAAATGGGGCACATATTCTTGTAAGAAGATGAAATTTGGATTATCCAATGCCAGAGCAACATTTTAGTGAGCTATGGATAAGGCATTCAAACGCTTGATAAACAATATGGTGTTGGTGTATCTAGATGATATCACTATCTTCTTGTAATGCCCTGTTCGGCATCGACCTTCGCTGTTACGTCCTTGTCCTTTTTGTGTGTCATGTGTATACTTCCAAAATTTACATGGATGTTCGCCAAGACACTTGCAAATACATGTGACGAAAATCCCGTCTCCATTATGGTTTTTGATGGATGCCCATAGGTTGTTCCAAACATCCCATTTTGGCACGAAATTTGCTCCTTGTGGCGTCTTTGCTTTGCACCTACCAATATTGGTCATTTATTGGACTTGGATAACAATGTACACAACATGCTTTATCTCCTTCTTGGCGTGGAGGGTGGAGTTAGTAAAGTCTAGGCGTGTTGGTCTTTCCTTTGGTTTGAATGCCAAGTAGGGGGGCAGTTGGCCGCCTGTCTCTTCCGGCAACTTTTCAACCACTTCAGACCTGTATTTTTTTATGACCTGCTCTACTTTCTTTGACTTCCTCATGCCTTTGTCTGCGGCGTCTTGGGGGAAGGAAACCCCGGTTTTGGAGAGTTTTAACTCACTGTAAAAGACTCTGTTTTTGCATTCAGATTGTAGGGAATATGGCGGTCATGTTTTCGGCAGCGTCGCTGAGATCTCTTCATGCTGCCAACTCTGTACGTGATTTGTACACTTTTAATCTCAACAACAACGTAAATTCCTCCAAAAGCATCTCCTACCGGTTAACCCTCCGCCATTTGAGAGGGAATGAATGCAAACTCAACTTGCTAGTGGTGAATGCGGCTGCTGCATCAGGACATACATTTCAAGCTAATGAAGAAAACCACAATGACAACAAAGACCGCCACCATTTCGAAACATAGTTCAGGTTGAAGGTCTCTTAGAGACTATAAAGTGGGACGAGAAAGGCTTGGTGGTGACAATCACTCAACATATTGATACAGGAGCTATTCTGATGTAAGGTTTTGCAAATAGGGAAGCTATTTCCAAAACATTGATATCTCGTAAAGCCACATTCTACAGTCGGTCCAGGTCATCGTTATGGACTAAAGGAGAGACTTCTGCTAACTTTATAAATGTGTCCGATGTTTTTTTTTGGATTGCGACTATGATTCGATAATATACCTCGGGAAGCCTGATGGAACAACGTGTCACACAGGCACGGAGACCTATTATTTTACTGCAGCGTCTGATTTTGTCAAAAACTTGCATGTCGAAGTAAAAAGACTGCCTCTTACATCACTCTATTCCTTAGAGGCTATTATTTCTCAACGAAAATCAGATGCAGCAGTCATGACTGGTAGGAAGCCTTCAAGGACAAAGAAGTTGTTGGATGATCAAAAGCTACTTTGCTCTAAAATACGCAAACCGTTGGTTGTTTCCCAGACAGCGTCTTCTAGTGGCACCTCTGCGTATCCAGAAAGCGTTCCATCTACTCCCAAGGGGGAGAATGAATTGATATTGTCATCCAAGTTGAAAAAAAATTACCTTCAGTGAGCTGAAGTCTGCCACTAGGAACTTCAGGCCGGAGAGTGTCCTCGGTGGTGGGGGGTTCGGCTATGTCTTTAAAGGTTGGATAGAAGAGAATGGTATAGCTCCTGTCAAGCCAGGGACTGGCCCTCACTGTTGCTGTCAAAACACTAAATCCTGATGGGCTGCAGGGTCCACAAGGAATGGCTGGCAGAAGTCAACTTCCTAGGCCAACTCTCACCATCCCAATCTTGTCAAACTTGTTAGAAACATTTCAATTGCACGTTGAATGAATCTTGCAACCATCTTTTTGAAGCGGCCCTCAGTATTGTTACAGTTTCTGACTTTATCTCTAGCCGTGTCAAAGCTGGCACAAAGTACCTGCAGGGTGCAGTAACAACACAAGTGGAGTAATAGTTTATTGATCTATTGGAATTCTATAGCAACTTCTGATTTGATTGATTATCTATTGTATGTGAATTGCCTGTAATAATGATGCTAGCGGTTAGTAGTCTTGGAGTGGATTTGTGACGTTGAACGTTGTAAAAAGGTGCATTATCATAATTTGCTTTCAACTTCGTATTTATGCTATAAATCGACTTGGAGACTTCTCATTAAGAAGTGTTTAAGGTTGACTGAAGATGGAAGGAAATCACCGAGCTTTCAAGCAGAGGCAATGTGAAGAAGACAAATGTGCTTTTGAATCAGATGGGTGTTTTTGTTTGGTATCTGTGTGGGTTTTGTTACTCCAATGGGAAGGTGAAAGTCAGACTTCTGGGTGTGCTCCTGGTGCTGCCATGAAGCTTGCATAAGAGATCTACATGCTGAGGAAAAAGGAATGTTTTTGGAATGAGTTGTAGCTGCTGGAGCCCTGGTCGACATGCACGTTGGCTGGAAGAATTCTAACCAGGCATGTTAAATCTACCCCTTGTAATAGTTTTCTACCTTCCTTCAGTATCTTGAAATGAATTTTCTTTCCCCTTGAATGGCGCCTAGACAAAATGTTTTCGTGATTATTTAAATCGCTGCCTGAATGTGTTGGTTGTTCCTCTAAATCTCGTCCCAATTTCACTGGTTTACTTGGAATGTTCTTTCCTCTCTTATAGCTTACTCTATTTTTATTTGTCTAAGTGGGCTACTGCAATTTTGAGTGATGCAATCTAGTTCATAGGGAAGGAAAAATTATAGAGTTTTGTTTGCTTATATGACTCTCTTTTAAAATAATTTTGTGATGGTATTTATAATTGAGGGCTTACTATATGGAAGGTTAAGCCTTCATATCTCTATTTGGGTTGAATAAATACGTATTTCCTGTTTTAGGGGGTAGCCAGACAATAAACTTAACTACAAAACCTTGAAATTTAAGTGCAACGGAACAATGGAGTATCTCCCACCAGGCGTGCCAATGTGTGCATGTAATACCTTTGCTTAATACTAAATCAAATGAAGCAAAACCTACTCACCTAAAATAGTTCATACAGATTTAGCTAAACAAACATAATAAACACCAGCATATAAGGAATTAAACAGGGTTACATGCTAGCATTCATCAATACACCCAACGTTGACAAACTACCAATGCTAAAATATCTAAACCTCCTCTCTTTCTCTAACACAAATAAATGAATGGCCTAAGTAAGCTCCATGGGCTATCAAAATGTTGTCCTTAAGGCTCCAAAGACCTAGGAATTGGGTCTAATCACATTGGGCTACACAAGACCCTTTTGTGACACCCTCCCATATGACCAAGCACTTTTTTCATAAAAAGAGACTTACCTCTCAAGATTATGAACGCTTCAAAAGGGAAAAGATGCAGCTCTTAGTCTCTTTGCTATACTGCTGTGCATTTGCTCTCTTAGAAGTTTAGTTGTAAGTAAAAGGTAGTGGAGGCTCTTTATATAGCCCAAAGGGATAAAAGTATTCAACACAGTTCCATGAATGTGGGATAAAGGTAAAACATGATTAGAATGGGATAAGTTGCGTTAATTAAGTAACCTTACTTTAGAGGGGTTTAATACATATTTAGTCAAGTCATGGTGGTTGGGGGTATTTAAAAAATCAATCAAAGGTGAATTAATTAATAGGTAGTTGTAAAAGCTTTATAAGCGCATTAGAGGAATATTAGTGTGATTAGGCACTATTATAGGAATTAAACAATTAAATCCTTGATTTATTGGTTAGAATGGAAGGGAAAGTCTAATTAATTAATATAATAATTATTCTAAGGTAGAAGGGTTGATTTATAACACGGAAGTCTAATTATGGCATTTTTGTTTGGATAGGCAACTTAATTACTTAACTTATTGGTAATTATTAATGATGATATGAGGAAAATGAGTGCCTTTTGACAATCGTCATTGGAGTTGCGAGAAAGGGGATAATTAAGCATCAATTTTTGTTCCTATTTACACATTGCTTGGGGTCGAATTATAGGTGTCTACAACAACAGCCATATCTCTTTTGAAATTTGCAATTGCCACCAAATCCTTGGCCTTCGACCATTTGTTGAAATACACCTGGGCTTCAGCACTAATATTTTCCAATTTTTTTAATACTTTATACAAAAAAAAATCGTTATAATTGTTTGTTCATATGTTACGCTCCCACCTCTTGCTTGGATGAATAAGGCTTCCATATTGGCAGGTTGATTGTGAATTGTTGCATATAAACTATCCCTTTTCTAATGGTTATCATAATGACTTATTATCTCATTGATGAATATTTTTTCCTTTTTCACTTTCACTCCAGTCTGTAAGGTGGAGTGTATGAGGTACATAACGCTTTCAACTATGGGATGGAAATTAGATTTCCGATCAAGTTCTCTAAAGGAAATGATTGCAATTGTTCACTATTCGTACTGAAGAGGATGAATGTCGATTGAGAGGTATGGGGCCTTTAAGATCGAGCAAGATCTGCTACCCTATTTTTATCTTGGTGGGTGCCCTGGATCCTATTTTTGTGATAAATAATTAATATGAATTGAAAATTGAAATGTGAAAAAGTTAACTAAAGTCATTGAAGGAAATAATACCTGTTGGCCTTGAATCATATCACGTGTATTAAAAAAAACTTTTGGGTTCATTACTATAATTCCCAAATAAGATTTTTTTCTAAATTTAAGAAATTTATTTTATTCAACAATTGGCCCGTTGTGTTGAGCTAGCCACTGAGAGAAAGGGTCGGAATTGGAAATTAAGAGGCAGTGTTTAGTGTCCCACTAGGGGCTAGAAGTGACCTAACGTTACCAATGGTGCCCCTTTTTGGGTCGAATCCTTGTGTCCCTTTTGGAATCGTATGATGTGTAAGAGGATGCGGTGGTGCCTACTGTGGAATAATTGACCACAGGATTGCTATGTAACTGTAACTTCCAATACAATCAACATAAATCATTACTAAATTATATGAAAAACTATTAAAAACTACACAAGCTACTATATTAGTAAATTATATGAAAAATTTATTAAAAACTTACACAAAAGAAAAAAAAACCTTGTTGAAATTCAAGTTGTCACTGTGCCTGAGGTGGTCGTGTCGGAGTTTTTGCCTTGCACCTGTGTTGTGGCATATGTCTGGCGTGGTATGGGGAGCTAGGGGTGGCCTAGTTTGGTGGATTTTCTGTGGGTGGCGGTTTGTTTAGAATCTAAAATTATACATGTATTGGACTGAGTGAGTTTGCAATGGCCGTTGAGGAATAACGTTATAGTCTATTCTAAAGTAACCTCAGTGCAGCAACTACAGTCATAATTCTTTCATATGGGTAAATGGTAAATGGTAAATGGTAAATAGTAAATGGAGAGTTAATCGTATTACATCTTTGTCGTTTAACTAATGCAAACACTTGGAGGTTAGGTGAAGAGTGAACTTCTAACTCGGATTTGGAATCTCTTCATGCCTCGGTATGTTGTTGGCCTCTTCCGCTTGATGTTTTCTTTTTTCCATGGAAGGCCTCCCTGTCCAACAATTCTCTCATATGGTAAAACTCCTCATCAAAACTACATATGTGGTAGATAAACATCCAATCAGAAGAAGCTACTCCAAGACAATAACCTACTAACATTAAATATAAACGTAATAAAAACTATTAACTTTGTTGTTCTTCAAGTGAATTGAAACTTCTTCAATTCCTCATGTGAGAAGTGGGAGTCGTTTCAATCTTTTACAATAATACACCTCATAATAAAGAGCAAAGGATAGTTTTTTGAATGAATAACTAACTGGTTTGTTCGAAAGTGAACATGTGTAATGTCAAATTTTATCTTATTAGATAAAAATGTGCACAAATAAATTTTTGTTTTGCGACGTTGCAAGAATGTAATTGTAATGACTGGCCCAAGTTGAATATTTTTGTTTGTCAACCCTGCAGAACAATTCTAGCTTGGAAAAAATAAATCATAGCAGCAAGAAAGTGGTGTGCAATTCCTTGTGTATCCACACCTCATCTTGATTTGTTGACATGAGATGAATAAATTCATTGCAATTAATATCAATTTGAATTAATTTAAAAAATTAAAATCTTTCAAATCAAATTATTGTTACATTTACAATTAACATGAAACTGAAATAATGCGAGTAAATCTTATTTCTCTTCATTGGATGGTTACTTTTCATTGTTTACTAGGGTGATTTTTAAAATGAAAGGCTGTCAATTAGATGATGATCATTATGTTTTATGTTTATGGAGCCTGTTTTCTTCAGTGTTAGAGTTTGTAACAACAACACCTTCGCCATGGTTACACGCTCGGATATTTTTAATGGCTGTTCCCTCTCACCGATGAGCGGTCAGGGGTTCAGGGGGGTGAGCCCCCCCCTGAAGCACAGTTTTTATGTGATGTGAATCCCAAGCTGCAAGAGGTTGAAATCCCTCCAAAAAAACACAAGAATAGATTTGCAAAATAAACCAGGAGTTTTTCAAACTAGCTTACTCTTCCTTCTCTTCTGGAATCCATGGATCTATTACATCATTAACAATCTCCGTTTATTTCAAGGACCTACTCGTAAACCCTCAAAAGCAAAAACCCTAAATGCCAAAAAAAAAAACCCTAAAGCAAAACACTCGGATGTGGACCCTCAAAATTTGCGTGCCAATATGCATTCAATAAATTAAGGGCCACCAAATTTGGCTTATTCTGAAACACAACAAAATTTATTAATTTCTAAGACCTAACAACAGCAAGAAAAACGTCGGAGGCCAATTTTAGACCACTAGATGACGGAATCCGATCCCAACAACGTGCCAAAATGACACACCTTGCCAAGAAAGTTTTCCCCCCAGCATAGGACTCAATGTTATATCTACCACCCTATAATATTTCAGGACTATCCAACGGTCGGATCAAAAGTTATGGGCCTCTGCAATTATGCTTCCCGCATCATTCTCCCCTGTTTGAAAGAATTCAGCTCCTGCCAATTCCCTGTTGACAGAACTCATCTAATTTTTGTCACTGTCAATTTTCCTCAACTCCCACTCCAGGCTCCACGTTGTTTTTCTTTCTTACTTTGCAAACTTCCCACTGTACCAATATCTGTTGTAGCTCCCATGTCTATTATGATTGTCTTTTGTGGTCCAAGACACGCATTCCCTCATCCTTTTTTCCCTCTGCAATCTTTTCTTTTTCCAGTTGTTATATTTCTCCTCCTCTGCAACATTTTTCAGCATGACCTGGGAAACTTATCTAATCAAAAACATTAAAAACTGGTGAGATAGCAAGTTTTCAGGTAACGTCCCACCTTGTACATTATCCAGCACATTTTCTTTTCTTCAGCATCCTACAATTGCCCATCTTCTTAGTCCCTTGAGTTTAATTATATGTTCCTCTTGGAAACCGCTCTTTTTCTAATATGAACCATCTACCATATCCCTTATTCAATACACTTCTCTCCACTGCCTCTTCTAAAATCTGTTTTATATTGTGCATTACTCACTTTCAGCTTTCTCACTTCCATCTTGTATCTGTAAATTGTGTTCTGCCATGCTTCTGCATCATCACAGTTTTCGAATCTTCAGTCTTCCCTGGTAGAACATTGACAGGAACCCCCCGTTTGGATTCTACCATATACAATCTGGAAAGGAACCGTCCCTTTTGACCTATTTATCGAGCGATATTGCAAACTTCACTTGAGGTAAAGCCTCAATTCCCATTTTTTTTGCTTTTCCCAACTATAAAAACGTAATTAGATTTCCCAAGCTTCTGTTCACTACTTCATCTGCCCATCAGTCTGGGGGTGATATGCACTATTGAACTGTATTTGTGTCCCCCCAATTTCTTCCACAGAGTCCTCCAAAAGTGACTCAAAAACTTCGGTCCCGATCTGAACTAATCGTTTTTTATTTTGGAATTCCGATGCAATCGAAACCACTTCTGAAAAAAACAAATTTCAATTCTTGAGCATCATTAGTTTTTTTGACAAGAAATAAAATGTCCATCTTAGAAATCTATCAACCACAACAAAGATAGCAATCATTCCCTCCCGCCCTTCCTCGCTGTGTGTTAGTAACCCTAAACAAAGATCCATACCATCAACCCATGGCCTGGGTATAAGCAATGCATATATACCCCAGTATTCTGTGCTGACCCTAGCCATTTGACATCAGCTCTACATCTTGGCTCAACCCTACTGATTCCCTCTTTACCTTTGGCCAATCATACTTTTGCTACAACAAGATAAATTTTCCTTACTATACCAAAGTGTCCAGCCACCTCCACTATGCAATTCTCTTATATAATTGTTCTCTCATTTGAACCCAGCAGGGATGCACAATTGTGTCCTCCTCCCCAAACAAAAACCAGCTCATCTTGTTCAAATAATCAAAGAATCACTACCTACTTAGGCTCGTTAAGCTTTCTGACAACACACCAAAATCAGATCACTTCATACCATTCCTTACTTACTCCTCACCCCTATGAACTTTATTTTCTTTCATGTTGTCCAAAAGGGCTCCACGCCTACTCAAGGCAATCAACATTGATTCTTCTTGCTTACCAGACTTATGCTTTAAAACAAAAGTATATTTTTTTTGCAAAATGAACCCTTTTGCATGCCTAACTATTTAGTTTCTTCTGTGTGTTTACATACCCAAGGCTTCATTCAGTGAAGAGTTAAAAATTCCTTTGCTACCAAGTAATGTTCTCCATTTCCTTAATGCCTGAACAATAGCATAAAATTCCACATCAAAGTAGAATATTTCCCCTCCGACTTCGTAAGCTTTTCACTGAAGAATGCCACGGTCGTCCTTCTTGACTACTCAACACCGCTCAATCCCAACATGTGAGGCCATCACAGTCAACCTCAAAGCCTTGCCAAAATCCTGGCATACCAAAACCAGGTGCTTCTGATACTTTCTTCTTCAACATTCAAAACTATCTGTTGGCTGCCTGGCCCTTGTGGTCCATACAAAATTGCCTCCTTTTGTGCACTCTGTTATGGGTGCACAATGCTACTTGAAATTCCTGATGACTTCCTTAAAAAGTTTCGCCAACCCATGAAAACCTACGAACCTCCTGTCACATTCCCTTGGAATAGGCCATTCCAGAATTGCCTTTTACCTTTTCCTCCTCATCCATCCTCACTCCAATCCCCTAATATGACAATCCCAAAAAAACAAGACTCTTCGGAAGGAATCTAACTTCTTTAAGTTTTTGCATATAGACTCTCTTTACGTAGCAAGTCTAAGAACCAATTTCAGTGTACAAGTGTTCTTTCCACTGTCCTTATACTGAATATCAAAATATCATCAAATAGACAACACAAACTTACATTGTATTCTCGGAGTACTCTGTTCACAACCTCAGAATGACCGGGGTGCAGTAGATAGCCCAAATGGCCTCACCATCCACCCGTATAATCCATCTTTTTTTTTTTAAAAGCAGTTTCCATTCATCGCGCCCTCACGGGATTCGTATCTGGTGTAAAACCACTCCGTAGGCCATCTGCTTAAAATAATCGGGCTCCCGCTAGCACATCCGACATATCATCCATCGTGAAGTGGAACCGATACTTAATCGGATCTGTTTATTGGATGGCTCTACTGTCTACACACTTCTCTCCAGTCTCCATCTTTTTTGGGAGTCAATTCTTAGTTCCATGACTCATGCTTTCTCCTCACTAGACAAAACAACCCGTTCTGTATTTAATCTGTCACTTCTGTCTTTCAACTCTCCTCTGTTCGACTCCTCTGATGGCTACCTGGTTTGGAAGGTCCGATCCTGGAATCATCAATAAGTGTTTGAATACTCGCTTGGGGGTAATCCCGTTCTGGTAGCTCATCTTCTGGTATGACATCTTGTATTCTTTGTAGTACTTTTCGGCGGCAATAGTATATTAAATCCTTCTTTGGCCGCTCTTTGACATTAGTACATAACAACATCCAGCGTTCTTTCATTTCTGTAACAAACTCTTTTGTAGCCAATAAGCCTCATCTTCTCTTCTTCCTTGAAGGGTAAATAAGACCACCTTTACCCCATCCTTTCCAAAAAGGTATATGTATTTTTCCTCCATCATGTGGAACCTTTCTATCGTATTGCCAAGCCTACCTAGTAATAATATGACATGCATCCATTGGGATCTACTTCACAACCAACACCTCATCCCTGTAGGTATTCCTAATTGAAAAAATTTATAAGGCATCTTTTATCTATGGTTACTCATTCCTTTTCTGAACCATGATATACGAAGGGATATGGGTGCTTGTCACAGCTCAGATCAGTTTATCACCATATAGTTGAAACCATATTTTCACAACACCCACAACCATTAAATAATAATTTTTACATACTTTCCTCAGAGTGCACTTGTTCGAATATATTGTTCGAAGCCACGATCAGCTCAAGCAACATCACGTTCTTTCCTCCTTCCTTGGACAATCATCGCCTCCTTAATCATGAGGTTTTCACTAATGTCTGCCAGCAACTCCATTTCTTCTTCTCTCAGCCTCACAGATTTACTCATGGTTTTTCTCCTTGCCATTTCTATCTTTGTCGTAGGATAGTGCAGACACTTCAAAATCTCTACTGCCCCTCTCCCACATCTGTAATCATGTATATTGCCCTTTTGGGGGCTATTCAGCCTCGTCCTTCATTATAACCTCTTCCCTGCTGAAATCCCTACCTCTTTGGGTAAGTTACCATGGCTTTGACTAGAAATCTTCCATTGACCTTCTTGTATTAGAGGATTCACCTTTTGTAGATCAAATCTACCCCTGCCCCTCATTGGAGATGATGATGGCTCTCTTCACACCTCTTCTAAAATTACTTCCTCTTGTTTCTTTCCTCTTCCTTTAATGCAAGTTTGATAAGCATCATCTAGGCTTATGGATCCGGAGCATACTTAAGCTCATCTTGTATCGGTGTAACTCAACCCATTATGTACCCGTGTAGCTTTTGTTCCTCAGACTCCTCCTGTTCACCCTGAATTGAAACTGTAAAATTCATTAGTATACTGCCTCAATGCTGAAGATCTTTCTGCCTTAGGTTTTTGGAACCTCGAAAGAGTGTCTGAGCCATAACTAACAGGAAGAAACTTTTCTTTCAGCTTCTTTACCATTTTATTCCAAGTTTCGGATCTTGCCCTTTCCATTCCTTTGTCTTTCATTTTGTAGGTGATCACACCAGATCAATGCTGTCCCGCTAATCTTATGCATGCAAACTTAACCTCTTCTCCTCTGAAGGGTTTCATCAAAGAATTCTTTCATGTGGATTAACAGTCAATCAACTCCTCTGGCGTACCCTCACATAATCAGGAACATTAATCTTTGATGTCGTCATTCTTTCCCTCTAAAGCCTTGATCAATCTTCCTCAAATGGGCTCTCATTCAAGGTTTCTTCATCTCTCTCATTTTCTTCTTCATCTCCTCCTTCATTCATTGATGGAGGCTCTTCTTCAATATCGCTATCTGTTTTTCATCCCCATTTGCAATTCTCCTTCTTAAGGCGAGTAACTTCCCCCGTAGCTCAGCACTTGTCTCTTGTAGCTCCCTGCATATGCCTATTCATCTGGGCATAACCTCCCCTCACCTGCGTCTAGCAATGGTTATATAAAAATCGAGGTAAAACTACACATTGAAAATGTAATATGTTTACTTAAATATTTCCACAAGATCAAAATCCAGCTTCTGATACAACATTGATGTTGAATCCAGCCTGCAAGAGGTTGAAATACCTCCAACACACATAAACGCTTTTGCAAAATAAACCAGGAGTTTCAAAAAAGCTTACTTTCTCATTCTGGAATTTCACACTGATCTATTACATCATTACAATTCTCCTTTATTTCAAGACTACTCTAAACCTAAAAAGCCAAAACCTAAAATGCCAAAAAAACCCTAAATGCAAAACACTCTGATTTGACCCCAATTTGCGTGCCAAATATGGCATTCCATTAAATTATGGCTCACGTAAAATTTAGAACTTATTCTGACAAGCACAACAAAAGTTATTAAAGTTCTAAGACCTACGACAAAAGCAGAAAAAACATTCGGAGCCAATTTTCAGACCACTTAGAAAATGAGGAATCCGATCCGAAAACGTGCCAAAATGAGGACCAACCTTTCAACAAAGTTGTCCCCAGCATAGTACTAATGTAAATATCACCACCCTATAAAATTTCAGGACAATCCAATCGGTCGGATCAAAAGTTATCGCCTCTGCAAGTTATGCTCCGCGCATCAATTAGGTGGTTTATTAACCCATGGGTAAGGGTACACCGTTATGGCCTGTTTTTGGCCATGTTTTTTTCGGTACCAAATTGTTTTGTAAAACCACCTCTTCCAGCTACTATTGATGTACTTAAAAATAGATGGACATACAATAGGATTAATTATGAATGGTTTTTGTGTAAGGTGAATAGTGTGTGCAATTCAAGTGTGAATTTAGGAGGGTTTTGTTACGCAGCTCCAAACAAGATTCTGGTTATTGTATTGTGAAGATTGTTGCTTGTAATAAAATATGAGGCAAGTGTTCTGGTGGTGTGCCCACATTGGGTGAACCACGTTTAAATATTTGTCTTCGTGTTTTGCATGATTTCATTTTTGTAATTATATTCATACTTCTTATTATTGGATTCTGAGGATAATTATTCCACATTAGTTCTATTTATTCCTAACAAGCTAACCTCAGCACTGAACTGAATGTACGACGCATATTCAGGCTACGTAAATTTTTTCTTTTGGTATTATAAAGAGGAGAGAACATACTAAGAACGTCATGATCAATCTTGAACTAGGGAATGTTAACGAGCCCTAAGAATTCACATGCTTCTACAGGATCCTTGTATATGCCCTTCGTTTTAAATTTTTTAGAGTGGGGGCACATCATGCTCATGTATTGAATAATTCCCTAGGTAGCGGTTTTCCAGGTGTGTCAATTCCTTTGTCATTTGATTTTCTGTTAGATTTGAGCTTGAGCATTAGTAGTCATGAGTACTTGAGCTTAAATAGAGTGTAGAGAGTCAGAAGACGTGATTTTTTTGTGTGTTGACGTACAGTTCCTGTAGTAAATAGTCACTAGGATAATTAGCTAGAAAAACGAGGAAAATTTGGGATCTGGGAAGTGTAATGTAACAATGAGGGCGATGGGTATTTATAGCATAAAATTACGGGTTTTTTTGGAGCTACAGATTAATGGACACTGACAACGGAGGCTTTGTTCTTGTGCATCAAGAAATTATTGTTTCCAAGATTACGCAACAAAAACCTTTTTTTATGTGATGTAATTATTGTTGACGGGCGCGTCAACAAAATCCTGAATGTCGTCGTGACGGTAATTCTT
>JAHRHJ020003415.1:0-173056 GCA_019776745.2 Taxus chinensis
CATTCTCATTTCATATTTTTTTATTTTAATTTCTAAACAAATTCCTCCCCTCCACTTGGCCACTTAAAAAATATTGAAGTAATATAGTTTTTTTGTTAAGGTATGTGTTAATACATAGTAACATATTAGGTATATTTATATTTGTAGATATATTAATATTAATAAATAAAAGGTGAATATTACTATTTATTAATAATAAGATATCACTCCTCAAAGGCCTCGAGCCGGCTATCAAATTTGGTGATGATCCCCTCCAAGTTGAAAGTGACTCCCTAAACATCATCAAGCTCCTGCAGTCTAATGATTCTGGTCAATGGTCGATATAGAACATAATTGCTTATATCAGAATTATTCAAAGATCTTTCAAGCAAATCCAGTTCTAGCATGTCCTTCGGGAGGGTAATAAAGCGGCTGACCACCTTGCTAATATTGGTGTTCTCCTGGAAAATCAGCAAAGCTGGACAGACAACTTCCCGGATGATCTCTGCCAAATCACTCAAAATGATATATCCCATTGCTGACTGGCGGAATGGTGGGCTGATTTGGGTATCGGCAAATTCTCTATGGCCTTCTCAAAGGGCGGTGGCATTCATGTGGAATTTAATTGATTTGACACTTAACGAAGAGCATTTTGATGATGGTATTTTGTAATGATGCGGGGGATCTCCGCACGAATGGGACATATCCTCACATTAATCATTTGTTGATATGGTGGGAGGGAAATGATAACTTGGCCGATGGCTCCCCCACCCTAACTGGGCCATTAAATGACCCTTATTGCTCTCACTTCTACATTTTATCAAACATTCATACCATGGGGGGTCAGTTGAAGCGTCTTGAGCCTGATAACCGTGATTCAGTTAAAAATGATGGGGAGGTTTGGAACATTATGATGGAGAATGGAATTTCTACCTTCCTGGAGAGAATGGCGGGTTATTCGGCTCTTTTTTTGTATGCGGTTATGGCTTCCTAGTCGAAGGGTCGAGTTTAGATTGGCAACACTCGATTTACCATCTCCACCAATGCAATAGCTAATGCCACTGGTCTACCTTCTGCAAGAGACATCTACTTCAAGCGCTCTTAGCATGCGGAAATTCAGGATTTTAATGCTCCTGGGGATAGACCGGTCAAATACCTCTCTGGTTACACTCGGGACTCCCTTCCTGCTTCTTGGGACAGAGTCGCGGAGGTCGTAATGTGTTATTTTACCATTGATGGTAGATATCGGCTTGTTTACGGCCCCCACTTTTTCATCCTCTCTCATCTTCGATGGGGGAAGAAATTAAATCTGGCGGCTTTCCTGTTTTAGTCCTTAGAGCACTCGGTCCAGTTAGCTCGTGACAGGGAAGGTGCCATTCTTCACCAGGGTTTTTTGTACCTGCTCTTCTCTGTTGCTGCTTCTCATTCCGACCTTCTTCACTTCCCCCCCAAAATGGGTCGTCGCCGCCGCTCCCCCTCGCCTTCCCCTCACCCCTCCTCCACCTCCCTCTGCTTTTCTCGGTGCTGACATCATCTGCATCTTTCATCTTATTCCGAATCTGATGTGGCAATTCTGATTCCTCCCCTCGCTGCCTCGCAGCTCCCTGCCACCCCCACTTTCCCTACGCCCCTCTCTTGCTTGTTTTTAGAAGGCACTGATGCCATCTTTCAAGCTGCTTCCCCTATTTATAACCCTGATTCCTTTCTGGCTACTGATATCCTGGGCCTCACTAAGCTTGACCCAGACTCCCCAGACTCAGAACAGTTAGATATCAATCAACCGGGGGAAGATCCTATCACTCAGTCTGTAGGAAACAATACTCTCTTTGATGACAAAGTTCCTCCGCCTGACACTTTTCATTCCTCACCGATTCTGGATTCAACCCCCGCTGCGACTGAGTCTGCTGACACTCAAAAGGGATGCTTGCAAAGTCGACATGGTTTCTTCTATTTTAAACAAACTCTAGCGCGCCTTCAAGGCTTTGAAAGCATGAGAGGCTTTCACTTAATCTACCAAGACTGCCATTGTTAATGATTTCTCGGAGCTCATCAATCTTGCCGAACAACTTGCAAATGACTCAGGCTCTCCTAGAGCTAGAACTACAGTCTCTGAGCTACAAAAGCTCTTATGATGTTTTCTTCTTGCTTTCTATTTGTCTTTTCGTCCTCCCTTTTTGGAATCTTCATGGGTACTTTTTTGCTTTGCTAATTTTTATCGCTAAATCTGGCCTGATGGGCTCTATTGTATAAGGTTGTGGGACCTTCTAAAACCCTCCCCTTACCCTATATATTCCAAAAAAATAATAAGATATCACTATATTATAAATTTATAATGTAAATTACTATATGATATTATCAAACATTTATTATACATTACTAATATGTACTTGTTTATTAATTAATCCTCCAATTAAAATCCTAAGGATGTAAATACTGTGGGAAAATAAATAATTTTTGCATTTAAAAGTTTATATGGATATGGATTTGCATACATGAAGGTAATTATTGTAGCTTATAAATTTGTGCATTCATCAAACTTAAATAACTTATTGCTTTTAGTTTCCCTTGATAACTATTTCAAGTATATAATTTCTTCTGATTCATTCATTTACTTAAGACAATGCCTATTGCAATAAGAAGGAATTATATTAATAAATCAATTTTATCTAATCCTTTTATACATCTAGCTGGATACAGGAAAACAAACCACTCTTAATGAAACTTATTTCAATAGTTAAGTAAAAAAAGATTTTCAATAAAGCAAATAATCAACCTTTAGTTCCCATCCAAAATCACTAGCTTTTAAAAATAAACCAATTTTCTATGCAACCCATAATCACAAATTTTTTATTTGTGAGAACTGAATTTCCATTTACAAGATATTTGCAAGGCTCATATTCACATGAAATAATGTATATTAAAATAATCCATTTCCTAGGATGAATGAGATTACATTCAATAACTATTGATACAATTTACAAGTAGTAGGATCATAATAGCACAAGATGCAACTCTACAAGCCTTTCTCCAACAAGAGCACCTTCTCCTTTGAGCTCACCATGTTCAACAAGCCAAACACAAAAAAAAAATGGGGGAGTAGGCAACACTCTGCACCCAACCAAAATATCCAATGAGGGAGAGAATCCTTCTTCCTCATTGGCCCCCGAGATCCAACAAGGAAGCAATGAGGGATATTTAGACAACCATGGAAACTCAATAATATATTCCACACACACACACATTTAATCCAGATAAACAATGAAATAACACAATACCAATTTGGCAACAACACAAAAACTATCAAACACAAAGGCTTCATACTAAAGCCATGGAGGAGAAAGTAACATGGGAGTTCTTCTTATTCCTCCCAAGGACTTGGGTATCCACCTACGAGCCTCCAAAGACTCCATCAAAATACACACAACACTCTTATACCTCCCTCCAAAAAGATACAACACTCTTATGCCTCCCTCAAGAAATCAACACTCTCTTACGCCTCCCTAAAGAAAATAAGATAAACACAATTCATATTTATAAATAAGGTGGACATCCCAACCCAACTACCTCCTAAAATAAAACCATTGGATTTCTCTTATGCCTCCCTCAAGTTTTACCCCCATTTCCATTTCTCCCACAACCTAAGAATCAAATCTATTTCCCAAAGTCATGAGAAATAAACAATCATCAACAACACATATGAGCACAACAAAAATAGCAACGTAGGAATAAGGGTGAAGATATACCTTAGAAATGAAGAGTGTCAATACAAAACAAGATCCAAGCCTTCCAAAATCCTAAGAAAACACCATCCACTCCAAGTTCCATTCACCATTCTCAAGTAAGCTCTCCCAAAATTCCAAGAATTCTCCCCAAAAGAAAAATGAGTAACTAACCCCTAAAACAACAATTAAACATGCATATAAAGGAAAAGGGGAGAGGAGGGTGAGGTGGCTCCATGCATGATGCCACATCACTCATCCTAAACTCCACATAAAAATTCAAACCCCAACCCCCAAGGCATAATAAATGGGTGGTTGAGAGGTATGACAACCCTCTTACACACACCACTTCAACCCACACCCAAAAGGAAAAAATTTAAGACACAAGAAATAAAGTGCAAATAAAATATCACCTTTTACCTTACAAAACAATCAATGGGGTCTAATTTTTACCCCCTAACCCATATTTAGGGTTGGATTAATAATTTAAGAGGTTTGGGACAAGATTAACTTGTCCCAAAAGCCTCCAAAATTGGCCCTGAAGGCCAAATCCGAATTTCCAAGGAGAGGTAGAGTGTACCACACTCAAGATCATATACACTCAACATAAAATACATAAACCAAAGAGCCATCTAATATAATAACTAAATTCTTTTGTCCAATTCAAAATTATTTTAGTAACATGATTAATTTACTAATCTAGACACAAATTAAATAATTAATAAAAGAGAAAATACATCACTATCAAATCACATACTAAAATTAAATAAAATAAAAGAACAACACACAAAACTCCTTGGTCACAATTGGAGGTAATCCCTTTCATGGGGACCCCCTAACAACAAGAGAGACACACACAACAAAACACAAGTTGCCATGGTGACCAGTTTCCAATACCTCACATTCCTTCGTTGTTGGTCTCTGACCCCCTGTAGTTTATTGTTGTGAGATAATTACCTACAAAATCACAAAATAACTTTCTTGCCTCGTGAGTGTTAGATCTGGTAGATAGAGAATAGAAATATACAAAATCCTTCACATCTTGACTGACAGGGATAAACAAAAAATAATCACATAATCTTCATTACATTTATCACCCACGAAGGGGAAAAGATAAATAGGAGAGAGAAACAGTTATGATGGTTCAAAAAACTCCAATCGAATACAATGGAAACCGAATACAATGTAAAATAAATGCTAACATTCACCCCCTCATTACATTGTTTGTACAAACATACATTTCTAGATAGAGAGTCCCCCCTAATGAGAACACCACAAAGAGGGTCTTCACACAAGCATGTGCCTACATGGTCTCGATCCACATGGTTTTTCTAAGGTTGACTAGAAACCTAGAGGGACATGAGCACTTTCTATTAAAAAAACAAGAGATAAGACCCAAACTCTTACAAGGGAAAAGCACATACGCCTATGGACAAGGGAGTACTACATAACTAGAACACATCACTAACAACAAACATTTTTACAAAAATACGGGCAGGCAGAAAGACTAAAGGTTGAAGCATATATAGAACTCAATACATAAATCTTACTCATTTAATAAATCAACTTATTAAGTCAAAATTTGTAGTTTTTCTTGATAAACACATTCTTTATGACTTTTCTTAATTAAAACTTCCTCCTATCATGACATCACAAGTTTGCGTCATTAAGGAGCACCACTAATTTTGGCATGATATCTTGCCATTCTCTAGGTGGAAAATTATTTATTTTACTACTAGGGGAGCTAATGGATAAGTTTCGTTTCTATTTTTTACATAGTTTTATTTCTTCTATTAATTTACCGAGATTATAGCAAAAAAAAATACCTTTTTCCTAATGTTCTAGTTTACTTGCTAAGTTTCAAGTCCAAGTCCCTAAATTAATGTTTTATTAGGATCAATTAATCATTTTACCAAATATATTTTAATGGGAAGGAGGAGTCGAACCTATCACATTATTACCTTTATAGGAACAAGAGATAAATCAACATATCACATTTTTAATTTTATCGGTACTAGAGATCAATCCACCAATCAGGAACAGACGAAGATTCCAAGAGTTTACCAAATAATTACAAGCATCACTAAACACTTCAAGTGGGTCTCCACCAGTCTCAAAAGAAGTTACAAAGAAAAGACCCCTTAAAGAGGCGTATATACTTTTACGAATTTTAGAGGTTTAACAATAATTGTTGTTTAGACTCAAAATTTTGTTCAGATAATAAGACAATGATATTTTCCAATCAACAATTTGTACTTGCACAAGCTACCACCAACCCAAAAACGAGAAGAAAAGGAAACCTTTTACTCCAAAGACACCACATTTCTCTTTAGAAGATATCAAATGCAAGAGGACGATTAGCTAATATACTCAACATGGGATTTATGACCAAGAGTTATAGTTTTGAAAGAATAAGAACAACATAAGCACCAATGAGATTAAAATATTAATATCTACCAAACTAACATCCCTAATAGAGAGGACCAAAAGACCCAAAAGCACCCATAATTATCTCCATGTAACCCAAGATTAATAGGTCATAGAGTGTTATTCATAACAATTTAAAAATTTAAGGAAAGGGTAGCCCTATTTATAGGTCAATGAGAGCAAACAAAACACACATAATGAAAACATTTCCCTAATGGGCTTGAATCTAATCATAATTACCAAGATACATACAATCCAAAAGTCAATACTTTTTATAATGAAACAGGGAAATCATGATAAAACTTAGCATGTCATTGAGGGAACATCATGTCCAAACACACACTATCCACTAAAATATACAATCTACCAAGGGTCAATCCGATCCTAACATAATCCATAAGCCCAAAATAAGACACATCTATTCTGAAGAGGTTTAAAGGTCTTACCAGAATGTAAGAGAATTCACCACAACTGCTATCAAACTGCCAACTAGACCACACAACACAACAAACTCGCTTTCTAGCAAGGTCGAGTAACGAAAATTCACTCTATGATCCTAGACACCCTCAAGGTTTCATCCTTCCAAATCTAAGGCATAACATAGAGCACCTAAGAGGACATTCAAGGCACCTAGGGTGTACCCCCATACGATGAAATGTCACAATGTAAATAACATAGAACCAACTCAACTATACGAAAGAAAGAATCACGTAACATTTAGCTAAGTATCCAACAAATAAATGAGCTTTGAGTCACCAATCAAAGTAAAATTCAAGAAATATTGGAAATCAACGAAGTGGCTAAGTAGCCGCATTGCGATGTCTGAAAATTATCACAAAAACATAAATAACTACAAGAGTCTCAGAGCTTGTAAATCCAATCGTAAAAGAAAGATGTTGGTCCTTGATAAAATAACACCAATTTAAGAATATATAAAATACAAAAAGTCAACATCACAATAACTTTGCATCCCTTCATGGCCTCAATAGGGGTACTATACCTCGAGTTCAGTTATAAGAATACATACGCAAAGTTGGATCAAAATGTGACACCAAGACCTATATCCACTTACTCAAACAGGGATTAAGTCGCCAAAGAGGCAACCAAAACTAACTCTTCTAATCACTGAAGGAAAAAAGGGGAGCTTCAAATGACTAAACAACTTCTAATTTACTTTATGTGACCCCAGAACAAAACCACTAATGTCAAACCCCAAGAATTACACCATAAAATTTATCATTCCAACAAGGAGCCTCAATTTACTTGTAGGTTCGAAGTGTATACGTTATGTGTATACCCATTTGAATTAAAAAAAACTGAAAATCCTATAGATTTGTTTTTAGGAGGAGAGTATAATTTTATATATGTTTACTTCTATATGTTCTTGTTTGTCTGTTCATTTATTTTTTTATTTATTTAACCCACAATTTTCTTTACATATATATAGATTAATATATAAGTGAATATATATTTTTACATTTAAGAAGTATTTTGCACAACCCACAGATTCCACCTTACACAGCTGCAGTTTGGTTCATACGAAGGCCACCATTGAAGGAAGGTGGATTTAGTCAAACAGTGGGACGAGCCATATTGGTTCGTGGGTTTTACTAAGTGGGGATATGTGTTGGGGGGACCCCAAAGGGGGAATAAGCGACGCTCTCCGGCCCAACCTTTAATCTAACAAGAGGAGAATTCATCCCCTTATTGGCCCACGAGCCCGAACCAAAGAACAATGAGAGATCTTGAGCAACATTTGAAAACTTTTTTACAAGCATGGCTTCCACAAAAACATACAATCCAAAAACATTCAACACATCTAAATAGACATACTCAACAAATTTTACAATTTTCTCAACAACACATAGGTTTGATATCAAACCAAAAAGAGCAAGGAATATGAGAACCACCTCCTTTTTCCTCCCAAGTGAAGTAGGAGTTTCACCTAAATTCTCCATGTGCACAATACAAACAAAAAACATCCTTATCTCTCCCCTTGCAAGTATGCAAAAATATGAGCATGATTTCCTTTTCACTCCCCATAGGTGAAACTCCCAATCACAATCCCTCCAAAATGCATACCTCACAACTCTCTTTTTCCTCCCTAATGGTCCCATATTTCTATCTCCCACTCCCTTCATAAGGCATACTACCCAACCACACAAAAACACATTCACAACACTCATACAATATTTAACAAGCACAATTTTCACATCTACAAACATAAATAAGAAAAAAACGTAGACGGAGATCCTACCTCTCCATCAAGCTTCCAAGAGTCTTCACTCCACAAGATTTTTTTTGACACCTTCAAGCCAAGCACACTCCAAAAGCAACTCCAACAAGATCCCAATCCCAAAAGTGCAAAAAAAATAAAAGGAACAAGTAACCCCAATTCCATCAATAAATAGAAATTGGGATGTGAGGATGATGAGGTGGCTCCATGGAGGATGAAACTTCATCATTCCTCCATTCCAACACACAAGTTAAACACCATGCCCAAGACAATAAATGAACATGTAAGACTTAAGAAAAACCCAAAATACACTCAAAATTGCACACCAAGCCTACCAAGGACAAATTAATTGTGATAAGTAGTAAAGTGCAATTATTTTTACTTTTTACATATTATAATACATATATAAGTCTAAAATTAACTCCCCATACCATAGGTATGGTTGTTGGGTGAATTTAAGAGGCATGGGACAAGTTTATCTTGTCCCACAAGCCTCCAAAAAAGTCTCCCAAGTCAAAATACGAATTTTTAAGTTGGGGAAGAGTACACAACACAAAAACTAACACAAATCCAACTTACATCCACAAGATTTCAAGGATCATCTACCCTCATAATTATCTAATTTCGCATCCTTATTTTAGTTAAATTAAATTGGATTAACTAGTTAAGACACATTAATAATTGTTGATAAATTGACTACAATTTCCAATAATTAAATACATACACACAAAATTAAAATAAAGGGAAAACATTTCACCCCATGGTCACACATGTGAGGTCAGCCCCCATGGGAAACCTCCTAACTAGGCATGTAAAAAGACACCACAAAAACATAAGACACAATTTTCAAATTTGGCCATATTGCACAACACTTGTCATCCTTATGTGGTTGGTCTCATATCCCCTTTCAATGTATGGGATAAAATATCTCAGCAACACAAACAGAATACCTCTTTGGTGTAACAAATCCATTACACTAAAACCTCAAGGTGTTAGTGAAATCCGCACATGAGGATCATAACATCCCACCATGCTTCTGTATCCCAGACCCCGGGCTAGATTTGTGCCCGTATAGCGGGACCACTCCCTATCCCATACGAGCCCCGAGTGAACATTGCAATGTCGGTGTAGCCACCTATGCTGGGATTTGAACCTGGGCGGTTGCTCTCATACCAAATGTAACAAACCATTACACCAAAACCTTGAGGCGTTAGTGAAATTTGGACATGAGGACCATAACATCTGGCCTCACGGCCACATCAACAACATCGAAAAATTATAAATCTACATAGAAATCAATAATCGTCATCCAAAATTAAGTAATTATATCATCTATCAACATATCAAAAAATCTATTTCTAACATCCATGATACTATAATTCTATTCATAACATCCAAAGTATAATGTGTCAGTATAAAATCCAAACAGTGTAAATCAATCAATATATCAAAATATCTACCAATGTCATCTAGTGTGTCATAATCAAAAAGTGAATCACAACATGTCAATAGTCCAAATATTTGCATAGTCTATCATTTATTAATCAATGTATCATAATCAAAATGTCTACATATAAGTCCAAAAGTAATATCAACATAATGAAAATAGTGTCGAAGAGGAATGGGCACTACAACCTTCCAACCATCTTGGTTGGGCATCTGCATCTGCAAAGAAACAGTAATCCCCTAGCCAGGGGACAGAGAGCTTAGAAGTGTTTGGATGCCAAGTAGATGAGAGGCCCACCACGGAGAGATAGCCATGGCCTTTTACCTTGTAGGAGTGATCTTGCTCAATCCAGAAGAGGACAAAGCTTAAGGGAGACCTCAAGGAGAGGCTGAGAAGTGGGTGAGAGAGTGGCTTCTGCGACGCATTTCTAGTAGAGGTGGCCACCAAGGCAGAGATGGCCAAGGTGACATTAGAAAAGGGTCCAGATGGAGACGACTCATCGTACATGGTACACTCCCCCAGTGAGTGATAAATGCATGCAAATGAAAAAATTCCATAGAAAATTTCTTTTTTTGAGATTGTATCTATATACACACATTAAACAATATAACCACCTTGTCATTAGTGGAAAATAATGTAACAAATTGATCATTCTAGAATAACATATAATTTTGAGCTTTTCAAATATGAAATAGATTAAAAGCTCTAGATAAATGCCACAAATTATCAATCTAATTAGGGAAAGGGTTGAAGTCTCCAAACAAATCCAAACACCATTGATAGAATTCATGGTGGTAGGATTGAAAGAACAAATCAATTCAAGACCAGATGGCCTGAGCATAGGGACGAGACCAAAAAAATTATTAAAAGATTATGGTTTAGAACAGAAAGGGAATTTAAGATTGGGTATGCCGATGTGACTTAGAAGTTTTCCAATAAGGAGGCCCTAATAAATTAGGCACTAAAGAAAATAGTTAACTTTAGGCTCAAGAAGGGAGTTTCAAGAACTAAGGAAATCCTGCAAAGCTAAGTGGATTGCACAAATTTCAGGCCTTAGTGGGTGTTAAGTCTTGGGAATGGCAGGTGAGATG
The DNA here is from genome assembly GCA_019776745.2 of Taxus chinensis. Taxonomy (NCBI): domain Eukaryota; kingdom Viridiplantae; phylum Streptophyta; class Pinopsida; order Cupressales; family Taxaceae; genus Taxus; species Taxus chinensis. The sequence goes on from JAHRHJ020003415.1 coordinate 10,900, forward strand.
GGGCTCAACAGCTAGTAAACGGTGTCAACATTTTAGTAGAGAAATGCAATATCATGATTCCACCACCAATCACACCACCATGCATACGGGGAGTTAAGCCCAAGTTTGTGAAGCACAATATCTTGCATCAATTCTTGAATTTTATAGATATACGGGAGGTTCGAATTAGAAATACTAAATTTTTTTTGATCTTGAGCCAAGGAATTTAATCTCTTTGGGAGACCAAATCCAGAATGGTGCGAATCTGCTTGTGAAAAATCCAAAGATTTTTAATTTTGTAGTTTCCACAAGAGAAATATTATCATCAGTGATGAAGGAAGGTTACCAGATATTCTAATAATTGGAAGCGAGCCTGGTGCTCGAAAGCCATCACCAATCCAACACAATATGGGTTTTGATGTGGGAGCACAACTTCTGCATGGCATAACTTTTGATCCGACCGTTGGATCGTCTTGAGATTTTCCTAGGTAGTAGATCTTGATTAGTAATATGCCACGACCAAATTTTTCAAAAATGTTGTTTCCATTTTGGCATATTTTTGCGGCCAAATTTCTTCATCTAGTGGAATAATTTTTTCTATGATTTATAGAATAAATAAAATTTTGGCGTGAAGCTTTAATTATTAAGGCATATGGGTAAGTGCACAAAGTTGGGGGGTCAAAAAATGAACAAAAATCCAAAAAAATCAAAATGCGTACACGTTATATTATAACACGATCATCCTTTTTAAATTGTCAGGTTTGGGATTTACCAAGGCATAACACGTATGTGTTATAATGTGTACGCGTTATGCCTACTATAAAGGAAAAAAAGAGGCATGAGCCTGTATCATTTTATCTCCCTCAAACATGAGTTTCAGAGCTTAACCGCGCCCTCGCATTTTTTCATTCAACTAGATCTCAAGCTCAAAGGATTGTTTCTGGATCGCCGGGAAGATCTGAATCAACAATGGTGCCACGAAGAAGAGGTAAGCAAAATTATTTTCTCAAAATTGCATTGAAATATGATAATTATAGATTAAAATTTGAATTGAATTCATATTTTTTATTGTTACAGTTAGAGGTCGAGGGAACCAACCACAACTAAACCTTGTTATTCTTATCATCCCTTCTGACACTCCCACAATTTCTCAACATCCCCCAGGTAGTCAAGAAGATTTAGCAGCCCACATAGTTGAAAACAAAATTGAAATTGAGGATTTAATCCAAGCAATGAGGGATTCACAATCTACAAACCCCCACCGCGCCTCTCTTACAAAAACATTGGAGGCATTACTTGTATAAGTTGACACAGAAACAGGGAAAATTGATCGTTGGACAACTTACAGAGAGGAGTGTAGGGTTTATTATTCCAAAAAATTGTCATATGTGGATGTAAAGAAAAAATAAATTTCAAATGACCTCATATGCGCCTTATTCACAGACCCACACACTAATTTTCATGTTTCGTTGTCATGTAAATGGTTTCCCATCCATTGGTGTAATAATAACTTCATTAAAAATAATTTTTGGGACCGATGGTGGATAGTATTTGATTTTCCACCGTGTAATAACAACGAGGTGCCACTATACTTTCTGAGGAAACTCTATTACAAGTTTATCCTCAACGAGATCCCAAATTATTTGGATTTTAGAGATTTCCAGGGTTGAGGAAAAGGATTTACACAGGATCGACCAGGTGCACAACATGCACCTATTCAGTATGGTAGATTCCCCACACAGAAGCCCCCTCACCCTGAGATTTTCCCTCAAGCAGTAAAGGAGATAGTAGAGATTGATACACTCCATGCGCTTCAGGGGCTATCTGTGACCCTTGTTTGACATACGAGGGATATTTCTGAGCCGGATGCTCATGGAGGTGCACTGAGTATTACCTCAGGGAGTACTAGCATGAGGCCGCATCTTTTCTTGTCATGTGGTAGCATATGTTTGGGTCCCGAGGAGGACAATACTTTCATGTGTACTGATTTTAGTGCACCTAGTGCTAGGGGTGCACATGATAATGTCACTATGTCAGATGTCCTTTTGAGTGAGACATTTGGTTTACATTCATCGATGTCACCTTCACAGGTAAATTTGTTATGTTTTTTTATGTGTGTTACAAAAAATTTGGAGTACTTGATTTACTTATATATGTTAAATTTTTGAAATAACTATATTTTTATATGTATATGCATTGATATTCCATCAGCACGCGGGAGGCACATCTTCATCCCGACCATAGGCGGTGAGCACCATGCATACACATACATTCAAAGAGGTAATTTAGAATGTTAATTATGTAAAATTTTCACATACACGTGTGTATATATATTAGTTTTGAAGTCATATATATATATATATATATATATATATATATATATATATATATATATATATATATATATATATATATATATATATATATATATATATGTTCTTGTATGCCCATCTAACTCACGTGATTATACATGTTTGATAAAGATGTTGACTTCACTAGACACCCCACCATCTCTGCGAAAAGTAGATAAAGGTGTTGCCGCTGCGATTTCATCTACATAACAACTCACTAAGGTATTCAAACAACACGTAAATTTTGTTAAATTTCTTGTGTAATCCATATTATGTTAAATTACATGTTAGTAATGTCTTTCATTGTATAATTATTAAATTATGTTAATAATGTCCTTCATTGTGTATATGTAGGAGTTACCTGTGATAGGTAGCAACCCAGTTCATTTGATTCACAGGTGTGGTGGGGTAAAAAAAATAGTTCTATATTGATAAAATTAATTAAAATATTGTCATTATGTACATACATGTACTTAGTTCTATTTTCGCTAATTCTGATGTTAGATTTTATGATCTTATGTGTATGTAGGGAGCTTCAACCCCCTCCAATTTGACTTGAGGGCACGGACTCCTCCAGATTGTCGTCTCTATACTGTAGGAGCTCTCGATGACTCGTCTGAGTGTGGGATGCAAATTCGGCATGATCGAAAACTTGTGGTAAGTTTGTGTATTTATGTAAATACTTTCATTCTAGCATGGTCTTACATACATGTTGAAAACATATATAAATTAAGTTTTGACAAAAAAACATTGTTTGCATTTACAAGCTCATCTACAGGCGAGTATTCAGCGAAAGAGGACTCGAAGCATGGGCTCGAACGATCCAAAGTCTCATAGATCTCCATCTTCATCTAAGGGAGGGGCCTTCTTGAGCAAGGCCAAGAGAGGGATAAATTTTGATGAGTAAGAAATATATATGTCTTACATGACATTGTTTTTTTATGCATGTGTGTATGGCATTGTATGTACACCTATATGGCATTTGAACTTGATGGCATATGACCTATTTGGGCATTCTTGTATTTATTATGCACATTAAAATACTATTTGGAACTTGAGGAATTTTGTATGAGACCTTACATTTCTAAGATTATTTTCGCATGAAACTAATATGATGTGCACTTGACAATATTTCAAGACATTATGTATTATTTTTTAATTTATCGGTGATGTACATGTACTAGCATTTTCAATGTATAATATGCATCAAACTTTTTGGAAATCAATATTTATATAATGTATGTATATAAAGAGTTACCTAATCTGAGTAATTATTCATTCAATTTATCAATGTGTATATGTGTATTTACCTTACTTGTGCTTCTTCTTGCTCATTGTCTCTTTGTACGGGTTCCTATCTTATCATGCACTTACTACATTCTTTTATGCTTCTTAGTCTTCTCCCCTGTTAAAACACTTGAGAGTCGTCACAATTTGATGCCTTTCATTTGTTGATATTTTGAGAATGTCTCTCCATATACATTACTCCAATGTTTGAGAATGTCTCCAGATGCAATGCCATTCTAATTCAGAAACTCAATGATTCTTGATTGTCTAATCCTGTCCAATTCGTGTTATTACCTTTAAATTTTTAGGCATTTCAAGTTATTTGGAAATCACACCACACCCTCCACTAGGCTTGATGACTACCCCTATCGTTTTGAAGGCGCTTTTGAAAGCATCTATGGGTTTATCATAGCATAAATTATCAATGAATGGAAGGTCACTAAGCCGTAGGCCAGCTGACTCCCATCCATAACTAAACAAGAAATATTTACTAGGTCGTTTGAGCACTCTTATCTGTTTTGGTAGTCATACCCTTTTCAGGGTTAATTACGAATTATCAAGCAAGGGAATCATAGTAAATATCAAAGCTCTTATGTGACCATACGCCCAGTACCGAGCTAGCCTAAAAGCATTAGCTATCACCACCTAAGGTTGCATCCATCAAGCATCTAAGAGCCTCCACTTGCATCCATCTAGCCACCATCCAACGTGTTGACATAAGGGTTGGTCATTCTGCATACACTTCATAGGAGGGAAGTCCATTCTATCCCATGCACACATCTACTGCATTTCTGGGGACATCTAGCTACTTTGACTCAGACTATCAATAGTGCGAGCGTTTGCAAACAAGAGCCACAATGAGGGCACTAAATTTCGATGCACACACACGGAACTACATTGGGTCGAGGATGTAGTAGCAGCGCTTCAGCATGCAAGTTTCACCATTGTGACAGCTAAGGACAGTCTCTAGGACCCCTAAAGTTATGAGAAATCTTTCTTTTCGAGGATTTGATGTGTTTTGGTTTTAGGGCTTTTGCAGAGTCATTACTTCATTGAACGAGGTTTCTAGCGACTCCGGCGATCACTGTGCAACCTCATAGCGACCAAAGGCGAACAATAGCGAATCACCTCGCGACCACTCGAAAGAGGTTTTCGTAAGCATTGGTTCCGTCCCACATAGGCTACCGTTTGCAAAATACATCATCTAGGGAGCCTTGCACTGGCTTAGACTACCCTATTTCACGCGTTTGCAAACAATAGGACAGCGAGAGAACTCCATGGAAGATCGATAAAACTCGTGACAGGATTTTGTTGAGGGCTCCTAATGTGCGATGCTTCTCAAATCTAATGTTCATGTCCGGTCAACACTGTCATGCACAGTTCCAGAATTTCACCTGTCAAAGATACCAGCGAAGGTTTTGGCCTCAGGGCTCTTAAGCAACTAGGCTTGGACGATTTTTATTGCCATAGTTTGAACTTGAGTTAATTTATCGAACCAAAATTTATCCTCCACTAGTATTTACTGCTACAATAGCAATCACATTAGGCATATATTCCCATAGTTAGCTTCAATCCAAAAAGCATTCCCTTAAGTGAGGTGAAGGAGTGTGAAGCATTTTGTGATCCCTAGCAAAGCCTGACGCAGACTGCTAGTCATTTAAAGCGTTTACAAAGCAAAGGGAGAAGCTCTTCCGCAAGAGGTGAAGAAAGTGCTAGATGAATTGACTAAGATTGTTTCTAACAAGATTACAATAGATGGATTACACCAATGAGATGCATAAGTCATCAAATGGGTTTGATCCCACGATCAAGTCTACCAAACAAAGCAGCATATTGGTTGACATCGCAAGAGAATGCACTCGTTGTAGAAATAGGTTCAAGTTATTGGACAATGGATTGATTCGTAAAAGTTGAGTCTAGGTGCAATACCAATAGTATTAGCACCTAAGAAAAATGGAGAATGTGCACAGGTAGCATAGGCAATCTAAAACAGATCACAATCGAAGTAGCAAGTTCTCGTTGCTACCCCGAGAATGGATGATTTGTAGTTGGATTGGTCTCATGAGCTTCCGTTTACAAACTATATTGTATGACAATCATACGACTTGACTTAGACTACAGTATATCACCAAATTTGCATAAGATGAGATGGAGTGTGGAGAGACAACATTCAAAACTCGAGGACTTGATAAAATGGTTGCCTATGCCATTTGGCTTGACAAATACACCAAGTAAATTTGAGGTCATTTGATGTAATGACGATGTCTCTAGGGTGCCATGGAGTTTGGGTAAGTTGTTATTGTCTATTTAGATGATAGTCTTGATTTTGGGCAACAGGGCTCTTAAGGTACTAGGAACACTTGCAGTGATTTGTGCAAAGTTCTACTTTGGAAAGATGGTGACGAATCACACAACTATGTTGTTCTACTTTCAAATTTGGAAAATGATAGATTTACTTGAAAAATTAGAGCTTCGTGACTGATTATCTAGTGCTATAGAAAGGAAATTGTAGAGAAGGAAGGAATTAAAAAACTTCAACACCAAAAATTTTATCTTAGAAACCTCCAGTGGAGGAAAATCAGTTGGGAAGGGAAACTACTCTTTCTTCCCAATTTTATTGGTCTATTATAGACAATTTTAGAGTTTATTACAATAAGTATGAAAAGAAGCAGCAATGTAAAAATTCTCTCCAATTACTTGCTTGTTCTATTTCTACACCTTTCTCCTACAAAGTCCACTCCAGCACTGAAGATCTTTCTCACTGCTCTTATTAAACTCTGCTTCTCGATCTCTCTAGATATTTGAATGCCTATTCTCTTTCTCCTATCATGAATTTATAGGCCTTCCTATGTCCTCCCATGCATTGGAGGATGTGAAAGGGAATGGAATGGGAAGAGGCATAATTGGGAACTTCAAATTCACGTCCATTCGCATTCCATTCTTCTTTTCTGTTTGAAAGAGTCAGAACTACCACCCTAAGTAAATTGGTGGTCTCAGGACCGCCACCTTGGATGCAGCAATAGTTTTAGTACTTCCACCCATGCAGGGTGGTGGTTATGAAACCATCGCTCTGCACAAAGCAGCAGTTCCTTCCAGAACCTTTGTTTACCTCATTTTATTCACTTTTCTCATTTCTCCTTCTTAGTGATAATGGAATTGATGAAGTGGTATGTTTTTATAGATCCCTATGGATCATTCCTCCCCTACTTAAAAGGAGGATTTTTTTCCCACAAAATATTATTGGGGGAGTGGTAGAGGAATCAACTCCCTCTCATGATCATTCGAGTACCACTGGGTCTGCCTTGGTGTCTTCTCTCATCCAACCTACCAAGACTCCTGTGGATTTCTAGTTTGTAGCTCTAGTGCTACATCCTCCTTTGAGTTTGCCTTGAGTACAATCCTCTTTAGAAGGAAACTTATGTATCTTTCCTTCTTTGTCCTGCAAAGATGACGTTAGTGGATGCGAGCTCTTGAAACTGGATATCGTGTGCATCTAGCATGAAGTATGGCCTAAAGGTTTCTTCTCCAACCTACTCAATTATGGCAAAGGTCCCATACTATATTTGTTTATTCCTTCTTACTTGTCTTTGTATCTTGAGATGGATTGGCTGAATCCTCTCTAAGTACGTTGCTGCTATAGTCACCACCATTCCTTACATCTCCTCTTCTTCTTGTTGCCCCATGGTCAGGTCCAATGAGTCTATAGGTAGATATGATGACTGCATAGAGGAATTTTATTTTTCTCCTTAAATGAGCAGTTGCTATGGTGGCTTCTTCTGCAAAAACTGACAAGTTTCTATCCAAATTCTCCATCCTTTCATCAGAAATATCCGTGCTCTCATGTCCATTTTTCTTTTCTTCCAATGAAAGAAAAAAAAAACTAATGGTTTTCCTAAATAAGTCTGGGTGCTTGGTTGACACTTAACATAGCCTTCTTTGATTTACTCTAGTGTGCCCAAATATTAAAACTAGAATCCATCCTAGACCCATATGTACCGGTTCTCCCTCCTTGTGAACACAACATCCCTTGGCATACAAGTATGGACTTCTGAAGACAACTTTAAATGCATCAAGTGAAATAATATCAACCTCTAATACATCTATGTATTGGGTATTTATCCCAAACTGAATCTTAAACTTCCTTGTAACTTGTATTTCTATACCCTTGTTCACCCATCCCAGTGGGTATGGATGTGGATGCACGTAAGTATCTAAACCAAGTTTTTCAACAACCACATTAGAAATCAAATTTGACTGAGAACTAGAATATACTAAAGCGTTTACCTTAGTCTTCTTGATTTGGATTCTAATTTGAAATAGCTTATAAATTCTTCTTCTTATGCTTGCCCCTGTACATGTTAGTGGCCATGCATCCCAGCCTCTCATCTACATCTGAATCACCCTCAATCTCCACTTCTCTTTCTATCTTTATCGTGGCCATGGATTTCTTAGAATCCTTGGTTTGGTTCTTTGGCTGTAATTCTGGATGCAACTTCCAACATGTGGTGTTAGTATGTTCATTTATATCACAATTCTTACAAGAAATTCTTAGGATCTTTACAAAGTATGTAAAACAACAGTAGCGGCATGTTTACATTTCCATTTACCTTTGCTACTTGTCTTGCCTTGCTCTTTGTCCTCTTGTTCTGTTGAATGGTCTCCCTTTGGATCAATTTCTCCTTACTTCTTCTCATCATCAATGTAGTATGCTTGTATACAAGCTTCAATGAGATCCTTGGGCTTCATGGAGATTACCTTCCTCCGAAGCTGAGTGTGAAGTCCTCCCAAATACTTGTTCTGGAATGTCCTCATCCTCCAAGTCCATATTAAGGAACATGGCTTGTCTCTGAAATTTCATAGTGTAGTCTTACACGCTTTGAACACTACCCTGTCTAGAGTACTGCCACTTAATCATCATGTCAGTGTTATGGCCAATAGGATAGAAGTTAGCTCTAATCAATTCTTTAAAACCTTTTCAAGTACTAGACAATAGGATGTTTATTATTCTCACAAGTGGGTAGATGGGTTTCCCACCAAACCAGAGCATGACCCTCCATTTTGAGATGTGAAAAGGTGATCCTTTGTGCCTCAGTAACATTATGCACACTAAAGTAGACTTCCAAATATTTTATCCATTTATTCAATAATTCTACATCTAATTGTCCTTTAAAATTCTTTATTTCCACTTTTGTTTCAAATTTAACAAGGTGTATGTGAAGATTTTACCTTCTCACTTACAATTGGCATCTCTTCATGCTCTTCCCATTCCTTCCTCTTGTGGCTCTTTCTGATACCAATTTTTTCAGCTAGTGCTCAAACCAATGAGTCTATGGAATCTTGCTTAAACAAAGCTATCTTTTGCAGATCTGAAATCTCTTCTTGTATTTCTATGCAATCTATCCATCGTTGTCTCTAGCATCTCGACTCTATGGACCAAGTTCTCTTCCTCTATTTGAGATCGAATTCTCTTTTTCCACTTTTTTGTAGAAATATCTAGCTTGCAAGGTAGACACTTATTCACCTTTGGACGTTGTCACTGTCATAAAAAATCACAAGAAAGATTCAAATACCATAGTCCTGGATATATAATCAGCTCTGATACCAAAATGATCCGTAAACTTCTACTTTGGAACTCTACGAATCACACAACTATGTTGTTCTACTTTCAACTTTGGAAAATGACATATTTGCTTAAAAAATTAGATCTTCATGACTATTTATCTAGTGCTATAGAAAGGAAATTACAGAGAAGGAAAGAATTAAAACACTTCAACACCAACAATTTTATCTTTGAAACCTACAATGGAGGAAAACCAGTCGGGAAGGGAAACTTCTCTTTCTTCCCACTTTTATTGGTCTAATATAGATAGTTATAAATTACAATAAGTATTAAAATAAGTAAAAAAGTAAAAATTCTCTTCAATTACTTTCTTGTTATGTTTCTACACCTTTCTCATACAAATTCCACTCCAGCATTAAAGATCTTTCTCACTTATCTTATTAAAATCTTCTTCTTGATCTATCTGGATCTTAAAATGCCTCATTCTCTTGCTCCTTTCATGCATTTATTGGCCTTCCCATGTCCTCCTGTGCATTAGAGGATTTGAAAGGGCATGTAAGGGGAAGAGACATATTTGGGCACTATCAGATTCCATGTCCATTTGTGTTCCATTCTTCTTTTCTATTCGAAAGTGTCAATACCACTGCCTTGAGTAGACCAGTGGTCTCAAGATTGTTGCCTTGGCTAGGTAGTGGTTCTAAAACTCGCCACTCTGTACAAAGCAATGGTTCCTTCTAAAAACCTCTGTTTACCTCATTTTGTTCACTTTTCTTGTTTCTCCTTCTTGGTGCTGATGGAACCGATAAAGTGGTGTGTTTTTCTAGATCCCTATGGATTAGAGGGGAAATTAGTACTCTTTGTTGTCCCGTCTATGAGGAAGACCCCTAGCGGCTGAAGATCCTTCTCCCCACGAATTGACCACAATTGCAATCCTATCCGGATGGTCTACACAGTGTGTGATAGTCATCTTGATTGTATGCAATTTCTAGAGCCTCCCAAGTGCATATATTTGCGTCCTCGTGCAAATCCTCTTCGAGGTCAATCCTTTACATGTGTCATAGACCTGTGTTCTCGTGCATAGATCATCACATCGGTAATCTATTGAATATTCTCTAACCGGTCAGATCTGCAAAGAAGCAAGGAGTTATATCTCTAAGTAGATGGCCAGTTCTATGGAATTAAATATTCATTTATATGTGGCCTTCTGCCTTGGATCCTCACATCCGGATTCACTTGTTTTTTGAAATCTGTCTTTGACAGCAGGTTTGTTGTTTGCCATTGCCTACATAATCATAGGTGCCATAACAACAAGCTCGGTGTACATCAATCCAACACGTCAGGCAATCAATCAAATCTAAAAAAAGATATGCTATCATTTTTGTGTGGCTATCAAAGTCGTTTTGTCAGATCAGAAGTTTAACGTTATGTTTTGGAAGAAGACATTTTGTTTCTACGGATCTCTTCCTCTAATCAACTTCCCTCAAGCGGTGGTTCATAGTTTTGGGTGGAGCTGACTTCTACACGTACCTAGAATCTCTACATCGATGGTATTCTGCACAGACACCAGAACATTTTAAGTGAATATATTTGGAGAATTATTCCAAAACCATACGTCAATTGCAAGGATCTTACCAAGATATACGTACTGTCACTATTGAAGGAGCTCGCTATTCTACATTCATTGGTCAGATGTTGTTATTTATTGTAATTGTCATTAAGATAAGTGAGGAAGCCAGCCATTTATGCATTTAGGTTAGTTTAATAGTTGGTGGGATAATATTCATTAGTCAAAGTCCATTTGCGTTGTGTTAAGTATCCTCATTTAAGTCTAGTGAGTCATTTTACATCGTTGTCACATGTCAAAATTATATTGGGTGTCTTTAGTGTTAATTGTTAATGTGTGTCAAAAGAGAGTATTCGTGTCAAAAATTCGTCAATAGTCGTTTTTTCAAGAGTCCAAATATTCAAAAGTGTCCATTATCATTAGTCTCATTGTTGAAGGTCAATATAATCAAATTCCTTTGTTTATGTTAATGTCAATAGTTTGTCTTAAGGTAAAAGAGTCGAATGCTTTTTCAAATGGTCAATTTCATATATAGGTTAGTCTATTATGAAATTCAGTCATATTTTTCCTGATTGTAAATGTCATTGTAATGTCATAGTTTGGTATTCATAAGTCATTTATAGTCAAATTGTCAAAAAAATTGTAAAAAAAAAAAAATTGCCTCCCACGGACGCATTTTCGTTGAAATCCGACGTCCGAGTTGTAATTGTGCTTTATGATCACATCCAACTAAGTTAGGCAGCTCGTATACTTGAGGACGGAGGCATAGGAGGTTGGAGGTCGATCAACGACCTCTCGTCAGTCATCAAACGACTCTCTCGTCAGTCATCAACGACGGGGCCGCACGAAGCTGTGGTGACAGTGTGTGTGTGTGTGAGTTTGTTTTTTTCTATTTCAGAGTTGCAGTTTTGTTTTAGTTGTGTGCAGTATGATTTCAGCATTCATGTTTTGTGGTGAATAAGTGAAATGTTCACATTGAGGGGGGGAACATGGTCTCAATGTTCCATTTTCATTTTTTTTGTCCCGCTTTTTAGTTTGTATTTCAGTGAGCAATGTTTCCTAAATAATTCCTTGAAGGAAAAACATAGTGGAGATACTAAAGAACAAGGAAAAGCAACATCAAGATATTGAGGTTGTTGGTTTTCCTGTAAAACCATCATTTGTTGAGGTTGTCGGTTTGTCCTGTAAAACCATCCTTTTGAGGTTGTTAGCTGTCTTGTTTGTAAAACCATCCATGTTGAGGTTGTTAGCTGTCCTGTAAAACCATTCATGTTGAGGTTGGTGGCTGTCCTATAAAACCATCCAGATCATGAGCATGCACGGGCAGCACCTGCGAAAGAAGTGCGATTGTTTTTCTCCCATGTCCGCACTAAGGGGGGGAATGTTAGGAATACTTTCGATTGTACTCACATTTATTTGGGTTAATAGTTTGTTATCATACAACTACTAGATTTACATGAGAAAGTGTATGATATGAGTTGTTAAAAAACAACTCGTTATATTAAGTGAGTGTTATTCGAGCTTTGTTAGGCCTCTTATTTAAAGGAGATGTAATAGCCTATATAATGGCATACTTTTCTATTGAATATAATATACTAAGAATTGTTGGGTTTATTTTGTTCACCTCTGCTGCTATACCAAGTCTTTTGTATTTTGAATGATAATATGTGGCAATTAATAGTAGGGAATCAACATAGGCAAGGGTTTCTAAGTAATAGGTGCATTTGCAGTCATGAAGTGGGTGACGGGTTTGACATTGTGCTCTAAGGAAGTCATTGAGTGGAGACTTGGAGGTTTGTAATGTCCCCAAATGGACATATTTCACCCCCCAAATGGATTTTAGGCAAAACCCCAATCCAAAAAAACAAGTTTTAGGTAATTTATAAAATATTTCAATGCAAATCTGAATGTTATATGAAAAAATGGGCGACTTACATAAGAGAGGAAAACCCGCCAAATGAGATGTAAAACTACTGAATACTTGATGGAAACAAATCAGCAATTTTTGTAAAGGTAAAATCATAAAAAAAAATACCAGATTTGGACTTCAAAACAGGCTGAAATAATTTATTAATTTTTTCTCCAGACAGTTGTCCTCATACGCAGCTGGAAAGTGCTAAATCCATGAACCAAAAAAATATAAAAGTGGGCTGATTCGATCCTCAAAAATCAGACATATGAACAACGATCAAAATTTGATCCTAAACAGCTCTGAAACCTCACAAACCAGCTCTCTCCAAGTAGGTCACTCCTAGAAAAAGGTTGGAAATAAAGAGAAAACACAACTATTCTTCCTCTTCAAAACCCTTGTGAAAATCTGCAACTTCAGCCCTCAGACAATTGGAAAATAACTGGAAACTCTCAGCTAACTCCTTTATGCACAATGGAAACCCTTGTGTAGAGAATCCTCTTAACTAGGAGAAAAAATTTGTCCTTCTACTAGATCTCTTAGAGGGTTTTTGTCCTCAAGAGATTATTTCTAAAGGTTTTTCACCCTTAGAAATATTTTGCAAAGCTCAAAGGCTCAAACAAAATTCAAATTTTATAAAATAGAAAAGCATGTCTTCAACAAGCAAGTCGACTTGCTTTTATAGATGAACTTGGCCGAATAGCCACCCTCATCTTCCAACCAGATTTCACCTCCCGCATTTAATGCTTTTTTCCACCTTTTTCATCCTCCAAAGGGGTCGCATTTTCTCCTAGGGGAGAATAATAAACATAAAAATATATTTCCCTTTTTCTTATTTTAACTTTGTTTTTCTTTTTCTATTTTTAATTGACTTTATCATTAATAAATTAATATAAAGTTCTTATAATATTATATTATATTGCACTTTTATAATTAATTTACTATGATAGGTTTTCCCTCTTTATCACCCTTTAGCTGTCAAGAAACAAAATTGGGCTAAAGGTCTTTGACCGAGAAGGGAGAGGGATCGGGGGGACAAACTCATGGGAGGAGTGGTTCAGCTGGGATTGGAAAAGAAAAATTGGCTAAGGTGTCTACCACTTGGAAACAGCCACGTGGATTGTGTTGGAAAAGAATTTGTGTGGTGAAAATAGGAGGCCAACACAATATTGTGAACAATATTATCCATTTTTCCAGTTGGAGGGAAAAGAAGGGGCTGGTAGTGGCAAGTTGCTGGAATGGGTTGCTTGGGATAGCCATCAAATGATAAGTTGGGTATCACCTTCAAATGTTATGTTGACCAGGCTTTGTGATGCCATAGTGGCAATCGATCAATTCATCAAAGTTGTTTGTCTGTGATCCTATATGGTGGGCATAGGCATAACAATAAACCCCTTGTTTGTTCTTGATGATGCCTCCAATGTTGGCTTTGTCAGGGTTCAATTTGTCTGCTCCGTAAATCAATTTATGTTGGTGAGGTGGAGGATCCCTCAGACTCTGGGCTTCACAATAGCCATTTCATATGGAAGTTAAAATAAATATTCCACTTGGTGAGGTGCTGGAAGACTGCAGGCTGCCTTTGTGGTGGCTAAAGTGACATAGAGTTGTACTCCTGATATTGGCTTTCAGCCAGTGGATTTTGGTTGAAGTTGGATGCGATTCAAGCCTTTTGTGGTGACTGAAGTGACGTAGAGTTGTACTCTTGATATTGACTTTCATCCAGTGGAGGATGGTTGGATTTGGATGTGGTTCATAGTTGAAGACACGTGAATTCTGTTTACTCCATATATGCTAGAGAATGTGCCTAAATGCTATATTGGCCATATGGCGTAACATGGGCATATTTGTATTGATTCACCTTGGCCTTTTTTGAGTGTGTAAGGAATGCAAGCTTTCTTGGAAATCAATTATGTTATCTGCAATTTTTTGGCCTATGACAAAGGCTGATAGGCAATAAAAGACGATGCATGATAGGAGGGGCCTGATCCAATTAGCTAACAGTTTGGAAATAATCTTGTATATCATATTGCTCAAGGTAATATGCAACCATTGGGATAATTGATGTTCTTTGTTGGTTTTACGGATGATAATGAGTTTTGTGTTGTTCATTTGTTTCAGCATTTTCTTATTCTGGCACAATTCCTCTACCACTTCCAACAGTTCAGGTTTGAGAACATCCCAAAATGTTTGGTAGAAGCATCCATTGAAGCCATCAGGGCCTAGTGCTTTTCTTGGATCAAAGGAGAAGACAACTTCACTGAGTTCTGTTTTTTTGACTCGCCGCAAGATAATGGCTCCATCAGCATTCTGAACTATCCGGGTGATGTGATTGAGAACAAAAATTTGAGCATTCCTAGTAGCTTATTCAAGTGGTAGCTCTTGTAGAAAGTCATAAACGTATGTGGTAGAATAGGATAGCTAACCACTTTGCGTAGTGATATATTGACCTTTGGGTTGTTGAAGCATTGCACAATGTTCAATTGTTCCTGATTTTGAGTGGAGGCATTATTGGCAAAATATTTGGTACAATGAAAATATGGGTTTTCACAACAGTTTGGAGACAAAAGACTCTCCTCTAATAGATGGGGAGGCTCCATTTATGGAAAATAGGAAAAAAGAAAATATGTACAATATTTACAAGAAAAATGTATATGGGTTTTTTGTGTAATGGGTTTTAACATGAAAGATAAGAGGGAGAGGGAAGGGGATGAGGAGAGAGAGAGAGAGAGAGAGAGAGAGAGAGAAGAGAGAGAGAGAGAGAATGGAAAGCAAAAGCATACATAAATAAACAAATGTAGATTTTATTTGCATGCGCCAAAAAATGCACAATAGAAAGATAAACAAATAAATGTTGTAATTTTGTATTGCATAAAAGAAAAAAAAGACTAACTTTGCTATCACTAGAGAATCCTAGACACAAGGTTTTAAAATTATCCCTATATTTCTTATTTAAAAATGAACACAATTTCCTTTTCTCTTGCTTTCCTACAAAATTTCAAACAACATTCAATATCTCTTTACAATGAATAGCCAACCATTTTTTATAACCCACCAGAAAGTATAAAAGGTAGTTAGAGGTCCAACTTACATTAGGGACGACTTAACGTCACTTCTTGAAATTAAAATAATTTCGTTCACTACAACCATATGAGGACTTTATTGAAAAACAAAATAAACAAACTTAAAAAACAAAAAAAATTAAATTTGAAAACCCTACACATCCTATTCTGCTTCTGATCACCAAGGTCACTGTTCAGGCGCGAGGTGAGAGCACACACAGAGTTCGGATTTTTTAATTTAAAAAAACTAAAAAACTTTTAAAAAAAGTAAAAAAGAATTATATTATTAAACTCTACACATCCTATTCTGCTTTTGATCACCAAGGTCACACGTCATAGGTCCGCCATCATGCCATGATCCTACTCAGAGTTTGGATCATATTTATAATCTAAAAAAAGAATATATGTTTTTTACTTGGGGGGCAACGCACTCCCCCCTGTTTTAGCATTTTTGTCAGTTGTATTTAGCATCTACTATTTTAAAATTACTAACATTTCGTGCTACATCATTGACATCATGATCAATGATCACACGTGCACATCATTTGTGATCATTGATACATGCATTAACATTTTCTTTACAAAAATGACAAAAAATACTTCATCAAATATGGTTCATACTCCCCTTGAAGGGTCTAAAATCACCTTCAAAATGAATGATTCACCAATCACTCTTCACGCTCTATGCATTCATGATTATCTGCTTAACAACATAGTTTAAACTCTTCCTTCATGACGCTGGTCTTTAGATGTCTACTGGTTCACACTTGACAATGCTAAAGGCATACTTCTTTCATAAATGACCACAAAATCTATGGCACTTTACGCAAGACAAAATTCAGAATCAATGATCTTTTAGACCATGGAAACTCCCAAGAGCTTCACTCATTATATATCTATGAAAGTGTGTCTAGTTCCAAGGTCATACTCAAATGATTGAGGGTCTAAATCGCCGCAAATGAACCTCATGCACATTCAGCTGGAATTGTGCCCTATGCTTGGATGGATAACGCATTGTCCGTTTTTTCTGAATGTTACACATTGTGACTCCCGGATGAAACCATTGCAACAAATGACGTTTTCGGTCTCCAAGTGTGTCGATTATTGAACGTTTTTGTCCTCAGTAGGATCCAATGAGGAGTTCTTTCCTCATAGGCCAAAAATGACCGTGCTCAATGCTCCGTAAACGTTTCTTCCGAAACGGGCACTCTGCTCACCCGTGATCACATTCACAATGAGCCATCACAGTTACCTTTAAATCTTTTTTCGTACTCTTCCATTGGTGCAGCATCCATGTTGACCTTTACTCCTAGATAACATAGGCTTTTCCTACTTAGGCCTGAGAGAGGACGACCTCCCCTATTTTAAACATATCTAGCACAAATACTTAGTATGCTCCATTTGGGCATCTTTTAATGTTCACATGTGTAATTCACATGGCACTTTTCCCTCTGGGATAATAATCACGAGTTATAGTTAAAATTATTAAAATAACTGACTGCTAATGAGGGTTTCGACAACAGGTCCGAGAGAGTCTTCTACTTGCTTTAGTAGCTTGCACAAATGGGGGCATCTACCATTAATACTAATCACATATTAAGTTGCCTCATAAATGTAAGTTACCTTGGGCTCATTATTTTCTTCAAATCTACTTTTAGCACATTACTTTCTCATTGAAATAGATACATTCATGCCCAACATTGACAAGCTTTGCACTGATTTCTGACATTGCTAGGAAATGGGTGCTTTTTATTTTATTCGCAGGATTATCACATGCTCAATTAATCATGATAGCACTTTTATGCATATATTATGTACAAACACCATCCACAGTCTAATTGCTTTACAGGTCAATATGTCTTGGTAGATCCATTGTTTCTATTCATAACCAATCACTTCGCACTCATGAATCCTTGTGCAACATTCAAAGACCATCTACAGCCAATTTCACTCTTGATAATTACAGGTCGATCTTTATCACAATTGAGTGTTGACATCTGTATTTTAGAATCGGACTTGGCTATGCTACTTTTGGTGCACTCCAACACCTGTTTGAATCTTTCAAATTACATGCTTGGGTGCTTTCACCATGAACTATAAATCCCCTACCAATGCTGCTTTCTAACCATGCTTTTCTGTTGCATTTAATCTCTTCCTCTGATTTTGTACGCTGCAACCCCACATATAATGATTCTTACCAATCATTTAAAACCTGAACAAGCCCTATAAGCCACAATTTAGCAGCTCTAATACTACATATTAACATTTAGTCTCAATATGGGACCAACACTAGGTTTCAATTACTATGGCTCATAATTAGACTTTTCTCCTAATTGAATGCACATGTCCTTTCTGTATTATAGTTCTCCATGACTCATAATGTCTTGGGGCACTTGTTAGCACCCGTGCTCTCTCCCCTTACGATTCAAATTTTCGCTGGGGGTACCTAGCCAACTTATTACCTCCCTAACATGACCAAGAAGCATTTAGAGTACATCTTAGGGCTTCTAGTAAGCACTAGCCTTGGTAAGAGTACCATTATATTCATTGAAACCTGTTGCAAGAAGTGATCGCGACAACAAACACTTCTGGGGACGACAAGGTGGGATGTACCATTTGAGATCCCCCCACAATTCCTGTGCATTGGGAACATAGTTACGCGGGGACGTGTCGTCCCTAAACCTCCTAAATCCTAGGGGTCCTAGACGTTTCGGGGACATTGGAAACGTGTAGGAAACGTTTCCTCCACGAAATTCCAAACTTGTCCAAGTTCATCCAAGGGAAACGTCCCAGGGACGTTTGAAAACCTAAACGTCTCGGGGACGGGAGGGGGATGTTCGGGGACGTCTATACGTCCCCAGGACGTTCAAGGGACATCATCAAAATGAAACGTCCCTAAACGTCGACAACACTTTCATTACAAAGGGTTTCTTCTTTTAGAAAATAACTTTTTTCACTGTTTTATTTGTTTTAAATGCACATTAATTTCTACTTACTGCATTGTATTCTCTTTAAAAACATTTTACCAGTGGACAAACTTTGATATAGGAATACAAAAAATTTTGGGCACAAATGCACATGGTGGACTGTCACAACATACTATGACAAACCAACAACATACAAATTAATATTAAAAATTATATGAACACATAACATTAGTACAGCTGTATGTATGTTGCCTGAGTTTTTAGTTTTACTTTTTAATATGGATGTCTTGATGTGGACTGTATGCACATGGTGGACTGATATATAAAAAATGAATTGTCACAACCTACAATTCATACAATTTCTAAAATTTATCTATATATTTTTAATATTTATAATTTTATATATTATTTTAATAGTAGACACAAAAAGCCATCCCGAAACTTGGGTGCATTTCTAGCCGTCCTAAACACATACTAGAATTCATATGATTCCCACCAACAAGAAAACTTAGGTAATTGACAATTGTCTTTTGGCAAAGCTATCTTCATGTTGGTCAAGAAACAACATGTTGTTATTTGGTCTTGCATCTTACCCTACATACCCATCGTCAACATTTTATTTATGGTTATCTTTCATGGCTTTAGACACCAGTTCCTAGCCAGGATAGATCAGTGCCCGTAGCACCCCTTATCCCCTTATGGGCGCCCCTGACCCTTTCTCACCTTACTCACTACCTTTTGGGTCTCTTTTACCTTTTGGGCATATTTTTCACTATATGGGTTAGTGCCTTCCAGATTATTAATTGTGAAATTCAAATAAGGGAATCATATAGTCTACATAGTTATGTGTTTGGAGGTTGCCCCCTTGACTAGTGGCACTAAGTCATTACTATCATCACCTAAGATTGTGATTTAAAAGGCACTCTAAAGCATTTCAAAGGCATCCATCTATTTAATCGCAATCAACGGATTCATATATATGTAAGCATACTCTGCACTACACAACAGTAGGTATTAGGGGAAGTTCATTCTATTTCATCCACACATGCTATACAGGTCAACATCCTAGCTATGAAGATTTGGCTATCAAGGGGTCTCAAACGGTAGGTAATTTTTCTACAAGGGCATCTTAGGGCTACAATTTCTACACACGGACTCACCAGAACTACATGGAGTATGAGATGTAGTGCAACACTCGATTGTAATTTCACTCTCAGGATCTGACCACGTGTTTGGGTCAAGTCTGAGTCCCCATTTTAGGGTATTTCATAAATTTGTTCCGTAGGCTGCAATTGATGTGGTTTTGTTCTAAATTGTATTAGGTATTCGGAAAGTCTTGCTTTTATATAATTACAGGTAACTTCGACATTCAAGGAGTGACTTTTTTTTGTCTATTCAGACGAAGAAACAATTGCGAATCCACTTGCGACATAGTGAAAAACATATTCTGAGCCTGAACCCTAAATGCTTTTAGTCAAACCTTGGTTCCCAGTAGAAGCCATGATGAGTGCAAACAAACAAGACCTAATACTCAGGGTAGTACCACTCATGGATAAAAATTAGTCAGAATAGTGGAAGTAGAAGGAGCACTTAAGGCACTCCCTGTCCTAAGTGTTGGGCGCTTAACATATGTCTGAAATTATCCAACTTGAGTGTGAGTTGCACATATTTATACTAATCCATAGTAGTGACAAAAAATGATCTTCCAATGCTTGACTTGAAGAACAATTGGAATCAAAACCATGGCAGCCATTTCTAGATCAATTCCAGATCAATAAGTGTACCAACTCCCAACTAAGTCACTCAAGACCCACTATCAACCTTACCTCCAAGTTTTCACATTTTACACAACTTAGTTTGCTTGCACGTCGTATCTATATTTGATGTGGGGAGTAGATACATGATGCCAATTTGGTCCAGTAGTGACTCTGCATGATATTTAGATTTTATGGTCAAATTAAATTAAATCACAAATGGATCCATCAAATGGAGATGTTTATTGATGTGCCAAAATGAATCTCTCAGAGTCCCTCAAAGAGGTCCTATTCCAACATCACTGATTTCATGCAATTTTAAAACAATTCATCGCGTATAGATTTGTTAGTGGCCAAAGAAGGGTCTCCCTTTAACACTTGTTAATGTCTGCGACAAATGCTGCTTTATTTTCCTTGTTCAATAATAGTGTTATCTCTGAATTATGTTGCTATGCTACATAGGGTAAAGGATGTTATGATGCCTCTTTATTAACCCGTAGATGTTGACCTATGTGGCATCACATCTCCTTATCTTATTACCTATCACTATCATCCCTATCATGATTTATTATATAATTAGGACCTTCGTAAATCAGTATTCAACCATAGGTTAGAATGGTATATATAGGGGTTAGAAGGTTCTAGTCTAATCATATTGAGTATTGGAGTGTCCGTAAACTCACGGTTTGGACCATACTCATCCCAACCCCCTAACCTCTTACAACTGGAAATATGCCTCAACCTCCCACTGTTTCCCAACAACCTAATATCTGGGATGGCAAATGGTTTCAACCATTTATCTCCATTTTGGTCTTCTCTCTTGTTATTTTGTTGTATATGTTCTGATGGTCAAATCGAAAGTGATATGTGATCGTCGACAAGTCATTATAAGAGCAGTCGATCCGATCCTATTTGTGGGATGAAACCTCTTTCTCCCTTGGTGATTCGTCTATATCTAGAGATCGACTTGGAATTTTTTAGATTTTTTTTTGTGGGGAGTGGGCACATAGTTCAAGTAATTGTCCCTCCAAATTTCATATAGATTGGAGCTAGTTTGCCAAAGTTGTGTCACGTTCTAGAGTGGAAACCCTAATTCTAAGTTTTCATCTATATCTTGCTGAATAATGAGGAATACTAGGACCCCCATTTTTGTTGGAACTGTTGGTAATATATTAAACAACATGATACCACTGAAATTCCAAAATTTGTGGATCTATTATGTCAGATTTTTTTTCTTTTTTTATTGTTTATCATTATTTTGCTCCACAGGCCGCAATTTGAGGAATTTTCATGAATTCTCATTACATGTTATTGGATAGATCTCAAATCAATTAAATTGGGGTTCATGTCTATGCCGATTTCTGATTTTTGGCCGATCTTTAGCCAAAAGGGTTAGAAAAAGTTTCTGATCAAAAGGGTCTATTCCTAAAACCCTAGTCCTTCAATCAGCCACACCTATGTAGATGGTAGCATTGATTTCCACATGGATCATCATTGACCCCTAGAGCGTTGTCGAAAAAGTCCTTTGGCCATTACTTCTCCTATTTGGCCTCCTAAACAATCATAAATCTCCATTTTTAGAACCATATAGGCTTCTAGATGGCCTTATAGCAAATATGGTTTTCTGAGTTAGAAAAGGTCAAGTCTAATTTGTCTGTTGGATCCACTGGAACAAGTTTTCATGGACATCCTGGGCATCACAATAAGCATTTCCTAGGAAGCAGATCGAAGAAGAAGAAAAAGAAGAAGAAGTAGAAGTAGAAGTCGTTGAAGCAGATTGGTAGTCCATAGCCCTTTGCTTTATCTTTTGAAGCCTCATAAGACAGAATTTGAATATTCGTTGATGATGAAGGTGCTTTACAGGATAGTGCATCTCCAAGGAAGGAAGCTTCAATAATCAAGCTTGGCGATCAAGGGTGCATTCAATAGATCTCTAAAGGACATAATCATTTGGATATTGCTTTATTCGTACTGTATTCGAGGCCGGAAAACATGTCTTTGAGGGATGAAATCGCTATGATCCCTATGGGATTTATGAATCACTCGTTATACATGTCATATCTTTTATGAGATGCTGACATGGGGACAATCAACATTAGTTAGGGAGGCAATGCTATGCACCTAGTAGATGAAGGATGTTCCAGGTCCATCGCACCCCATCACTAGCATTTATGGACCTTCCCACCATGTGGCACACATCCCGTTATCTTGTGGGAGCGGTCATTGATGATCTATCCTCCACATGCTCACCTTGTCGACACTCATTTTATTCGCACCATAACTTCGAATGGTACATATAGGGGTTACAAGGTTCGTAGTTATCCTCATATTGAAATATTGAGAGTGTAACTGTACGAGTTTTGGTAGGTGACTACTTCGAAGTGGTATTGAGATCACCATTGATCTAGCCTAGGCTGCTTACGAAGCCGAACATGATTTTCCTATCCATCTTGAATTCTAAACTATCTTTGTCATCATTTATCTATATTTGGTGTTCTCTCATGTTATTCTACTGTATATGTTCAGATTTATACAAGTAATATCCTTCCAACATGATGCACATGAGTTCATACATCCATTTTTGGAAGTCACAAGCAATTGGAATCCTGAACACTTGGTTGAGAATGGTAATGTTATCATTGATTTCTTCATAGAAATCGCTTCTAGGTAGAGTCCTTGGTAGCATCTTTGTGTTGATCCTATTGTCTAGGATTCGATGCTTATTCATGAATTTCGCACAATTGACTGGATCGCTGTCCCAAAATCATTGAACGGACTCCATCATGATTTCAATGTGTTTTTACTAGTTAGGTGTGTGCAGTAGGCCTTTAATGTATTTCAGAGAGATCAGGAGCACAAGTTCACCATCAAAATTAAATATGTCTCGCCTTGTGGGGTCGTAATGATTTGCACATACCATGATCAATTCTAGAGACACTACACTGACACAAGAAAAACAACTACTTGGGGCAGACAATTGTCATAGAATCATTGTGCAATCATCATCTTTTACTTAGATAAAATTATTTGGATGAATTGTGTCATATCGACATGACCCTAATTGATGTTAGTAATATTAACTTAGTCAAAATTCATAGACGGAGGAGTGATTCCTTAAAATTTATACTTTAATTTTTATCTTGTAGGAGTTGATAAAATGACCGAAAGGAGAAAAGAGAAACCTTGGGGGTTAGCACTTTACAAGTTTTACTTCATCTTACGTGTGTACAATTTGCGATCTCTTGGTTTGAAAACTCGAATCTACAACTTAATCGTTGTTGTTTTGATGGGTTCTCATACATGCATTGGGCCGAGCTCACATTCGATTCGCAATGCCTTAGTTTGACTTGGGGTCGTAGCTTGAACACCGCAAGTTTAGTTTGCAAGGAATCAAACATGTGTATTTTGATTGCAACTTGTTTGCGATTGAGATATCTCTAGTGTCTCTACTATTTGCCCTTGGTATGAGGAACCTGAACTTGCAACTTTGACTAGTCTTAGAATTCATAACACCCTCGTAGTCTGATTTGATATTGAGTTTATTGGCATTTGAGGAATTTAATTCTCATGGTAATTCATCTTGTGTTGGCCTTCTTTGGATGTGACTCAAGCTCTGTCACAATTTGTATGGTCACAAATTCTTGTTTCGACCTACCTTGACATTCATCTCATTCCAATTTGTAGAATTGAATGAATCTCCCTCGACACTTTGGATGACATGTGATTTTAATTTTGTACGCAGCTCGATAGCTTGGTCTCGCTTGTCACAAGCTCTACTAAGTTGGAATTCTACTCTAGACTCGTTCAAACATTTGATACTACGAATGTCGATTATCTTGGATTGTCACCATGCTTCGATATGCCAAGCATAGAGTTGTCTTGGTCCTTCTTGTATGTTAAAGCTTCACCGTAGTCACCAAATCTTCCATTCGCGAGTCTCATTGACTTGGTTCAATCATGGGTTTGAATATTGGTAGGGCTTGACTTTTTTTCGTCACACAAGCTTAGATCAAGATGAACAATGAAATATCCCCAACCAAGAAATATTGTTCCAAACTTGCAAAAATTCATGACTTTCTAACTTGTAGGCATTTTGTCAAACAGTTTGCATGCAATGTTTAGAACAACTATGACACTGAACATAAATCCATCACATAATCATGAAAATATTTAAAGATTGCATAGTATCATTCCATCAAACAGTTGGCAATCATTCTATGGAATTGGAAATGTTATTAACACTCTCATAAGCAGTTGAGAAAAAACAAGGAATAAGGTAAAGACATTTTAACAAACATTTACCATACTTCCAGCTAAAGCAAACATTCCAATATATAGGGTTCAGATTAATAATTTCAGACTTCTTAAATGATACAGTTGTTGCTGGTAGTATATTTATGAGTGTAGTGATCCATGGTGTTGGCATGCATTCGATATTAAACTCGGAAATTATTATTCCTTTGAACAACTGAGTATGGCTGAGTTGTACAGCAGAAAAATCAGTCCTTTGCAATGAATTGTCAAATATAAAACTGAATATGAATACTCAGAATAGCTCCATACAGCATATCTAAAAATTCAGAAAATATTATACTTGCAACAGCTAAAAATGATTGTTTGTCTAGCAGTAATAACAGTATGATTTTCTGTTTAAAAACTGCATTAATACTTTTGAAGTAACAACGCCCAGCAATAGATTGATATTAGACAACCACAATTTTGCCTGAAATGCCCACACTGCCTTGACAAATAAACTCCAGTATGTAGGAAATAGTCTTCAAACACTTGTAAATACAACTACTAGGGATTCAAGATGAATCCCTCTCACCAAAATAGCCTTTCCAGCTAGGGTCCAAAGTCTCCTCTGCACTGAAACCAAGGATCCCAAGGGATTTCACTCCTTGAGCAAGAGAAATGAACACGGAGGCTCACCAAACTTTTTCCAGAGAAAATAAAAAAATGAACATAACATTCATTTTAATCCTCAAGTCATCCCTTATAACTCCTTTGAAACCCTAATCCCATTTTTCCAATGCCACTTTATAAAATAATAATTAATATTTCACTTTAGTCATAAGCCATGACTTGAAGCACCTCAAATTGAAATTATAATATGAAGTGCATTAAAAAAACATCTCAACGTAAAATTATAATGTTAATGCATATAAGGGATTTCACTCCTTGAGCAAGAGAAATGAACATGCAAGCTCACCAAATTTTTTGTAGAGAAAATAAAAAATGAACATAATGTTCCTTTCAATCCTCAAGTCATCCTTATAACTCCTTTGAAACCCTAATCCCATTTTTCCAATGCCACTTTATAAAATAATAATTAATATTTCACTTTAGTCATAAGCCATGACTTAAAGCACCTCCGATTGAAATTATAATATAAAGTGCATTAAAAAAACATCTCAACATAAAATTATAATGTTAATGCATATAAGGGTCTAAATATTCCGTTTACATCTCCCACACTACAGTTCTCAAGGGAATAAACAAGGAAAAAGGATGGAATAGGCCAACTATGCCTCCAAGCATTTGGAAAGGGACATTACAAACAATCAGCTAAATAGGTTTCATCACTTTAGTTCTTGTCTCCCAGCTCATGTTAACCTTAAAAGCTCTTCAAAATTATGTCGCCATTATTCCTTCTTTATGTAGGATGTTCGAAACTATATCAACCCACCTCGGCTTTTGGTTACATATTCATTGGCTCCCTCGAGTCCAAGCTTATGCACCTTCACTCTCGGTCTGTCATGTCCATTCACTATCAATTGTTTGAGCTTGATCTTCCCTTCACTATCTCGTTGTCCCTACCTTGAACTCGGGATGCTATTTATGGTTTTGTCTTCACTCGCAGTATACTCTTAAGGTCCGGATCAACTCTTCGCTCAAGTTATGCCCTCAAGATTCGACTGTCCTTTTGGTCACTACCAATTGCTCGCATCCATCTCTATTATTCAAAAGTTGTTCAAGTACCTTTCCATTGTTATACTTCTACTTGAGTCCTAAGTTGCCAAATTGATTATCTTTGTTTTGGGTTGCATCATCCACCTGACTCCTTTATACTATCAAGTTCACAACCTCCTTTCCATGTTCATGTTGCTTCAGGTATTTGATTGAGGATGGAGGCCTATTACTCTTTTAAGTGTGGCGTATAAGATTTTGGCCAAGGCTTTGGCTCTAAGAATAAGAAGCATTGTTGGTCAGATTGATCACAAGAGAGCAAACAGGCTTTGTTCGGGGTCAGTTATTTTATACATGTCTTATATGCCTAGGAAGCAAAGGATTGGGCAAGAGAGACGAGGACAGTAAATCCTCTTCCTCAAAATTGACTTTGATAAAGCATATGACAGAATTGATTGGACTTCAATTATTGAACTGCTTCACGAGTCTTATCTTTGAGGTGAGATTTGTGAAAATGGTAGACATTCTATTTTCTTATGGTGCTTCTCCTTTGTTGTTGTCAACAATGTTCTCTCTCCATGGATTGCACTACATCGTTCCATACGACAAGGTTGTCTACTCACGCCTTATCTTTATACGCTCACTATTGATGCCCTGGGCTATTTGTTAGAAGTTCCATGTGTCCATTTAACAAAGTAAATGGTATTTACTTACCGGATGGCTCAGATGCTAAATAATCATTTTACTAATGATTCACTCCTTTCTATTCAAGCAACACCAGACTCCATAGACCAGAGCAATGGAATGCTTGACACTTTTTGCAAGCGCATTTGGTGCCATTGTTAGTCACCATAAGACAGAGTTTTGGATACTTCCTTTGGAGATCCCATCAGAATGGTCTTTTGTCCAACCTGGGGTCATTGTTAGGTATTTAGGCATACCTTTTGGGTTGGAGCTTTCTATGGACAGTATGTGGGAGTGGGTTCTGCCAAAATTTCAGGCTAAGCTTCTTCTGGCAGAACAAGGATCTCTCTTTTGTTGATAAGTTGACAATGGTAAAAAATCCTTCAGGCATCACATATCTATTATGTCACGTGTTGGCTTCCCTCCAAAATGCTCAGCTTCTCCAACTTGAAAAGATTCTCAAACTTTTCTTTGGGCAAAGTATGGTGGTGCTAGAGGCTTGCCTATGGTACCATGGTAGTTTGCATAATGCAAGGAGAAAGGAGGTCTGGGATTAAGGGATATTGTAACTCAAGGGTACATATTAACAGCCAAATGGATAACCCGTTGTTTGAAGGGATCTTCTGCCTGGCAAATTCTCATGAGACACAAGATACTCTCTGCCCATCACTTGGGCAAGGTCAGAGGTAAATTTGGATCTTTGTGATATTCTTGCAGATCCTAAGAATTTTTAGATCCATGGATCCTTTGTTCTACTAAGTATCTGGAATGCTTGGAAAAAAGTTGTTGGGTTGCTCATATGGAGGGTTTCTAGTGCTCGAACAGGATGGGAGTTGGCCAAAAGGCCAATTTGGACCTGGAAATTTGATGATATTTCCACTGCTACTATCCCACGCTTCCAGAATCGCAGGCTTAGCAAAAAAGGAATATTTTTATGGAAAGATTTATGAGATGACAAAGCACGTGATTGGAAGGATTGGGGAACACTAGCTAGAGTGTTTGCATTATCCAATATCAGATCAGCTAGTCCATTAAGGATATTCAGAACCTTATCCCACGTGAAGATAAATTTAAATTAAACCTAGAACTGAAAGGTCCCATCTAGAGGGACTAGCAATGGATATTTGGTCATCCCATTTATCAATATGATACACATCTGATTCTATCAGCTAATACATCAAAAATGTACACTGGCACATGTCCTTAATGCTAGATGGATTGCTTTCCGATGTTGAATACTTATGGGTACGGTAGATTACATAGTGTTTGGACAATAAAAGTATCTTATAAATAAGGGTGTTTGTGGCTGGCTTGTAATATACCAGGGGCTTCCTACAAAAGCACAGTTATCTAAAAGTGGCCTCTCAAATGGTTTGTGCCCCTATTGTGCTAAATTGAATGCTGTTAAACACCTATTGTGGGATTTGTTTTTGCAAAAGCTTATTGGAGGGAAATTCAGACCAGAATGTCAGTAGTTTTCAGGGACATCTTCATTGGAGGACAGCTTTGTTGGGAGACTCCAACATGCTTATTCGAGGTCCATTCTAGAAGTGTTTGGCATGGCATGCGGGTATGTTGCTCTATTTATACTATGGAAACTATGGATGCAATTATGTATTCAGGGAAGAAGTGGGTAAGTTGGAAGAATTTTTTGGGCTTGGCAGGGTGAAGTCAGAATGCAACTTACTAGCAAAAGGGCATCTTTTGGTCAAGGAAGCTAAACAGTTTGACCCTATAGAATATTCTGATTTGGTTGCTCTTATGGTTGCCTTAAGAAAAGTGTAACCTCCCTTGTTTATACTGCTGTACATTTCCTGATTCTTTTGTACAGGCCTTTGATGTAAATATTTTTCTGTTAATATATGAAGCATCATTTCAACAATAAAAAAGTAAACAAGGCAAATTAAATAACCATTTTGGGAACTCAACCAATAATGGTAGCAGTACACGAGATATAAGGTGACACTGGGTATCTTATTAACAGTATCAAATATTGAAACAATACAATTCTTGGGAAGCTCAAAGCATACCAATCTCTACATGCGCTTTACTCGGGATACTATTAACTGCTCCTGGGTGAATCTCCATGACACCTTGCAGAAATAAAAAGGAGGCTCAGATGCACAACAAAGAAAAACACATAAACGCATCATGTTACAAGTATTTGAAAGGAAATTAAATGGAACATTGTCCCATTTAATCACTTAACAATAAGAGTAACCTTTATCATTACAATGTAAGTCAATAAGACGCCAAAACTTTTTGACAAAATATTTTAATCCTAGAATTAGAAAAGAGATCCCCACTTGCATGTGTTACATATTTAATATTCATTGAGGTGATGGCCTGCCGAACAACAATGTATTCAGAATAGTGGAAAAGTTGTGATTGGAGAACTTATATACTTAGTAAAGGAGTCCAAATAGAGTATTACAAAGCTGATTTAGTGATATAATGATGATGCAATATCGAAGAAAAACCTTAAACCATTATTTCTTTGTAACAATAACACTTTGCATGCATATTGATTATAACTTTTTTAATTCAGTTATGTTGGGTTATATTGTTATAAACATGGTACCCGACAGATTTAGGCGCATTCTCTCCCAGAACTGTCGATAGCATTGCTTATAAAGTTTTTCGATTCTGCTCCCTCAGCAATCAGCGTGTGTATTCCAATCCAAGTAACCTGGTGTATTGTTGATTATAAATTGTCTGTTATAGTCAACTTACACGCATGAATTAAAGGAAATATGGAAAACCAATTTAATCTCTCCTTCAAGACATTGTGTATTGATCCTAATCTCAAATATTTCCTCCTTGATTAAGATACATTGGGAAACCAGAACTTACAATTCTTCCAGTTGTCTCTTAAGAAGTACGTTAGCAACCCTTATGGTTATCACTCAGCATTGACTTCTATCGTTGGCCATATGAAGGTTGTCTCCATGCAGGTTCCATTATTGTTAGGTATTGTCGTTCTAGGATATCAAATTAAAGCTTACGTTATGATTTAGCAGCCTTTATCATTATGTATTGACATTCATTTCTATTTCTGGCCATACAAAGGTTGTCCCCATGCAGGTTTTGTTGTTGTTAAGTACCACGTGTAGATTCAAAGAAAGAGTTGTTCCACATATTTATATTATTCTTGTTAAAATGGAGAATTTAACAAAGGGGTTTGCCCTACACTAATGAGCAATTCCCATGTAAACTATTCATCAAACCCTTTTGCTCTCTACTATCATATGCATGCAAGATTCCAAGGATGAGTTATAACTTTGGAGAACCATTCGAATGACTACAATGTAAGTGAAATTCTTCTTTTCTTAAGCTAAAAATATTCTTAAGCTTTGATTGTTTGGCCTTTTATTCTGCTTCATCTCAATCCTATTGAACCCAATCATACATCCTTGAGATCTTTAAACCATTTCAGATGTCCCTGTTTGATTGCACATCAAAATTGTTGACCCCATTTGCAAAGGGTTCGTTTGAAGCAAAGAATTCCTTGCAGAAGTTCGCAACACCTCAGGAGGTCATCATTGTAAACAGACTTCTCATACAACACCACACTATGTATTCATTCATGATTTATTCCTCATATGGAACATTACACATCACACCACAATGAAAACAAAACATCAGTACTCAAGTATAATTGCATACATTTTCTAAACAAATATTGTTCATTGTGACAATATTAATAATAAACTTTGTCAAAACTAGTTATATACCTATATAATATTTATGTTTATCATAGCTGCTTTCCCTTTGAAGAATCATTTCTTTCCTTGGAGAATAATAAGTTTATTTGTAAAGAACAATAGCAAGCTTCACTAACCTCTCGAATCTTGATATTTTCCGTATGCTACAACATTAATACCCAGCACTAGGTTGACGAGCAGAGTTTTTTTTTAATTATTATTCTCAGACCAATATCTTTTTCTGACCATTTTGTCATTCATTTTTTGTTACACATGCTTAAACTAAGACACTTCTCATGTTCTCCTGTGTGTGTGGGTCTGTGTGTGTGCGCGTGCGTGGGTGTTGGTGTGTGCATGCATGTGTGTGTGCACACGCGCGCGTGTGTGTGAGCACGCGCTTTTAACTTGCTTTCGCCCTATGTCTGTAAATATTTCATAACCTCAACCATTTTTCTTCAATAGTTGGGTGGAATTTCAAGTCGTCATTTTATTATCAGCATAATTCATCATTGAGAATGATGTCCACACGAAGTTCCAAGACATGATTATAAAAAACATCAAGCAATCACATCTCAAAATCTTTTCTAGTTTTGTAAAACCTTCTCGCTCATCCTATGTGCAGTAGTGGCGGAAAGGCTGGTCAAGGCACCCAATCCATTCAGTACACATGATTTTTAGTCATCCGGCTCCAAATCTGGCATACCTTATGTTTCCAAGTGTATTTTACATTACTTTCTTCCTTCTTAAATTGGATTTCAACGGCCCTCAATTAACCTGCGTCATTCCTTCTTTAAATTTTGAGACTAAGTGGTGGCATCTCTATATTTTCAACTACCATTTCTTCTTTTTGATTTCAAACATTATATCGGCTATAAATTTATTTGACTTTCGTATTTCCAGGTCCACTAAAAGCTTAAACCAACAAGATCATGAAACAATTTTTTTTTTTTTGTGCTTTTCAAGAAACATAAATTTCAATGTAATGACCCTTTCAAGGGTTTCAACCAAACACACCAAATGCAGATCTGATTTTTAAATTGCAGCAGACTGAAAGTATAAAATCAGCAACTATGAACTATCACCAAATATGCCAAAAATCACCACAAAACACCACAAATCAACTCGTCACAATTATGTATATATTTTATGGAATATTAAGAGCCAAAAACACAGAGAAATGCTGAAGATCCCACTGCTGGAAATTAATTATGAACTGAATATTGCAGCCACAAGAAAAATATGATCTATGGGCTAGAAACCCTCAAAATTCACCAAACTTCAGATTCCGGCCTTAAAAATATTACAAATCAGATTATCAAACCAATTTCTCAAATACTTCACCAAATGTTCCAAACCCTACCCAAGGTAGGTCGCTCCACCCTAATAAATCAAATAAAGCTGGAAATGACAAATATCTCTTCAAATCAGCCTCTTTACACCAATCCCAAGCCAATGATGAAGGGTTTTCGTCCTTCCCCAACCTCTAGAAGGGTTTTCGTCCTTCTAGGCAAGCCACACAAGAGGGTTTTTGTCCTCAAGTGCAAGAACATGGAGCAACAAGCTCACAATGCCCAAGTAGAATAAAATGCGCCAAGTCTAGATGCAAATGATGCCTCTAATCTTCTTTTATATCCTCCTTTTGGCGCCAAGGCTTGGAATAGCAAGACCGACCTCTTAAAGATGTTCTTTTCCTTCATTAGCTTCCATTAATTAATTAAAACCCAGCCGACCTGTTATAAGAAAGAAAACACTAAAAGAACATATTAAAAATTAGTAAAAACATATCAAATGGAAGCTCAATGTTCTCCTCCATCTTCTTCTCTTCTTTGCCATGGAGAAGGAATGACAAGAAGACCAAATAATAGCTCTCAAGTGGGAAAAAGGGACATTACAGTCCTCCCTTCCCAAAATTGTTTGTCCCCAAGCAATTGCAACCCCAATGTATCTGCTGATCTGAACTCTTCATCCCCCTCACTTTGAAGTTCCACATCCTCTAATGAAGTAGGAAGTGGCATCCTTGATAAAGCATCCGCAACCACACTAGGTTTTCCCTTAATTTCAATAGTGTTGCCCCCATAAGAGCTGTAATCATGCATTGTTCCTTCAAAAATCAGAATGTTCAAATCTGAAAATATCATACCATGATCTGATTTTATTCCTCCATTCAACTGAAATCTTCCTTCCTCATTATGCCATGAGGGAATGCACTCAGAAAATGAAAATACACCGTTGTTCATGACTGTTAGTGGCAGCCCCAAATCTGATTCTTGCAAATTCAATCCTGTAATCATGGTATAATAACTACCAAACTGAATTTTCACAAGGAAAGCAACTCCATAAATAAGGCAAGGACTGAAATTTGATTTACATATGCTGAAAACTTAGGAACAACAGGCCTACAAATAAAATCAGCAGTCATCTTGGCCTTGAATTTGAGAAAATCAGCCTCCCTAGCATACCCATAAATTCTGATTTTATCATTTTTCAAGTGGAGCTCATACTCCATGTGACTTTTGAGGGCAAGCTCCTCTAAATTTTGGATCTCTAGATACCCCCAAACATTGTGTGACTCAGCTGAAATGAAAACAAGGTAGTCTAAGCAAAATCCATACCTCATCATGGGATCATGAAATTGAAAGATAGAACCATCATTCTCCTCTTTGGTGACCATGTGAACAGCTGCAAGTTTATCATAATTGTTTCCCTTTGCCCTTACTTCCATTGGTTCTCTCATGGAACCATGGGTTAAGAATCCATAGAGGGAAAATTCAGAATTCCCTTCAAACTTATGCTTCCTTAAACATGTCATATTAGCATCCTCTTTCATCAAATTCCATAAGCAAGGGGAAAAACTGAAATTTTTACCTTCACTCATGTTATGTCCCATGAAGTGGCCCGGATGATCAGCCCACGGAGTATCATGAACAGCCCTCTAAACTTTACTCTTTACCTTAGAATCAAGCACCAAGTAGACCTAGTTTTTGTATAGGATAAGCCCATCCACCACCTTGTACCTATCATCACTTATTTTTCCTTCAAAGGCATCATTAGCAAACTTATTTTTTGCATACTCAGCTGAAAGTAATGATTTCCAATCCGCTGTAATTTTAGATAAGAACAAAAATATGATTCACATGAAATGTCTTCTTCCACCAAATAATTAATTTGGAGTGTTTCCGGAAGCATACCTTGCAAAGTCATCTTTTTGTCTTGGTCTATGAAACTTATCTCCGTGCTTTGACATTTGAAAGTGAGCTTTCCCAATAGATGCAACCATTGTACCCCAAATATGCTATTCATATCAGCTATGTTAATGAAATGGAAATCAACACATACCTCATAATTTTCCAATGTATCATGGAGTTGGAAATACTCCTTTGAGCATGGCATAGAGTAACCATCCATTATCTCCACCGTGTATCCAATCAATTCCAAGCACTCACTAATGGAATCATGAGTGACTCCACCATTAATCAAACCCATGACTCCTTGTTCTTGGAGGGTAGAATCCTTCATAACCTTGTTTGCATACATAATGATTTCAAAATTATCCTTCATCAAAATTTCCTCTAACCATGTGCATGGGGTAAGAATATCAAAGACTTCCTTTCTACCATGCAAGAAGTCAACCGGAACCATGTATCCTTGCAAGGAAATATCTAAATGACATGTGTCAACCCACAAGCTCTTCACATCACCAAAACTTAGCATGTGATCTTTAACAACTTTCCCATGATGACATAAGTACGACAGCGATATAAAAGAAGAAAAAATGTGATTTCCATCATACCTTGGGTTGTCCACCACATATCGACCTTCCCATGCCGGATGAGGAGTGATCGAAACATCCTCTATTCTCCCAAATTTGTGACTCAGAATTTCTGAGTTGGAATCAACCTTCTTTTTCACCTCAAATTCAACAAATGAAGCTCTTTCCGCTTTGTCTTCAACACTATTTTGTTGATACTTGCATGGAACACCTTCATGGTGCTTGCCGGAGTCATGTACACCAATAAATGGCCCTTTGTTGACTGCTGTTCTGAAAATTCCAGCAAGCTCTTCATTACCATAATTATGCAAATAAAATTCTTCCTTCCTTGATCCCAACTTTGGAATGTCCTGAAGATGGATGGGGGCTTCTTGGAAAAGATTATTTTTCCCTTTAGTACCCTTCATCCTCTCATCTTTGTAAGAATAATGCTTATGATGATCAAACCCTTGCAAACACATATTGGGAGGGTGATGCAATAAATTAAATTGCTTACCATTTGCCGCTGATTTGTAAATTCCAGCAAACTGAAAACCCTCATAAGTATCAGGTGAGACCTCCTTTTGAAGGGCATGCCTCTCAACCGGAACATCTTGATTCTTAGCCTCAAGAACCTCTTGTAGATCTGATTTTCTTTCACCAACTTGCCGCCACATGCAATCATTAGAAACCACAAAAACATCATTTATTTTCAAAGAATCTTTACCTTCATGCTGAATATCGGTCTTTCCTTGTTCTTGTTCTTTGAGTTCTTCTTCTTGCTCCGCCATTGCAATTTGGAAGCTCTTCTCCTCTTCCTCTCTCCCGGCATGTTGAAAGTCCCTTTGAGGTGTTTGAGACCTAGGTCCATGCCTAGCTCTTCCTTTGTTCACTCCTATGAACTCGGCAAGAGAAATAGCCTCCCGAATCTCCCTTGGTAAGGCCATGTATTCCTCATAACTTGCTGCAATATTCCTTCCACCCATAGGTCTTGCTTTTTTGGAATGGCCTCCTCTCTAGGAAGGAAAGTGGGCTTCAAACTCGATCCTCGGGCTGATCCAATGGGTCGCTTGGCATTATTGGCTCTATTCGAGCTACCTTCAACATTTTGAACCCTAGGTTCAATCATCCTCTGGAGAGATAGGGCAAGAAAATCCATGGAGTCCGCAAGTCTCTTTTGGCCGGCAATTAATTTGTCAACTTTGGCTCCTTGAGAGTTTTGACCCGCCATATTGTCTTCTTTACCAAAACTCTGGGCCTTTGAAGATCTGAGCTCTGATAGCACTGTAATGACCCTTTCAAGGGTTTCAACCAAACACACAAAATGCAGATCTGAATTTTAAATTGCAGCAAGACTGAAATATAAAATCAGCGACTTATCTATCACCAAATATGCCAAAAATCACCATGAAACACCACAAATCAACTTGCCACAATTATTATATATTTTATGGAATATTAAGAGCCAAAAACACAAAGAAATGTTGAAGAACTCACTGCTGGAAATTAATTATGAACTGGAAATTGCAGCCACAAGAAAATTATAAATAGGTCTAGAAACCCTCTAAATTCACCAAACTTCAGATTCCGGCCTTTAAAAATATTACAAATCAGATTATCAAACCAGATTTCTCAAATACTTCACCAAATGTTCCAAACCCTACCCAAGGTAGGTCGCTCCACCCTAAATAAATCAAATACTAGCTGAAAATTACAAATATCTCTTCAAATCAGCTCTTTACTTCGAAACCAAACAATGATGAAGGGTTTTCGTCCTTCACCTCAAGCCTCTAGAAGGGTTTTCGTCCTTCTAGGAAGCCTACACAAGAGGGTTTTCGTCCTCAAGTGGATGAACAAGGAGCAACAAGCTCACAATGCCCAAGTAGAATAAAATGCGCCAAGTCTAGATGCAAATGATGCCTCTAATCTTCTTTTATATCCTCCTTTTGGCGCCAAGGCTTGGAATAGCAAGACCGACCTCTTAAAGATGTTCTTTTCCTTCATTAGCTTCCATTAATTAATTAAAACCCAGCCGACCTATTATAAGAAAGAAAACACTAAAAGAACATATTAAAAATTAGTAAAAACATATCAAATGGAAGCTCAATGTTCTCCTCCATTCCATTTTACAATAGGTACTTCACCACCCTAATTTTGCACATTGGGCACCTGAGCCTTTCAATTGTTAGGGGTTCTTTCTGAACAATGACTATCCTAGTTCAAGGAATTTGAATCACTAGAGTCAGCGTTGCCAGATACTCCACCCCTACTGCTAGGGCACACGTATCCGCATGCCAGATATGGATACGGCTCAAGCGCTTCTCGGATACGGCTTGGATATTGTACCCAGCCATATCCAAATACAAGCCCATAATTGTGCCGTATCAAATACAGCTAGATACGGTAAGCAAGGAAACTATAGCCGTATCTGATTTAACAGTTAAAAAATTAACAAAAAACCCCTTCAAAAGGCTAAAAAGATGCAAAAAAATTGCAAATGATCTTCTATAATGCATTTTAGTAGCAACAATTGAGGACATGGAGGTGAGAGTGTTGATTCACTCTTTTACTTCAAGCTTTCACATTGGCTCTGATCAACATGCAATTCTTTTGATCTGTTTCTTTTGGCAAAAAATTATCTCTACTTATTTTCTTTCATTTTTTCTATCCATTTCTATTCGCTGGCCTACCAACCTGCAATTTTTTTTAATCCATTGAATACCGAGTTTCCTACCTTCCTGTGGGCCGAAGTGTGTACTTTGCCTGTAATTTTAATCTAATGTATAAGTTCGTTTATAATTTAAATTTGATAATTATTATTAATATATTCTTAATTTATAATCTAGATTATTATAGTATTTTAAATATTATATATTATGCCGTATCCAACCGTATCCATATCAAGAGGCATTAAAAACTAGCCATATCCGTATCTGATACCACATCCGTATCCGTATCCATGCAATTCTGACTTTTTGTGGGACCAAAATCCATCCAAAACATGAGGTATGATCCATAAGGATCCATGGAATTCATCAATAATCCCAAAAGAAACCAAGGACATGTCAGTATCAACGAAACAAGGAATGTTCAGTGGCAGGACTATGCATTGCGGCACCTAACAATGGCATTGTCTACTTCATCCAGGTGAAACAAATAGTATAACTCATCAAAAAGTAAACGTGATTGCATATTTGGATTCCTCTTGAAAAGTTACAAAGAAATGGCATTTCTTGTGGCACTCCATGAGTCAAATGATGTCTACAGAAATGTAGAAAAACTAACTTCTGCAACAGTAATAGGATAGCCTGGCTTATCCACTAAAGTAAATAAAATAAAGAATACCAGTCAATGGCCCCAAGGAAAAACTATAAATATGTACAATAAGATTAAGTAAATCTTGTGATGAAAACAAAAGTGAAATACCACTTGAAGGTAGCCCTACGCTTGAGATGTGTCAAAATAAGCCACTAAGGCAACTAGAGAGAGTGTAGATGTGCCTTTAAAAAAATTTAAATGCATAAAGCGCAAACAAAAATATGATGGAAAGAGAATGAACTAAGAAAAAATCAAGGACTCAAGCTTCTTCACATTTGGTTAGCACTTTGCATCTAGTCTCAACTAATGCCTTCATGTCCCTAATGTTTCATATGTATGTCCATGTGCATAGAAACATGTATATCAATGAATTTTTAGCGCAAATCTACCCTTGAAGTTAGCAAGAAGATCAAAGTCCATTTGTCAAACATGAACTAAGCAAGAAAGGTTAAACCAAACCATAAGTATTAAACAATTCTGTTTGTTTAAAAAAGTAAACTTACCTTTTTTGTTTTGGCTTCCATACTATCTGCACTCCATGGAAGTTTTCCATCATCCATATGTACTTTTTGCTCAGGTGAATTGCATGGACTCAAAACTCCCTATGATTTTTAATCTCTACGTTTATTCAAACACTTCCAAATAATTAGTTGTCCACGGTCAATTATCCATCACTTGTTAATGAGCATTGCTTTAGTTTCTCATTCAGCAACTCTAATCTTGAGAACAAATTAAGGACACAGTTGGCAATACTCCAGAAGAAAAAATGTGAAAGTTCACAATATTATATAACAAATCTTTTGATGCATTCCTTTGAGATCACCAACAAAATATTGTTAAACTAACAAATGAGATAGCATGATTCTTTTACAAATGGATAAACATGAAAACTAACAACTTGATGGGATTGAAATTTATAAGATACAAAAATAAAAATTCATATGTTCACCCAGTGCATTATGGTACCTGCTGATACATGTTGTCAATGTACCTAGAAGAATATCAATTATTTCATAAAATTTCGTGAAATAGTTATTCTTATCTATGGAGGTTGCAGATGTGCTCAAACAATAAAATGTGCAATATTTGAAAAATACAGAAAAACGGGTTTATGCAGCTCCTTGGTATCTGCTTGTGTAAAATCTAGATATCAACATGAAAATTCCTCTCTGATTAAATTCAAATGATAAAACAATCATTTCTTGTCAAGCCAACCTCTCTTAATATTAGTGACAATATGGAAGGACCTGCAAATGAGTAATAAAATAAGCTAACTTGGAGTCTATTGTATAGGAGATGGCTGTGAGAGTCATATGGGTACGAGTAAAGGTGCAGGTTCAAATACACCATTTTTGCAAAATACTTTGCAAAAACCGGGCACATTCAAAAATATTGAGGGTTACAAACCTATCCATACTTAAAATACTACATGACACGGACAATTAACAATTGTACCATGATGTATGAATGAAAACAATTCAATATTAATAACAAATTTCATGGAGTGCATGAATGCTAAAGAATATCTAATAGGGTATACTAGAATTTAGTTGCTACAATCATAATGTTGAGAAATTCCGCACCAGGTTAAAATTTGTAATGTCCCTTTCTAGAGATTAACCTAGAAATAAGGCCTAGTTGGCCTTAAACCCAAATCCTTGTTTATTGCACCTTCAAACACATGGGCACATGGGAAACTGAAATAGCTAAGATTTTGACTCTTCAAACAATCAACATTACAACTATAAATCGAGATGTTCCTCTAATGGGCATTGAATTGCATGAGGTTAACATCGAGGTGTTTTAAGTCATGGCTAAATAGAGCTAGAAGTGCCACCAATAATAATTTATCCAACCACGACAATATTTATCAATCTCAAAGTACATGGAAAACTATGGAGAAACGAATGACAAATCACAAGGAGTGATAAGGATGACTTGAGAACCATAAAATAAAAGTTTTGTTCTGGAAAAAATAGATAAACTCTCTAGAAATCACCAAAATGGTGAGCTTATGTGTTCATTTCTCTTACAAATTATGAGGAACAAGAATACCAAGTCAAAATACCAAAATGTGCCCTAGAAGGCACCGAACTCAACCCTCAAGCAAGTCGCCTAGGGCTGTAAATGCAGATCAGTTGTATAAAATCACTTTGAAGTACCAATGTGGCCTTCGTAGTGAGATCACCCTTACAGGTACAAGAGGGTTATTAGTCAACATACTAGCGTGATCCTATTGAAGGGTTTTGTCCATTCAAATTGGCACGATAAAAAGCTACACTTAGCTCCACTCCAGAGTAGATGAATACAACATCAAGGATGCAACATCGATGGAAAGTTGGGCCATCAATTAGAACGGGTCGTCAGCATATATTCTCAAGAGTAGAATTCAATAAGCATGAAGGAGGGGTCCAAGAAAATGGTTGAATAGAAGGAGAGGTACGACGACCTAAAGTTTGGGATATTTTTGTTGTACTGTTAGATACAAAAAATATACTCAAACATGATTAACATTGGGGGATGGAACATCACACAACTATTAATGGATCTAAACTAAAGCTTTACGGAGAAAGGACTGAAAGTATTAACATATTAGACATTAGCTTCCCATTTAACGAAATGATTAAAGCAACTGAAAAGGAAGAATACAAAGATGGACAAACTACTGCCCAAATTGATCAGCCAAACAAGTCACCTACATATGTATTATTACAACTCATGATACAGCCATGTCACTTTTAGTTGCTTTAAAAACTGAAGAATACATATCTATTACAACTCATTGTGTTCCAACGATTGCCACCCCAAATCCCAGCTTTGCTTTTAAAAGAAGAAAAAATAAGATGGATAATAGCACTAAGACAAGCATGGTTCTTCTTGATTCCATAGTCAATGGATGCAACAATTCTCGTAATGATGCATAGCAAGAAAGCTTCCCCAAGAGCCACAAAAAATGTTGCAAAATGTCTACATTAACAACATGACTCCCTTAGGAAGTTTTTCTATCTTCTCTCTTCAATCTCATTTTTATCATTTATGTTGTTGAGGATATCAAATATGAATTATGTTTGAAGGGACTCTGACTTGTTGAAAGGGGAGGCTACATGTATCTACTGGCATTTGAAGTATTATCCTGGTTCACTCAATGTTGTCTACATGTTTTAGTTTGTAATGACGATTGTTGGTTATGTTTGAGATCTTGACAATTGTGTCAGCTGACAACCATGTCATTTGCCTTATAAACAGAAGGATAACAAACAAGGAAAGGCTGCCATGTATCTAGTCCTCCATGTACTGTAGAGAATTGTATCAAGACTAATCTTTTATCTATACAATCTAATGTTCCGGATGTGTTTTCAGTCATCTGTAATGCTGATTTTTGGGCTGAAGGTCTAAACACCAAAGGAACTTGCACATAATCCAAATAGTGAATTGAAACAAAACTGAAATTAAATTCTCAAACCCTAGCAGTCAGGCTGTAAATATATTTTTTTATGATAGCAATCAGCCCAAACTTGCAAACTAATATAGAAATCCTTCAAAATATTATTCTTCAATGCTGGAAATTTGCAAGAAAAAGCACCTGAAAATATATATCTGTTAGCAGCCAATTTAATATCAGCTAGAAATTAATTATGAGAAACCACCTTTATCAATTATGTTATTTGACTGAAGGATTTCCAAGCCCTGAAGAGGGATCAAGTGGAAGCAATCCAGCTCATAAATATGGAGAACACAATTGCAAGTTTAGCGATACCGTCAAGGAAGATCCTGACTTTTTAGATTGCCATCCCTAAATGAAAGGGCTTGGCAGAAAACTGCGAAGATTGGATACATAGCACAAAACAATAACTTTTTATGATGAGATCATAGATCCTTTTGCATGGTCAAAATTCTAAGATGTGCCTAGTTCACTGGAAATAGGTCTTCCAAGAAATCTCTAAAAGAATAGAGCAATTGCTGTGCTTTAATTATAGCAATGAAGGGAAATCAT
Organism: Taxus chinensis; assembly: GCA_019776745.2. NCBI lineage: Eukaryota > Viridiplantae > Streptophyta > Pinopsida > Cupressales > Taxaceae > Taxus > Taxus chinensis. Next base: position 52,648 of record JAHRHJ020003415.1, read on the forward strand.
AGGATCAGGATGATCAAGATGTAAATACCTCCAAAATTAACTCTCCAAATGAGAGGTGGCCCAATTCCAATACAGAGACCCAATGAGTGTGCCGCAATTCTATTTGGGAGAAAATTGTCTTCAATTACACTGAGCTGGAAATTTATGTTGTCCTGAAATACTCCGACTATTCTCCTTTCAAAAAAGTGTCATCCTCAAATTTTGAGTTAGCAAATCCCTTCCAAACTCTTGGAGTTTTATCAATGTAGACTGAATTCTGAAGGGGTTTTGCCTATAAATTTAATCATGGATAAAGCTAGCAAGCTTATAATGTATGAGATTCATATGACTTCCCTAAGCTATTTCCTGGGGCCCACGTGGAAGCAGGAATGGTCTAATTCATTCAAAGGAACTAACCGGGCAGAAAAGCTTTGAATTTGCCCCATCACTCAATAACTAAAATACATGCTCATTCCTGGATTCCCAAGTGGCACTGGTCCTAGGAATATTTTGTCAAATCTATGTTTGAATGCCATCACAAGAATAATCCAACGGGAACTGTTCCAAGATGTTACATTATGATTGTTAACTTTTTTTCCTAACTTTGGGGAAATTAATTATATTAAGTTGACTTATTTAATATGTGAATTAAAAGCGCATTTAAGACTTGGCACCACACATTTAAAATAAAGTCGATCGGTCATTTGAAAAACAATGATTCCATGGTGTAGACAAATATTTAAATGTACATTCATTTGATAAAAACATTAAAGTCAAATATCCCTATCCATTGTCTTGCCTCAAGATCTGAATTTGTTTTGTCTTCTGTCATGCCCAATCCTGCATACAAACATTTGAAGTGAGTCTTGAAGATCTTAAGTTGGTGAGTTTAAGACTTGATCATATTTGACCAAGAATGCTACATACATATCTTAGATGGATTTCAATTCTTATCCCTTACCAAAATAAAGACTTCATCTTCTATTTCGTGCTTTTGAATGCATCGTTTTTCATGTAAGACATGCAATCCATCTCATTGCCTTGTAGATAAGACATGCATTATTGGGCTCTCATCATGACTCCTTGGATTCCTTGCATCAAAGCATTCGGTCTTCAGAAGGTCGCAAATTTGACTATTGGGTTGCACTTCAAATTATAGCCTGTGCTTTGAAGATTCAATGAGCTCAATATAATTTGAAGTACAGACTGCTGCAATCTTTCAAATTGTTTGTGCTGATGAAAATTTGAATGCAAAGACCCTATTAGAGGTCTTGCAGATTGCATTTTTCCAAGGGCAGCCAAGGTACATGACTCATTGGCCCTTGAAGCTGACCATAAGACATGAATTTGCAGTCATTTCATAGTGCCCTCAGTCCTGATGAAAAAGGCAGAGACTCTGTGACTTGAAATCAAAATCACTACAATTTGTCTCAATTTCTAGTAGAACCAATAGTTTGAATGTTCTATTTTGCATGTTGCATAAACACAATCTTCATTAAGATCATGAGTCAATGCAGGAAATTATGCACTACTGATCACAATCTTGAAGATTTTATGGTCTCCTTCAACTGTTGCTTGAAAACTTTAAGATTTCACAAGGGCATCTTTGTCAAACACCATTACACTTCCTAAGGCTTTGTTCGAATGTTAGGATGCAATATGTGAAAAGACTCTTTTCAACGAAAAAATCTCCATAGCAACAAGGGCTGCAATCATTGAAGCAATGTCTGATCAGATCATTTAATGAACTGCTTTTCCAAATGCAGTGACTTTCAAATGGGATCCTCCTAATTCTCGATGCTTGCATAAGATCATTCAACACTCTTACCCAAAGTCTATTGTTGGCTAGATTTTCTGCACAGCTGAAAACCTAGGCAGTCATGAGATAAATCTCCCTCATTTACCGGTGAGGCTCCCGTGTAAGATTTTGTCAATTATATTTTCTAATATCTATCTGTTGGTTTTACTTTAACCGCGTAGCTCATGCACCATAGCTAGGCAGTTTTGCAGCAAGTAAGCAACTGTAAGAAATGTATATATGCAGAAGAGGGAAATAATTGAATACGAGTAGAAAAGAAAGATGTGCAGCCTAACCAATAGTTGACAGAGTTGGCCACATGCACATAGACGAAACAAATAGATCTTGAAATGCAGAATTCAAGGCAAAGGAAAGTTTCAGATCCAGATCTAAGATAACACAAAGTTTATGCAAAGATCTAAAAAGAAATAAGAAACAAATGCACCGTTGACACAAAGTTCTCCGGAAATCTGCCTCCTCTCTATTCCTTAGCTTTCAGAAAGATATCAAGGGTTTCAGCTCAAAGTCTGGAACACAAGAATGTTGATTACAAATTCTGATCCTTTAACCCGTAGGCTCTTCCTCTATTTATAGTGTATAGAGGGGAAATTACAAATGGAAACTACAACTGAACTAGAACATGCGGGAAGTTGTAAAGGGAACATCTGACAATCTTTCTCCTAGAATTCCTCTCTAAGTGACATGCATCTGGAGGTTAAGCCAAAGTTGTGCACATCTGCCACTTATCTTAGAGAACTTTTCCAAATAACTTAAAGTAATGGCTTTTAAACCAATAACTTTAATCTTACAATTTCATCCGGGAACATAAGGAATAAGAGAAAGAAGAGAAGAAAGAAGATCTGCCAGATGTTACACCCTACGCTTTCTTCTTGTTCTGATATTGAATATACTTGTCGAACATATAATTCAGCAATTTCCCATCTGTTTTAGCAACAACCTCTTTCTCGGTCCTGAACTGCAGCAATCCTTTGGACAGAATGTCAATGTTTACTTCCACCTCCTTCAAACTAGGCCCGAACTCTTTAATATCTGATTGAAGTGTTATCAGCTTGTTGATTGAATTCAACGTGAAAGTCTTAACAACTTCATCAATCCTCTTCTGAATCATCAAAAGCAACCCTTCAAGAGAAGCAGGCACCTTGTTTGGAATAGCTCTTCTGCAGGAAGAAACATCCCCAACTACTTCCTCCTCGGTGAAAGCAACTATATTGCCTGGCAATGACAATATCCTATCCTCGAGCAACTGCATTCTTTTCAGCATAAGCTTGAGAATTTCCATGCGGAAAGAAACTGCAAACTCAAGTTGCTTGCCCTTTTCAATCAGTCCATCAAGCACAAGTTGCTCCACAATCAAAACCTCCTCCGACAGCTTATTTATTTTAACCAAAATGTCCAGGTTACCTTCAGCCACTGCATTCTCATCCACTATGTTTGTCATCAGTTGCTTCAGCTGAGATAATGCACCTTTCATAACTTCCAGACTAGTTGGTACCTCTTTGAGTTGTTTTGAAGCTTGGTGAATGATTTGGCTTTTCCATTCATTGATAGCCGTGACTTGATTACCTGCATCCTCCACCTCCTCAATCAGATGGTTGCTCACCTGCTCATGTGCTAAAACTGGCTGAGAGGAAGGTTTGGCAACCTTAGCAATGATTTCACACAACTGGGAAACCTGCTCTTGAAGTTTGGTTTTCTCTGCCTTCTCTTTGTCCAGCTTGAGGAATAAAGCGTTTATTAGTGTATGTGTATCTTGCTTTAATCATTTCGTGGTAGTTTGACCTAGTGGCACTTTGGTTACTGAGATATCTACCGCCGTGAGTTCTCCCTTCTGCTTTCCCTCTGCTGGAACTGTCAACTCGGCGAACTTCTGCCCTGATTCTTCAATAATCAACCTTGAAGTTACCTTGGCAACTTTAGGTCTTCTATCCTTTCCGCCCAAACTCAGGAGTAGCTGCAAGTCATGCTCTTCCAGGTTGATCTCCTCTCTGGCTTCTGGAACTGTCTGCAAAGCCAACCATGATGAAAAATTGCTTCTCGGGGAATGAGAAGTCACTGAGTGTACCACCCTCTCATGCTCAGACTCTGCTGCATCCGAATTTGCCACAGTGTTGTGGCTGTCATCCTCTGAATTGTCCAAAGACAATGCTTTTTCAAACTCTGCCATCTGTGCTTTCAGCTTCTCTGCAGGGGGAGGTGAAGATCTGAGTGGCTGAGGAGCAAATACAAATGACGTTGGATTCAACAGAGGAACAACAACATCTGCCTGGGGTTCAGGGGCTGCCGAAGTGCTATGAGTTGACATAGGAGAAGCTTCGTTTGAAAGTGGTACTAGCACGATAGCTGTAGAATTGGCCTTCTCCAGTATCTGAGACTTCTTGTATACTTTAAGCTTCTCTGGCCTCCTGCTACTTTCACCTTCGTGCTTTCTTTTGTTGGAGTCTCCTGCAATAAAGTTACCTGTGATCTGATTCATCAAAGCTTCGTCCAGGCAATACCCCTTTGTCAACAACCAGTTTGAGGTGTTAACCAGAACCGCGGAAGACCTTTCCTCAATCGTCTGACAGCCACTTATGCTTTCCTGAAGAGCAGCTCTATCTCCTCCCATCTGATGGTATGTGTCAAGTATCACATGCCCATCATGCGAGATTTGCAGGTATCCGTGCTAAACCATAATCAGATACTTGTTGCGCTGATAACCTGCTGAAATCTTTCTTCCTGACTTCATACTCGCTTCTGCACTTCATCCAAAAGTCTTCCAACGAAGGTACGTGCGCATATTCCTGGGAGATTGTCTTCCTCGCTATCCCATATGGATCATAGTTCAATCGTGCTGGAAAGAACTCATGCTCATATCCAGAAAACATTTCTGCTTCGATTCCCCTCGCCTTATGGATGCTCTGGCAGCTGTAATAACCCACCGTGACCGGAAAGCAACCTGTAGGTTTGTGCCGCTTTGATTGTAAGTCATGCATTTCCACGAGCTGCCTGCACAACTCCATGATGACCCATTTGTCACTTGGATACCTCGGCAACTTGACTGGTTCTCCTGAAAAGCCACTGACCCTGAGATACGTGAAGTCTGCAAACTGGATGAAGATGCAGCCATACTGGGATACAACTTCCCAAGCTTCTTTGCTCACTCTGTTGGTCTTTAGATCACTATTCAATTTGCAGATGAATTCATAGAAGAACCCATCGTTGACCACCCTGTAATCTTTGTTGCACTCAGGAACTGTCAACTGTGGGAAGCACTCAAAAATAGGATCTTTCGACAAAACTCCTCGTCTATCCAATTTGGAAAATATACCCTGCGAGGCTGCTGCATATACCAGGTATGAAGTCATTTTGAAGCTGAATGTCCGCCTCACACTTCGGAGCTGCTCGCCGATGTTGTCACTGATGATCTCCGCCCAATTGATAATCGAATCAGCTCTGTTGATCTCAATGGTTCTCACGAAAGCATACATCCATGAGCAGAAGTTATGAGTATTGGCTTCTCCATTTAACCTGCAAAGCAATTTAGTAATATCATCAACTTCCTGCACCAAATTGGATCGTGGAAGAGTCCTCGGGAACTTTGATGGAGATCTGGGCTTCTTCATGTATCTGCTATTCATTATGCCCACGCAATCTGCTTTGTGCTTCTCCCATCTATTGCCAGCATCCAACATGCTAATTGCAATCACCACTGGTCGTGTCAGAATCTTTAAACAATAATTAATAAATTGTGCATCCAGCCTGATTATTGTCTTTCCCGCATGATCCCGAATTGTTCTGGAAAGAGGATGATATGACCTTGCACACTCCATAACAAATTCAGGCAACTGAGTTGTGACTAGAAACGCTGAAGCTTGAATAATTCCGCTGCTTTTAATTGCCCGCATGAGAGATGTCCTTCCGGCTCTGGATCTGTCAATTAAATCAGAGATGGGTTCAGGGCCTATGTCTGTATCATTGATGTCAGCAAATCTGGAAGCTATGCATGATTCAACTGATCCTTCTCTTTCATCATGCTTCATCATGGCTGGAACAATCTTTGTCTGAGCTCTTTTTCTTTTAATTCTGCCAGAATCCCTTGTAATTGGCTCAATTTGTGCAGATCTGGCAATTTCTTCTGATTCGGAAGAGATATTCAATGTATCTGACATTGATTTGAACTTCCTTTCACTAATATGAGCACCTGTGATGAATACCTGCAATTAATTCAGACAAAGATGGAGTCCATGGCATGAATACTTGATTTTTATCACCAAAATCTGCATATAAAGCCTGCTGCCCTAAAATTTGAGGTTTTGCTTGCATGCAAAGCAAGCAAAAATATTATTTAATTCACCTGGGCACATATACCAACATGCAGACACTTAGAATGATAAAAATTAGGCTATTCCAACCCTAGGTGCCAAAACTGGAAACTTCCCGACAGTGGAAAATAATCTTTAATGCAAAATCCTCCTTCCTTTTGGCGCCAAAACCTGTCTGGGCTGCAAACTTCATCAAAAAGAATTAACTGCTTCTCCCTTATGGTGTCCCATGCTTATATAGCCTTGTGCATGCTATTTTTAATAATTGTCTTCTCTATTTCTGGCAATTTAATTAATTAAAAGCCACATCTATTCATCCAATTTGGGCGCCCAATTATGCATGTTGCTGGTTGTTTTTTATAAATTTATTTTATTTATTTTTAGCATGCATCCTTGACTTCTCTTTAGCTTATCCTTTTGCATTGACTTTCCTTCCATTCATGGCGCCAAAATTAGGTAGAAAGACCATTAATAAATATTATTAAATGCATTGTTTAATGCCAAGGTGGGTCGCACTTTTTGGCAAGGGTGACTGCTAAAAATAGGAAGTCAACTTGATGGGAATTTCCACCCTGCACTGCAGCTCCAAAAATCCCCTCTTCCACTTAAGTGATTTGTCCTTCATCATGGGAATTTTCACCCTGCAAGGCAGGTAAGAAATTCCCGCTTGCCTGCCACTGCCGAAATTCCCACTGGCAGCTTAAATCATCTCCCAAAAAGTGTGACTTGTATGGAAAATAGCCTTCTTTGAAAAAGTGCGACTTGCATGGGTGAATAAACCTCTTTGATGGGAAAAGTTAGCCTGCTAGGCAGGCAAGAAATTCCCACCGGTGCTTTAAGTGATTTTTTTTTATAATGAGAATTTTCACCCTACAAGTTGCAGGTAAGAAATTCCCGCCTGCCTGCTACCTCTAAAATTCCCATTGCAGCTTAAGTGATTTTGACTTGATGGGAAAAAGTAACCTGCTAGGCAGGCAAGAAATTCCCGCCTGCCTGCCACTGTCAAAATTCCCATTGCAGCTTAGATCCATTCATCCCAAAAAGTGTGACTTGCCTAGGAGAGGCTTTTTCTGCTTGAATTCATCTTTTTTGGTCAGAAGTTTGCCTTCCGAGACTGATTCCTTCCATTGTTGAGGCCATAAATGACTTCCAGATGTTCCAGGTAATTAAACAGGCTATACAGAACAAAGACCGGATCGAGGGGAATTTAACAGACAGACTGCGGAGAAAACCGAAAACAAATGCAAAAAGAAATAAATAAAAACGAAAAACGTTGCCAGAAGTTGCAGACAATCACTCTGAATTCATTCCTGGTAAAAACCCTACTGAGATGTGGGAATACTGGCATGGAAAACTTCAACAGGGTTCAACCGGAGCACAATTTACTTTAAACGGGGCTTTATTTATTAAATAAATAATTAAATAAAATTCCCGCAGACAAAACCCTTGGCGGAGGGATAAAATGAGTTTGAGCATCTGGGTATTTGTCGAAATTGGCTCATATGATTCACTAGGAATATTTTAACGTAATAGAGATGACTTCTGGCAATAAAATCACAAAAAGACCCATTATTTTAAAAAGAACGATTTTTTTTTTTAAATGGGCAGTCCCAGATTTCAAGGTGAAATCTGATGAATATAAAATCACAAAAAGAATACAAACTAACAGAAAGGTAAGCTGAAATCATTGATAAAGCGAAGGATGAAGCAAGTGTTGGACTTACTTACCTAACGGACTCAGTTTGCAAAACTTCTACTTAGTGAGCTTTATTTATTGGTAAAAGGTTTTGGAGGGATCTTACCCAAGCAGTACATCCAAAGGCTCAACAATCAAAAGTCAAAACAAAGCAAATGGAACAAAAAGAAGGGGGCCACTTGCGAACTTTAATGAAAAGAATAAACTAACAAAGTACTAGGGCATTCCCTGGCCATCAAACCAACAAGAAGCTTAGATCCTACTACGATCTTAAAACTACAATTAGATTGTGTGCACAACAACATCTTAACAATAGACAACAAAATGGACCAAACACAAAGAAATACATACATTAATTGATGGATTTGTTATAGACCTTGATACCAATTCTAAGTGCCTATGTACAGATTCAATCAACAGTGATGTTTGATCATCCAATTTGAGGCTTTGAACTTTTTGCTTAAGCCTTCCCATCTCTTCCATAGAGGCACCATATTTCACTGACATCACATATCTGTCTAATGTGCACTAACAGGACGTCGAGAACTCAGCCACCCTATGATAGCCAAGGTAATGTTGTATTTATCTTCCAGATGTTTCGACATTTAGCTGGCAAGGGTAGTTAAACTCCTCTCTGAAGCTTAGATGGAGTCAACAACAGTTTTTAATGTCATATTTGAGAATGAAAATCCACAACATCTTCTAGCACTCCACTCTCAACTTGTAACATTTTTTCCAAGACAATGTCCTGATCACTGAAACATCAATAACAGCAGGGGAGCTACCAACCGCCATGACTTCTTTACTTTACTGCTCTAAGAATTTTTAGGGGGTAAGTGTATCAATAACAGGGTCTCGATACATGGGGTTATCCATATATTTTGATTGCTATTGTTGGGGGCGGTGGGGCAGAGTGGGGGACAAGGATCATTGGCCAGTAACAGCAATAATGTATTGGTGGATGAGATATTGACTCCCTGATTTCAGAACACAGTCCTGTTTATGACGCTGAACCTGTAACCAATGCTTTTAAAACCAAAGATTGCCCACCGATATAGTTTCAGCCAAACTCAGGAAGATTGGGCTCACATGAAAAATGATTTAGATATGACCAGGTGAAGAAGCAGACATTCAGTCAGAATGAACCAAGCCCCAAGAAATGGACCAAACCATCATAGGAGCATACATCATCAAAGAGCTTCGGATTGTGTCATAAACAATGTCTTCCTTAAGAGCCTGCAATGCAATATTCAAGATCATCTTGTGATGATTTTTTCAACTCAGGCTTCTTTATCGAATACATTCTGAAGGCAACTTATTGCAGTCCATCTTGAAGGTTATAAAGGAGAGACACAAGATGGCAATCTGTAATTCCGAAATCTCATTGCCTCTGTAACTGGATGTTCCTCAGAATATTAGGAAATTTGCTCACAAATTGGATCAGATATATGTTGGTCGTGCCACCTTAATCCTCTGCATAAAATATGGAAAACCAGGAAAAGAATGTTAAGGTTTCAATTAGAGCTCTACATTTTCCTTCCACTAAGGATCAAAAATGAGCTCAACTTGACATGAAAATCCCCCCATAGTGAATACAGACGATGCACCGTGAATCGTATTTGGCACTGATAACAGCTACAAACAGTCTGATCCCGACAGCACCCACACTCAAACAAAGTGTGACAACGTTTATTAAATAGGATTAGCTGTGATGGTTACAAATTATTAAACAATTACCAATAGAATGATAACTACATAATGCATTACATGGTATATAATGCTCTATATTTTAACACTTTCAATTGTAATTGGATGTATTCTCAAGACCAGGTGACCTCATTTGGTTATTGTGGACATTTCTTTCTTAAGCTTTATGTTGGCAGGAATTTATGTTGCTGTTGTTTGTCATGTTTCTGCAAAATTGAGAAAGGTAACAATGGAGAAATCACTGGTTGCCTGAGCAACCAGCATTTCCTCTGCTTTTGAGCAGGGGCAGCTCCCTTGTATGATGTTGAGTACTTTTATCCTGAGAGTATTGGAAACTAAAATGGTAGAAATAAGAAGTTTGAATTCGTGAAGAATGAAAGGCTTCGGTCCGTTATTGGAAACCTCTGAATCCACAACAGACTAAATTGCAGAGGATTCGTTGGAACATAACTTTAAAGTCAAAGGTGAAGCAATACTCGTTCTGAAGAAAATCCGAGGGCATGAATAGAATTGAGTAAGCCATAGATTGAACAAAAGATTCGGTATCCAGAAAACTTGATAGGCACAAAGTCTACCTACAAAGCTATCAACACAAAGGCACACCTTTCATCCATTCAATGGAAGAATCAGTGCAAGTTTGTGGATCTCAACAATGCCCTGTCCACAAAAACTTTCATACCAAGCATTCAAGACCAACGAGTGGCCTATCACAGTTGCTTGTCTGCATCACAAGAAAAATGAAGAGGAAGTGTGCGAAAAACTTGCAGACCTCAATACAGCTCGTCAGAAGGGCTAGAAACTCGTGAAGAATATCTCAGTTACAATGTTTTCAAAAATCGTGGCTTAATAGCATCCACGGAGGGCAGAACTACCATTAGATAACAATCTTTTGGGCAAAAAAGTTGGTTAGTACCAACTTGAGTTTACAAACTCCGCTGGAAACTTCGTACATTTTGTGAAAAAATCTATGGATTCTACAACAATTAATTTCTTTTGAAAATGGGCATTTTGTTAGACACCCAATAAAAGGTTAATTCCAAAAAACTTGAAGACCCAAGGCTCAGAAACCTCGAAGAAAACAGTCGCAAATCCAATCACAAGGGCTTCAAGGAGCAACAACGTGCATTCGAACATAAACATGGGCAGTCGTGTTTTAATTTGTAATCTTAAGTTTGATCTAAAATAAATATGTTTTTTTGTGAATTAATTTGCATGTGATTTAATGAACATTTAATATATCATTTTTGGCATAAGTTCAGTATAAGTGGTCATTCATTGGCAAAAGTTATTATTTTATTATTTCCATTACTTTGGAATAATAAAATGGCAAATATTTCACACTTGACTTTGTCGGAGACACAAAAATTAACGGGCACTAATTTCAATGTTTGGAGTCATGAGATTTTAACGCTTGTGGAGTTTCGTGATTGTGATAAAATAATCAAGGGTGATGAAAGTCGACCAACGACGAACTTTGTGGATTATGACAAACATCATAAGGAAGCGTTATTGCTTCTCAAGTTATCGGTGTCAGATGATATGATACCGGAAGTGCAGAATGCCACTGTGGCAAGCACGTTGTGGGCTAGTCTGAGGGATAAATATCAGACGTCAGAAAAGAGTCGGGTTTTATACCTGAAGAATATGCTCTTTTCCGTAAAGTTACAAGAAGGTGGATCGCTGTCTGAGCACCTACTTCGGATGAAAGACCTCCGAGACCAGTTATCTTCCATCAACAAAAAGGTGGACAACGATGATATGGTGGCTCTGGTTTTGAACAGCTTACCTTTTTCGTATGAGTCATTTGTGGAGGCACTCCATTTAATGGCTGAAAGTCAAACTCTCACGTTTGACAAGGTGAGTTCCTACCTGTTGCAAAAGGAGCGGAGACAAATTCAGGAAGAATCTAATTGTGACCAATCAGAGAGTGCTCTTGTCACACAGTCAAAAGGAAAGTGGAGACATCATTTTGGTGAGTCTTCCACTCGGTATCAAGTCACATGCTATTACTGTCACAAGGTTGGGCACCTTAAGAAGGATTTTCGGAAGCGGAAGTATGATCTTTCGCAACAGAACAAAAAGCCATGTGATGAGGAACATGTGGCAGCAATTGCAGAAGAACGGGATTCGGATGACGGGCATGCTCTTTATTGTCTTACGACATCATGCTCACATGACAGTGGTACTAGTTGGATCATTGACTCTGGTGCATCTGCACACTTTTCATGTCGTAGGGACTGGTATGTTTCATTTACTGCAAATATATGTTTTGAATCAATGGTACTAATTGATGGAGAATCACTTACAGTACAGAAGGGATAGGAGATATATGCATTGTATTGAATAATGCTCATAAATTGTTGGTACAGAATGTTAGATATGTACCTTCTTTGCAAAAAGAAACTTCTATCGATTTGTCAATTAACTAAAAATCCCAATATTTCTGTGGATTTTTGTGGGAAGAAGTGTATTGCTTCTGATATGAAACAGAGACGGATAATTGCCCTTGGTATTAGGCAAGGTGGTCAGTATTGGCTTGTTGATCTTGCTAAGATCAACATGAATGCACGTGTGGAGGACAACTTCACCATACAAGGTGTGCAGGAGGCTGCAATGCCTTGGGAGGAAGCCATTCCTCATAGATCTGTTGACTTGGATACAGTCAACCTACATGCACCTATTGTGGAGGGAACTATCCACTATACCAAATGTACGGGAGGCGGACATGCCTTGGGAGGATGGATTTCCTCATTCTGAAGAACAATTTGTTGTGGATGGAGACTCCACTATTCCAGATGCACTGACGGTGCATGGTGAGATGGCATGCCAAGCCACTCACTCAGAGGTACTTGCTCGAAGGACAGTAGAGCATGAACAATTTGCTCATTGTGTTGTGAAAGATCTTTCCCAACAGAGGGGGATAAATGAGCAAATAGACGAGGAGTTGGTTCTCACTCCTACTACTGCAGAGATGGTTATTTCTCCCACTGCTAAGACGGATGAGATAGAGATGGTTATTTCTCCTACTATTGCGGAGTTGGTTCTAACTCCTACTGCACAGATGGTCACATTTCTCTTCTTGAAAAGGTTGGATGAGCACTACATGGTGTTGCAAGGACATGATTGAGGTGACTTCGATTGCAGGATAACTGAGTCTCTGTATAGACTCCAGCAGGCTACACAAGCCTGGAACAGATTTTTCAATCCACCTCTCCAAGGTTCTGATTTCAACACTCTGGAGATGGGGCTGACACTCTCAGCCATTGATGATTCATCATTGGTCAATGAATCACGTAACAAAGAACCAGTGGACCACTTGCCATATCCTTTGTTCACACGACCAAATTTTTGTTTTGTGGTTCTCCATTCGACAACCGCAACACAACAATGGACTGTTGATTTCGAAGTACAACCTATGGCACAGTCTATAGATCTAATGACTAAACATATGGGCTTTAGGACATTTGTAAAATTTCGGGACAAACTTGGTATTGTTTCCGGTTTAGTCATTAAGAGGGGGTGTTAAAATATAGAGCATTATATAGCATGTAATGCAGTTATGTAGTTGTCATTCAGTTGGTAATTGTTGTTCAACCAATCTGTAACCACCTCTTCCTATTTAATAAACGTTGTCACATTTGTTTGAGTGTGCATTCAGCCTTCTCTGAATTCTTTCTTCTCTTTGCATATGCTAACAAAAAGTACTAGGGTAAAAGGACCCTAGGATAAAAACTAACTGAATAAAAGAAAACTAAGGTTAACCACAAGTTGGCAAAAACCACACAAGCAAGCAAGTGGATCTAATTGTTTTTGTATACCATCAAGTTGATGATAAAGGACCACATCATCAGCAAATAGGACAATACCTATAAAATCATGATACAGTATACAATCATCATCAACATGAGTATGTTGCCGAAGAAAGACCTCTAGCTCATCAATGTAAACCCCAAAAAGAGTTGGCAAGGGAGGGATCCTTGTTTGTGTAATGTCCCCTTCTCGGGACATTTTCCACATTGAAGATTTGAAGACCCTCAACCCAATGGGTTAGAGGATTGAGATTGAAATTTGTTCTAAGATGTTTGTTATCTATTTTGTAACCCGTTAGAGGGCTCTTTAGTTAGTTAATGTGCACATAGGCTAGTTATCTTTATTATTTAATTAAAAATAATAAAATGCACATAGTCTTAGTTTATTAAAGACTTTATTTTTATAATGAGAGTTTATGTTTTCCCTCCAAAAGGGAAAAGGTCGGTCTTTTTGTATATTGCCACCCCTTAACTCTATAAAAAGAGGTCGCATTTCCTCTAGTGGGATTATGTTGATTGAACTTTTGAATTTACTCCATGCTTGGAGAAATGGGATGCATGCCCATAAGATGTATGCCCTAGCTCTTGCATTGTGTTCTCTCATTGTTAGCTTCATTTGGATCCATTATTGAAGAATATTGAAGACTCCATTGTTCTCTCCATTGTGCTCTCTTGTGTTGAATGTGTTTATGCATGGCATATTCATTCTAGCATTGGTGTCTTGGTCTTGGGTATTGGCGCATTTATTTGGGAGAATAAATCTGCATTTTTGTGAAGGGGTTTAGGTACTTTGTGACTGTTATTATTGCTGCAATTTATTAGAGGCAAATCGACTTGGTTTGGGGTTTGATCTATCATGTTTTGAGGTGTTTATGCTAGATCTATTTACTGTTGTGTCTAATTAATTATTTCAGATGCAAGGGCTGATTATTTGAGTGTTTTGGAAGGGTTGTATGAGCTAAAATTAATTTATAGCTTTTAGCTCTAATCCTAGTGACTTGGAGGCAGATTTCAGGGGCATATTTGAGTGGTTTCAGTGTTCAAAAAATTCAGTTTGTTAGTTCATTTGAAAGCTCTTGATTTCTACTTTATTGTGCAATCCGTTTCATGCCAAAACTCCAAGTATTTTGTGAGATATTAATTTTTAAAGTTTCATTTGTTCTGGGTGATTTATTAATTAATTAATTGTATGCTAAAAATCAAATTTGGATGTTATTAGAGTTCTAATTAGTTCTCCCATCTAACCCACCACTTTGGCATACTCCAAGTCCCATTTCGGGTTGTATTATTGTCAAACATTGGGTTATTTGAGGTCGAATTATAAAGATATAGGGATCTTCCTAGGATCAATTTGGTTAATTAATTAGGAGGAATAAGGAGAAAGTAATTTTATAATTTTTGGAGTTGATTTGATGTCCTAAATATGCTGGGCGACCTACTTTTTAGGGCAAAATTAGGGTTTCGTGTTGGCTGTGCAAAATCTGATTTTTGCATATAGATTCTTAATATTTTTGTGGCCCAATACCTAAAATTTCAGCTCATTTGGACTTCTCTAGCCAAAGATATTAATTTTGGAAAATTGCAGCAGTTGGGGTTTGAATATTAATTATTTTCCAGCAGTGTGTGATCAGATTTATGTTATTTCCTAACTTGTCCTAGAAGGGGACATTACAGTTTGACTACAATACTATTCTTAACAGAGGCATAGAGTCTACCGGGAGTCTGAAATAACAACATCATAGTGTATGCTTGGAATTCAGAGTAAAAAATTACATATCACAAATGTCATTATTTTTGCACTAAAAATATGTACAAATGAAAAAATCAAGTTAAGGTTTAAAAGCAAACTAATATTTCAACCATTGCAATTTTTTCCAACCTATTCAAAACATCCAAACAACCTCCTTTTTTTGGTAGAAAATTAAAATACTGCATTTCATTATTGTTTTCATGCCCCCCTTTTTTATTAGTTATTGTTCTTTGTACAGCGTGGTTGTTTACACATTTTAAGGCTTTGATTTATTTTTATTCATTTGGGGTGGGGGACCCCTACAAGTGTAATTTCTAAATACAATCTAGGATGATCAAGAATATTCCTAATTATCCCTGACACACATGGTATGTTAGGGAGGCATCGGCAATTGTCTCTCAAACTAACCATTTAACTTTCCTATACCAGATGTCTGTAATCATATCAGGTATGCATCTTGTATTGAAAGAGACGCTTGCCACTGCCTCAATATCTAATCACTTGAAAAAAAATAAGGCTCAAGGAAACTACAAACGATTTCCTAGATGAGCTCGTTTATTCAATTCAACTTGGCTTATTACATTCTAATTTGCTATAGTCTAATGGACGATTTTGATTGACACTTGACAGTGGCTCCACCTTAACACGATGTTTTTCATATGCATTCTACATACTTTATTGGGAAAAAAGCATTTTAAAAGATATTTTGTTGAGAGGATATGTATTAACTTCTAACCAAACAAATTGAAAGCAATAGTAATCAACAATAACATCCCTTACTTGTACCACATTGAGTTCCAGAACTCAAGCTTGGAAACAACTGATTAGAAAGAGAAGCACTAGTAAGACCAGATCCAGCCTTTTTTGCTGGATTTTCTGAAGAGCAAGCTTTTTAATGATGCTGAAATGCTTCAGGTAGAAATCTGCATTCACAGAATGGGCACTGATCAAGTGTCGATTCCCACTGTGCATAATCTCCGAAATTACAGAGTGTAAAGGTCATTAGCAAGAAAAGTAGTCAAGCAGTATTTAGCTAATCTGGATCCTTGGAATCTCATTATATTATAGACAGATATTTGTAACAAAATAATGTTTCAATTGTTTAATATAGTACTAATGGAGAGATGTGCAAGCTATTGAGTAGAGAAAAGCTATCCATTTAAATTTAGATGAATCATTATACCATAATGGACATGGTTAGTGCTATTTTGTCTTTTTTGCATAAGTTACATTATTGTACTCTGGTAATGAACATTGAAAACAAAATGATCTACTAACAAAATTTATAAAAATGCTATTGGAGAAATGAAAACTGAAGAGGATGGTTTTTTGATGAGAAGAATACTGAACAAATAGCATGCGTATAATCTTCAGGATCTTGCCTACAAATATAGAAAAACACAACAAAAATAAGTACCGAATTCTGATGGTATAATATCTAAGAAGATAAAACTGAGTGATTAAACAGGATCCATTTTTTAGCTGTAAGTATTACACTACTTAGAAAACAAGGACCAACCGTCCCTAAATCATGATTCAGTAATATTTTTACCCTATATTCTTGGTAGTCACAGAATGAATTAAGAAACAATATCCCCATACAAGGGTATTCTGCATATGAGTACTGCCAATGTCCATTCAGAGTAGAGCTTGACAAGCTTCCAATACTTGCTAACTTCAAATAGAAAATGGACTTCTAATGATTGTTTCTTTGTATAATAAGATAGAAACATATGAGCATCATGCGGTGGTTACAAAATTCTTTTGATAGTTATGCAGAAGTAACCATCAAAACAGAACAATATATAACTGTTTCTGATTATGCATATAAACAGAATTATATTTAAAGGTTTTTGATTCTGCCTATAGGTCAAGTTATGTGATGGATTTTCTGTTGTTCCTCCCAGGTTTCAAGCTCTTTACGTGACAATATAAATAGAGAACAAATAGGAAAATTGGAAGTTAAAGCAAGATAAACTTCGCTTGTCTTGCTGTGAAAACCTTGCAGGGTAGAAGCATGGGCAATCAATAAACATACTCATATGTAGAGGAATTCCATTCTTCTTAAATCTAAGGGCATGGTCTAATGGGACATTCTTTATGGAGAAAGGAGGAGAAAGATTGCTTCACCTTGAGGATAATGGGGTCACATGAAAACACATGTTAATGAAACAGGAAAAAAATGGACTGGTGCTGAAAACATGAGACTGCAGTCTTCAGAAGAAGAAAGTGGCTTTACACACCTCAGGCTTGAAGAGATTTTAGTAGCATTTACATTCTATTACAACGGATATCATTCCACTTCCCTTCTTCCTGTCCATTTGTGCAAGAACAGAAAAATATTAGACAAATGTAGCACCATCAGAGCATCTTTTTCGGCCGCACTTTATCTCTGACGCCACTCAGATCAAAATATAATAGTACGAGAAAACAGTAGCCAACATCAATCAAGGAATTAGAATTGAAACCAAGACATTATTTTAAGATTTATCTGGTTCTTAAAGAATTCAATAATATTGTTGGTTAAATTGGTGAATTGAATGCTCTTTCATTCTTAAGAGTATTTGGGCTGCATGGAGAAAAATCGCTAGTTTAGTCACTTGTAGAGTGTCTAGTAGTCAAACTGGTTGGGACTTGGCCAAAAGACCTATTTGGAACTGAAAGCTACATGATATTTGTATAGCCAATATCCCCCAATTTCAGGCACACAGACTAAGTAAGAACGGGATTTTTTCGTGGAGTGACTTGTGTGGTGCCAACTCTCACAATTGGAAAAATTGGCAGGCTTTAGCCAATGAGATTGCTTTATCTTCTGCAAATAGGTCTTCAATATAAGTATTCAGAATCTTATCCCCCAAGAGGACCTATTTAAGTTAAATTTGCAGATGAAAGGCTCCATTTGGTGAGATTGGAGATGGGTTTTTGGGAATCTCATATCTCAATATGATACAAAATGTTTGCACCATATTTTTCATCAGAAGTGTACTCTCGCTCCTATTCTCAATGCTAGATGGATTTTGTAAAATGCGGAAGCTTTCTGGGTCCATAGGTTACATAGTGTGTGGTCAATAAAGGTCTCATATAAGCTTTAGGTTTTTTCCTAGCTTCTAATTTATCAAGGGCTTCCCACTAAAACTCAATTAATCAAGACTGGTTTTTTTGATGGTCGGTGTCCCTTTTATTCTAAGTAGGAGAAGATCAAACACCTTTTGTGGGACTGTCATTTTGTGAGATCCTATTGGAAGCTTGTTCATTCCAGATTGGCAGCCATTCTTCATAAAAATCTTCATTGGCAGGTACATCACTTGGGAGATTCCAATATTCTTATCCACGACCCTTTTAGGAGTATTTGGAATTGTGTGTGGGTTTCTACCTTATTTATCATTTGGAAACTTAGATGCACCTATGTTTTCCAAAATGGGGTATACACTTCGTATGATTTTTGTCACACACGGAAAGGATAAGTGTGTTTGCGATTGCTAGCAAAAGGATTTCTGTTGTTAAAGGAAGCCAAGAAGCATGAAAATGGGGAATATTCAGACTTTATTTCTATCCTTGTTGCCTTAAGCAAAAATTAGTAATCTTCATTGTATATATCGCTGTATAGTTCTCTATTCTTTTGTACAGCTTGTTGGTTTTAAATATTGTTTTTTGTTAACATATGAAGCATCTATTCTATATATACATATCATATCTAAAATCCGAAAATAGATATCAATTTCAAGGTTCTTATCTTAGATTTTTCACATTCCACATTGATTAGTAACTCCATTACGTTCTGTGCCAATCTCCCGCTTATTGATGGCAAATGGCATCAATTTAGTTACCCCATTGTGTTGGTCTCGAAAAATCTATTCAAGATAAAAAGGGGCCCAAACATTACCATATGGCCAAGATTACTATTTTTTGGATTGATTTCTCCAAGAAAAAACATTTAAGTAACAATTAAATGGACATCAAATTTAAAGATGAATTGCCATATGACGGTCAAATGGACGTCAAATTTAACGGAATGAACAACTCACGCAATTATGCTACATGATTTCCATTGTAAGAATGCCTCTCGGCATAATAATATAGTGAATGCCAAAGGGCTTTGATGTTCATGTTTAATTCAAAAAATCAAAACCACTAGCGCCCGAGGTGTGCATTTTAGATGTGCTTCAAGGATGTGTATATAAGCTAAAATAGATCGCTAATGTAAGGATTCTCTAAACAAGAAAAGGGTAGAAGACCATTCTATATCCAAAACACAAACAAAATGCCGGTACACAAAGTGCATGTCCAAGGCTAGACAAATGTTTTCTGCACAAGGGGTTGTAATGGGTCTATAAGGGGAATCTACACACACAATCTTCAGAGAGATAAGGTGAAGGAACTTACTAAATCTGGGGTCTGATTAGATGGTAAGCAATAGCTATCTAAACTGCAGGTTGTGAAGCAAAAGCTATAAAAAAGTAAAGGTTCCACTAGGTGGCAAGAAAGAGCAGTGGATAGTAAGAATGTAAAAGACTACAATAAATTAACATGCATATGCTAATCTATACTATCTAATACATGATGCATGGAACAATCACAATATCAACTAAAATACGAAAGAAAGAGTTTAGGGTTAAAGATACTTGCCTTGAGTTCACTTATTGGCACATTAACTTGCCCCTAGGCTTGTGGCACTTTGTGAGAGATTGTCATATGTGAAGCCTAGATGTAGAGATAAAGACCTAAGTAGACCAAAGTTGGGGACTTCAAGGACTTGGTAGACCTTGTTGATGCAACTTCTATTCTTGATATCTAAAACACCTTTAGGCTACCTTTTCTTCCTTGGTGTAAGCTCCTCTTAGCCCTAAGTCCTCTTCTTTTTCCTAAGGTGGGTTTGCAAGAAAAAGGAAAGAAGATTGTTTGTTCTTGTTTCAGTTACAGGAAATGGAAACGGATCTGAAGCATGGAAATGTCGATGTTCCAAAAACCCTTGGAAAAGAAACGGCATGGAAACATCTGTAAAATAAATTTTAATGATAGATATAAATAAAAAAATGAATAAAACTCATTTTTAGTCCATAAAATATAAAACACCAAAAAAACATATTCACAAAAATTCAAAACTTCAACATGCTTTAAATTTGACATGTTCAGATGACATATCATGTTTTGTAGATTCAAACTGCAAAATGTAAATTAAATTTTCAAATGAGTTCATCATGTAAGGATTATAATCAAGAAGAAATAATCTAGATTCTCCTTAAATCATTATCATCAGTAGCACCATGAATTCCATTTCCACTAGGCTCCACTCTCTATAGAGTGATTAATTACTAAGATACTGGACTATCAATCACAACGTACACAGAATAATAATTGCCTAACATATCATGACACAGAAAAGCATATGAACAATAGCATCTTATATGCATAAAAAATAAGTCTTAACACACTTGGCATAGTATAGGGAGGACGTGATACAAGCACATTTCCCCCGATGTATATCCTTCTATTGATAAAAAAAGGACTTATGGTTGTCATTTGACAACAATCAACACCTGATCACAACCAACAAGAGTCATTACAAACTAAAATATGTAAGTACTCTAACAACCATGAGAATACTAATATGTCGGTCTACACTCTCCACCCCTATGTAGAGCTCACTTGATGTTCATCATTGATGCTAAGCAATGAAATTTGGGAGAGACTAGTTGAGAAGCATCCAAGTCAGTAACCTATGCATGAATATCCCAAAGTTTGTGAGGCCCCCTGGTATAGTCCTTAGTCTTTTGTGAGAGGAGACACAAATTTGAATGCTTGTATACTAAATCCTCGGCCTTCTTCGATGCCAACTAGTTTCATTTTGTTGAGTGGATAAAGGAGTATGTACTCTAATTCCACTTATTGAAAAGTCACTAGCCACAGCTGCTACATAAAAGGTTGTTGGAAATCAGTAACAATTTATAAAAATATATATTAGCAACTTAATAGAGAAATCTAAAACTTACAAGATATATCATATAATTGATAAACATAAATTTTTCAATTTAATACAAATTTAGTTCTGTACATGTGATAGAATTATGAAGGCAATAGGTCGTAGTGTGATCCCCATTCCTAATCCTATATAATTCCCTTGAGTGTGCCCGCTTATATGAGATATTTTGTAGTTCATAAGGGTTAGGAATTAGTGTTTACATGGGTTTTACCAGAGAGTAAATATTAGTTACCATGTGGTGAATGGTTAAGTTGTTAGTTGTTAGGGAGAGTTGTTTTAACAACTCTTGTGAATAGTTTTAATGGTTATTATTCTCCTAAAAAATAGGAGAAGACCATTCCTATTTAAATGGTTGTATTGTGGCCGGATGGAAAATAGAGGAGAACTCATTATTTTTCTGTGGGGATCTGCATACCAAAATCAATAAGAGGCATCGGACGCCAATTTGTGTGTGACTATTTAAAAAGGAGATAATTATATTCAAGAGTAGAAGACGAAGTTACATTGTCTGCTTTCCACACATACGTACTATAGACCCAATACTTAGCCTAAGAGGTGTAGTGTTGAACTCTGGCATTCCATTTACAACCAGCGGCAAATGCATCAATATTCACATATGCACATACTTCAAGCAATTACAGATTCCAAACCTTGGTATCATCTAAAGAAATAAGAGAGTGGGTAGCATTCTTGGTCTATGATGACCACCAATGCAAGGGAAGACCATAACAAACCACATCTCATTTGTCTAGCACCCAATTTGTCGAAGCATCAACCAACCTTATTTTGATTCCTCAAGGATGTATTGGAAGTCGATTTTTTGAAGGTTTTATTGAGATAGTTTCAATTGTATCCAACACTCTTCCCAATCTCCAAATCCACCTGGTTGTTAGGGGTAACATGTTACTAGATAATCCAAATTTGAGAGTTTGACTCCACTACAAATATTCTGCCAGCCTACCTTCAGAGCCTCATGGAGTCCTCTCAAAAATCACATTTCCTTCTACCAATATTATTGGAGGGAAACCCTAAATTTTCTACGAACATGTAGGAAAATTGGAACACCATCATGTGGACCTACTTACTCCTCCCATATTGGCTTTACTAGGATTACCTCTAAAGGCCACATCAGTATTAATTTTACCTACCCCAAAAGGAGGAGGAGATCACTGTCCATTATTATCCCATGTAGCTCTTTCTTTGCCAACAAAATTGCCCTGACTGAAATTGAAGCTTGGATCAAATACCGTCCCATCTCTGACTAGGTGCTCGAGGGTGTGGTATCAAATAACAAACTGATTCTCTAATATTTGGCTGAGTCGTGGTCCAAATAAAATAATTTCCCTTGTATTCCTGGTTGAAGATTCTTTGATTTCTCTCCTTCTAGATATTCCATAGGAGAAGAAATGTGCTAATCCACGTAATTCAACAAACATATTTGTCAGGTTTATCCTAATTAATCCAATCCCTTCAAATTTGATTCAAATTTCCAATCCCTTACCAACAAATATCCAATAAATTAACCAGGTTATGCCTAAGGTTGATTGTGAAGATGATCAATGGATTCCTCGTTATCCCAACACATTTCACGTCTAAAGGGACCATGAAATCCTCACTTCATCAATTGCTCACTTATGAGGATTCTTCGATGTAGCAATAGACCAATTTGTCTATATATAAATATATACTTCACTGAACTGGTTTACGTTGTTACTCTTATTGTGTTAAGAGACATCACATTATTATATTTGGGGCACTGTGCATCAATTTTGTATATGATTATGGACTATTGACAGTTATCAGTTACCTATCATGGTTATTTGATATGCAAAGTTATATGCTTTTAGTGTTGATATTTTGATTATTGGACATATGGACATTTGTACATTATATAATGTTATGGATGGCTAATGTAGTTGATCTCATGGATATCAATTCAGTTGATTATATGATGTAACATGCATGTTGGTTATATGTTTTCCGAGATGTATATGAAGTTTTCATTGAGTGTGCAAGTGACAGGTGAAACCAAAGTGGGATTACAAAGGGCTCAAACATGCCCTCATCAATATTCACAACCGAACCTTCCCAAACACTTAGCTCAACCCTGGAAGAACCTTTATTTTTAACTAATCCTAGTGTTGGTCACTAGTTAGATTATTGCATTTTTTCTTTATGTTGGTTATTTCTCACCTTATTGATTTGTTTTATTGTTTGACCCACCTTACTATAGGACAACAAAATAACTAGATCACTTAGTAAACATTGATCAAATTCTAATTAAATGATACATACTAATTTGGCACACTTACGCATCATTATAAGCATCTGCATTTGCTCCTGCTTTTGGTATTGCGATTCTTGGTGGTTGGGGCAGCGGCCTTTGGTCCCTTTTAGGCTTCTTAGATTCTCCATTCATCCACTTCTTCTGGCATTGAGGAATGTGTATAGGCAAACTGCATACATGCAAATATTTAGGTGAAACAATGGATGATTGAGTAGAACTTAAGTAGGTTTTTGTATTTACTATTTATGATCATTCATAGTTAAATTTCAAGGTCATAAGATTTGTCTCAACTTTGAAGCATAACATCATGACGTGTACCAAATATAGCTTAACAAAATATACATTCAAAGAAAATATTTATGCCCAAAGAAAACACACTCCATCCATGATTAAAAATACAATTAAGCATACACATGCTTGAATGCCATATACAAATAACAATTATATGCAAAAAAAAAAAAAACTAACCATACAATACGTCCATAAAAAGACTAAAGAAAAACGCCCAACCATAACAAAATATGTAGATAATAAAAAGCGTTTTTCAAATCAACTTCCCAACAATTATTTTGGCCCAAACAGGTGTTAAAAAACCATGTAAATGTTGTATCCATATCAAACATTAGCTCAAGAGTATTCAAACAATAAGGAGTAACGTTAGAAGAACTCTAGGAATAAACATTTTCTATTGAAGAAAGAGACAACATCCAAACCTATCTAAGTTATTCATTGATGAAAGAAATGTGAAATGTGAAGAAAGGACTTTTGACGTTGATCATAGACCATGAGAAAATAAACATGGAAAAAACTATGAGTTACAGTTTATTTCTGTTGGAAAAGAAGGTGCATCTCTACTTTCATACAAGATAAATCTCCCTTAAAGTAAGAAGAGCTTGACTATTTTTAAAGTAGAACATACAATGTCTAGATTTGAAGCTTTTAGAAAAATGTTGATGCTTTACAAGTTGGTTCGCAAGTAGAGATGTTGGCTCCCGTTTTCTATGTGGAGAGATGGCCTCCCACATGTGAGACTATTACTTAAGTTTATTGTTCTTTTTTTATATAATATAAATGTATGGTTTTCAAACAAAAGAAGGATCTTTATTGTAGAAGTAAAAAAACTTTCTTGCCACAAACACTGGAGGAGAAAATCAATGTAGATCCAATCAAACTGAAAAATATTAGGTCAATAGGCCAATTATTTTCCTTTATAATGAGCTTCAAAACCATTTTCAAAGGCCAAGAATAACCTCTAGTAGATAAGTTATAGACCTAAACACTTGACATCATGACAAGAAATGACTTCATATCCAACCTTGAAAGAAAAAATAGTAAATTTTAAGGCAGGATAAAATTGAAGTATGAGTTGCCGATGGGGTGGGAGTGGTGCGGTCAAGTCACATGGTTGTGTGCTTGCCCACCCAGGTTCAAATCCCCCCGAGGCACGATCCTCCTCGGAGGTGGTTTCGCCGCTGGAGGCGGCTTCTCTACTCGTGCTGACACTGGTGGTTTCTCCTCGCTGCTGACACTGGTGGCTCTCCTCTCACTGTTGACGCTGGTGGTTGCTCCTCTCGTTGTTGACACTTGCTTCTCCTCTCGCTACTGACTTTGGTGGCTGTTCCGCTCACTATTGATGCTCTCGCTGCTGTCACTAGTGGTTGTTCCACTTGCTGCTGATTCTGGTGGCTACTCCTCTCGCTGCTGACGTTGGCGGCTGTTCCTCTCACTTCATTCATTGATAGTTGTCCCACTCGCTGCGGCAGTTGTCATTGGTCGCTGCATCTTCACTATGGTTTCATGGTTGCTCCAATTGGGTTCCTAAATAGTGGTCCCCTTCATTGTAACCAGGTTGTGGTTCCTCTCAAGAAAAATCCTCAATTGTACAAGGATGTGGGTCCTTTCAAACACCCTCAATTTACACTCAATCCAAAAAAAAAATTGAAGTATGAATTCTATTCAATGAAAGTATGAATTGAGATCTTTCCAATGATATAAAATTGATAATAATGTTTGCGGGCTCAAGCTCTTCGGGTGTTGAAACACACAATGACCTCCTTCGAACAATAACCTTTGCAACTACTCATTGGCATCACTTGAACTTCGTCTTACCATAATCTTGTTCATTTGTGCCCTAATTGCATCACGTGTTAGTACAAATAGTTTAACATAAACATACAAAGCTTTGTGTAAGTACAACTTGGTTTACTTTTCGAGTAGGTGTAAGATAACTTGGGTCACTTTTGTCTACTTATTTTGGCTTTACATTACCCCAAAGATCAAGGGTCATGGTTCTTCTTCATAAATGATCGACGTTCACAATCTAGTGATCTATATGAAATATCATGATACGTTACCTTCCCAAATACCCCCTCATGTTTTCCTATCAATATGGGCATGAGGAAAGAGATATTAAAGTCGCCGCATATGAGCCAGTATACCATTGGAAGATTATTGGCTAACCACTACCAGGACATTGCTCTTTCCAAGCCATCATTGGATACGTAGACATTAACAAGGCCAAGAGAACAGCCATCAATGTCAAGAGTAACCCAAACAGCTCGATGTGATGGGTCTTTGCCCAATGTAACATCTAAAGAGGTGAATTTCAGGGAAATCAAAGTACTGGGACCACCACGCCCAACTTCATGCGAGGTGGGTATTGCGTGGCATTTGAAAAAATACAGCACCTATTTTCATACCATTTAAACGTGGGTTCAATAGATTCAACATTTTTAAAAACATCAATAGAATCATCGTCGTAGATCTTCAAAACAAGCTTCTTGGACACCATTCTCACCACTGTCTACAGCAAAAGTTGTGACCAGATAGTTGAGGGCCACATAAATAGACATAATCCACCTAAAGGGCGGCATTAGTGCCAAATTTGATGTGAGCAGGTCTTAAAAATAGGGCAATGGTGGTAATGCATTCAAGCTTGATAAGACTGGAAAACACAAGGTCCACACACAAAACCCTAGCAGGGCAAGTTTCCCAACCAACATCTGAAATTTCAATCTAAGTTAATTAATTAATTATGGGTGGAATTAAATAATTAATAAATTCTCGGTATACTCATATAATATTAGTATATCTTTGAATAACGAATTGGCTGAAAACTTAACCATTTCTGATACAGGGTGTTACCAACATTAACATATAATCAATAATTTAACCGTTTCTGATACAGGGTATTACCAACATTAACATATAATCAATAATTAACGGCACACAATTCCTCGGCAATACATTTTTTTTAATTCCTGCGAGCGGTAATGAATATTTTATAAACAAAAAGAAATATAATACAAGTTATAGAATCAGACCTTGTGGAGCCAAATTGTCGACCACAAAGATAACATACGAGCATTTTCGTACTCCTCTTGGGCTTCTCGTTAATTGGGATCTCCACTTGTGAAGGGTAAATCAAAGGGCTCTGCTGCTCCAATTTTATATATTGAAATCCTGAAAGCAACGAAGTTCAATTGGTGTAAACATTGCAGGAATTCTGTTAAAAAACTGAAGTTAAAGAGGCCAACTGAGAGCCCCATTGCGCTTCCCGTTGGAAAATCTAAAAATATGTCTTAAAAGAAATGAGCCGACAGACACCAGAAGGTAAGATACTTTTTTATGA
Organism: Taxus chinensis; assembly: GCA_019776745.2. Lineage (NCBI taxonomy): Eukaryota > Viridiplantae > Streptophyta > Pinopsida > Cupressales > Taxaceae > Taxus > Taxus chinensis. The sequence goes on from JAHRHJ020003415.1 coordinate 79,607, forward strand.
TAAGGTGTACAATACCTTGAAGGGCGTATGAGTTTTGCATTATTTTGAGTTACCATTATTTAGTAAACCCTAGTGGCTGATGTTGTGCATCCACGAAGATTACTTATACTTCGTGGATAGAAAAATGTGCTTAAATGTAAAATTGATCAACATAGTGATAGGTCTGAGATATAGTGGCGAGGAGATAACACTTAACCCACGTGATGAGGAAGCAATAGAGGAGACAACCACAAAACTGCAATATCATAGGGGAAGTCACACCTTCAACGTTTCACACATTACTGACCCAGGTAACATAGTAGCCATGTTCCTGGTGAATTGTAAGTTGGGGGCCTCAGAAATATGGTTGGAAGTCAACAAGAAGTTTCTACATATTGTGCACAAAATGGTGTACAAGACTAAGTACAATATTGCCTTGTTTATAGCAGAGAGTATCGTAGATGAAGCAAGAACCTAGATTGAATGGGGGAGAAAATCACATCGGGGTCAATTCTATTTCTCATTGTGTTTTCGGAGATAGGGGTTCTAGATGGACCAACATACAACAAGTGGGAGGATTTGATAGAGAATAAGTCTCTAGCGTAATGATTCACTAAGTACATATGTGATGGCACAATTTCCAATCCATATAGGATGTGTCTGGAGAAATAGTACATGAGGATGAACAATGCATTTGAGAATGAATGACACATACCAAAGGAGTTTTCTACAGAATTAGAAGAAAAAACAAAGTTTGCAGTCATGTGACACTTTTACCTTGGCATTTTTTTGTTGAACAATGGAGAGATGGGACCTTAGTGCAAAAATTTGTTTGTATTCAGTTCTAAATACTTCAATCCTGTAGTCAGAAAAATAAAACATGCATAATTACTTAGGTTCAATGCGGAGAAGGTGGAATATGAATATCACATGCTACATAAGACATATGGGTATGCATTCAAAAAGCCATACGAAGAAGAAATGGATTTTTTATTTTTATAACCTGAACCCTTTTGTGAACCCTAGCAGTCGACAAAGTAATGCATGCAAATTTTATGTTTACTTACGAAAGTATTGAAGCTCTATGATGGGAAGATAGTAAATTTGCAAATATTAGCTTTTCACATTGTTAATAGTTTTCAAAGAAGTGTGAGAATTCCCAAGCACAGGCACAATTACCACTAACTCTTAGTAGAGGAAGAATATTGTCAGAGTTTTAACATTAGACCATAACATAAGGAAGAAGATGTAGAGGTGACACCTAAGAAAAAAGAGCATCACAAACTGGCTCGATGATTTCGATAACTAGTACAAACAAGTTGTGTGCATGGACCCAATCCAACAGTCAGGAGGAAAATTTCATATTATCGCCCTTTGTCAATGAGGTATATTTGGAACAACCTGTGGCATCTGATGTGAGAATCAGGAAGAATTCAATGGTTCAAGGAACAACAAGATGAAGGTCCAAATAGGTGCAACGTATGAATCCTCTAGTTTCACAGTTCCTGAAGATGAATGAGGAGAGCACAAAGAAGGGCATGAAGAAGTGCATCTTGAGGAGCCCACATGAGCCAAGGGAGTGGATAGGACCGATGCTGACACAAGGGAAGAAATGGCTCATGCTCAACATATTTTGACTCTCAGGAGTACTAATAGGAAGCACAAGAGGAAGGAGGATAATGGAAGACTCCACTCGAGTACCCCAACTTATGTCATGGATATTTTCAAGATGACACAACTAAACTCCTCTTTGGCTAGATCAAGAGTTTAGTGCTTATATTCCAAATGTTGCATTTGTTAAAAAATAGTTTTAAATTACTGAATCCACTCGTACACACTATTGTAGATGTTACATGAATCCCGAGCATTGAAGTCTATAAATATGGAAGAGATTAAAATTTGAAGTGAAGAAGGATAAATGTTTGATTTACATGGCAATCATCAAGACTTGATTGAAGATCTATAAAGTGTTGGAATCAACTAATTTATCTGATGATCATGCATGTAATAACCTATTACTAAAGACTCAAAATGGCTATAAAGATTGGGAAGTTGATTTATGAACATTGATAGGGAGAACAAGGTGAGATAGAATACAATTGATACAGTAGAAGAGGCAAAACAAGAAGAACTTTTCAACAACTATGATGGATTCCTTACTGGGATATGTCCTATTGCAAAGAAGTGAGGGTAACATTACTGTATATTATATGGCCAACTTAACCTTGTAAATAATAGTCGTGCGTGCTTTTGCACAGATGTTGTAGTGCTTGGAGTCATTAATTCAATTCACAAGTTTACAGAATCATGTGATGATTTTATTCTAAACTTAGAAGAATTGGTAAATGGTACTGCATTGGGAAATTAAATAATTGGGCAAGGGCTTACAATGGAAATTTTGCAAATAAAGCCAATGTGGAAAAAGTTAGAAGAATACATGACACTTACACAGTTCAATGGAAGCCACATGAATAACACATCAAAATATTGTTTCACTAAGAAAAATTTTTCAAGATAAGTGAAATGATCCTAAATGCAAATTGTGGAGGAGAGGTAGAATTGAAGTGTAGCCATCATTTCAGGCCTTAGTTGTTAACCAACAGGGCTGAACCGTGAGAAAATGTTTTTACTCCAGGAAGTTCTCCTTTCAATGAAAGAATTGCAAAAAAGGATAAGTGCGACAGAGTGTAAGAATGACTTGGCGAGGTACAAATAATCTTGTGATGTGCAAGGTGGATGGTTTAGAGGGCATTAAAAATCTAATGGGATATTTAATTGAAGGAGACGCAATAAGAAGGATGTTGGGTTAACTCATATAGAAAATTGTTAGACATATTTGCTTAGAGAAATCCAGAAGACAAGGTATCCTCATGAGCTATGAAGAGTGAAAAAAAAACTGGAGAAGGTAATCAACCACATTTTTTGTCATGTAAATTGAATAGCCCCAAAATTCATAATGCGCATAACCACGACAACCAAGCCATAATGTCAAAAATTTCTTCAAAATCTGCCTAAATCCATTCTCCTGGTAAGTATGTATTCCATGTCATGATAATATTGACCTTGTAGGTTATCCTAATGTAATAAGTAAGCATGTAAAATTTCTCAAAGTTATTGTGATAATGTCAATTATTCCATTCAAAAAGTACGACAAAAGACTAGCTCTCTGACAGGCTTAGAAAGTCTAATTTTGGCCATTTAAAGGCATGTGTGCATCTTTTAGGAAGGTTCCAAAAGATCATAAATATAAGTAGGTGGTATGGGAGAAATTTAATGTGATAATGGAATAATTTAGGGAGATTTAGGGAAGTTTTGGTAGTTTAGGGACAATATGTGTAAAAGTGGGTTTTCAGGTGTAAGGAATGAACAATAAAATTATGAACTAAACTTTTTTGAATTATTCCGTGGAGATCCATAAGGATTTATAATGAAAAATATAAAATTTAAATTCAACCAAAGGAATTATCTACAGTGCTTTGGAGAACCAAATTTTTTCCAATACCTAATCATTTCTCAAGTCAGTTCAACTTTTCATCAGGGAGTGCACCTCACTATCCTGATTAGAAAAGGGGCCATTTTTGTTTTCATTTTAGGAAGAATAAAGACCTAATATATGTTTCATTGATCTTATAAGGTCTATTTTAGTCACATTCATATAATGTTTCATCTCAAAGATACCATTATGTGAAGCTCCAGGAGTGAACCATTTGAAGTTCTCATTTGTGAAAAGTGTGTAGGCTCCATACTGGCCAAATTTTTTACTGCCACATGTCAACAGATTGCTCCATGGTGTAAATGTTATTCCCTCTTATCCCCTTATCACAAGCGGATAGAGGGGAAAAAAATTAATTCCAATGAGAAATCTTTCTCTGGTCCCCCATGCGACCCTTAACTAGCTCCATAGGGTACTTATCTAGCTAGCCCCATTTTCTCAGGACTGCTCAGGTTCATCCATTTCTAATTATATCTATCCAAGTAAATTTTAGTGTCCCTATTGTTCCTTTGTTCTAAGGGGAAAATGGGGAAAAAATTATTATCCATGAGCAATCCCCCTCTGTGGTTTTTCATGTGACCTTTTTTAGTTCCCTGGGATTTAATTTGAATTAAATAATATATTTAGAGAGTAACTATTGTAACAAATGATGTATAAATGATAAATATACAAAAATGACACAAGAAAAAAGCATGTAAAATATGAAACCCTAAGCAAGAGGAGGGAGATAAGATGACTTAGCTGATTTTTGAGTGAACATGGAAGTGATCTATGGGTAAAAATGCTGAAATAGAGAGGAAAGTGTCGTAAATTCTCTCAGGAATTTTGGAAGACTCTGAAACAGGAAGTAATGGACAGGACAAGGGCAGCCTGGGCACCTGGTGATTGATATCTGGGCACCTGTGACTATGTAAAAGCTCAAGATCTAATTTCTGTTGTGTCACAAGGTGTTGTATTGTTCCTTGTTGATCACTTGATATTCACTCCTTGATCACCGAGGGTACCTGTAACCTACAAAAGAGATATTCACCTGCACAAGCCCACAAACCACATCAAACCTAAAAAGGAAAATGCATAATGGGGAGTCAGACTGAACCTGATGGTCACCCCTGAGAGTGAACTTATGACCGAGCACTTGCACTACATCTCAGACTCCATGTAGTTCTGGTGTGTGTGTGTGTAGAAATGATGCCCTAGGATGCCCTTGTGCAAGTTGCACTTGATAGCGGGCTGTAGCTAGAATGTAACAATGTAATAGTATGTGTGGATGGAATAGAATAACTTCCCCTTCCTATGCAGTGTATGCAGAAGTATCCAACCCTTGTCCCTTGAATGGATGCTAGATGGATGCCTTGGAGTGCTTTAGTGCCTTTGGAATGCAAGCTTAGGTGATGATAGTAATGCTTAGTGCTTGGTCCTCATTTTGAAAACATAACTATGTATTTATATGATTCCCTTGTTTGAATTTTGTAATTGACAACTGGAAGGCTGACCCATAAGTGAAAAATATGCCCAAAAGATAAAAGAGACCCAAAAAGAGAGAGTAAGGTAAGAAAGGGTCAGGGGCGCCCAGGAGGGACAAGAGCACCTGGTGCATTACTGTCCTGGCTAGGCGCTAGTGTCTGAAGCCATAAAAGATAAATAAGTAAAGTTCTGACTAGGTTGTAGGGTGTGTAAGACCAAAGAGAAAGCAAAGACAAAGAAAAGAGGCCAAAGATAGTTGTCAACCACTAGTTTTCTTGCTTAGGAATCATGTAAATGCTAACATGCTTTTAGGACCTAGAAATGTACCCAAGTGTGTGATTTTGTGTCTACATTTACCCCCACTTTATGTTGTTGAGTGAATACTTGATAACATAAAGTAGATAAGAGATGCGTACCTTATGATCCTGTAGAGAGTGTGGTGAATAGCGTGTCGAGTGGACAAGTGAAGTGTGGAGTGATTGCAAAGTGAAGTGTGGAGACTAGGAAAGGGAAAGTGGACCCTAGGGGTGAAGTGTATGTGTTGCTTGTACTTGTTGTGCTTGTAGCTTGTGTAGGTTGCTTCTTGTTGCGTATTAAGGACAACCTGCAAAAGAAGAGAAAGAAAGTAGTCAAAGTTTTGTATATGAAATCAATGAGAAAAGTATGTATAAGTATGTAAAGTGTGTAAAAGTAGTGTAAAGGAAAGTGTGCACCTGATATGTAAGAGTGTAAAGGATAGAAAGTGTCCTGAAATGTTGTGAAGAAGTTTTTTTGAAGATCTTGCCAAAAGTGAGTTTTTTGAATCTCATGTCAAGTGAAGTTTTTTGGGTGATCTCATGCCAAGTGTGAGTTTTTTGGGTGATCTCACGCCAAGTGTGAGTTTTTTGGGTGATCTCACGCCAAGTGTGAGTTTTTTGGAAGATCTCATGCCAAAGAGCAAGTGTTGGGGAGAGAGGTCTAGTTTTTACTCTCCTTCCATGACTCTCCCAATAAGCACCACTACAGATGGTACATCCTTGATTTGTTCCTCATTTGTCCCAATTGTTTGATTAGTTCAAATTGTTGTACTGATTAAAGGAGATAGAATGCATTTGTAACTGAAGGACAAGTTGTGCCTATAACTGTAGAACTACTATCTGAAAAACTTTGTAAACTGTGTTGATACTGAAAAATGATTGTTTGTTCCCCCAGGACATTAGTGCCTAGGGGAGGACACAGTGCACCAGGCTAGTGTCTGAGTCTGCAACTGGTGTTTGTACTAGTGTGTTTTGGACCCAAGTATAGATTTTGGGCCATTTGTGACTATGTTCCTGTGTTTTTCTATATTGTGTAAATCTGTATTGTAGCTTTGAGCTGTTGTAGGGGTGATTTTTCACCAAATGTATGTCCCTCTTGTTTGGGGTGCATGCAATGATAGTAGGAGAATGTGGCCCAAAGGAGAGGACCTGATGCTGATCTGAAGTGGATACCTACAGGGGGTAGGGGATGTGCATGGTAGAAACCAAGGCACATGCAAACAAAGTAGGCTAGTACAAGTGTTAGTAGTAAAAGTAAAACATGTAATAGAAAACAATGTAACAAGAAAGTGTGCAAACAAGATAGACTGCAAAAAGTGGGTTTCAAACATGGGACATCACTCACAATGTCACAAGACAATCAGGGTTGAAGTGGCCAAAAGCATACAATGATCACACAAGACATAGGGCATAGTCCGCAAACAAATAACATACAAACAAACAATGTCAACAAAATGTATCAGATAACCATGGTGGCATATAGTCCTACAAGGAAAATGCTACACATGAAGCACCATTAGCATGTTAGAAAGATAAATAGTATGTCAAAGCATGTATATATATCAATGAAAGTAAAGTAACTGTAATGAAGAAGTAGTAATGATGTAAAGCAATAGAACTTGTATGTGTAGTATGTGAGAGTAAAGAAAGGTAGATGCCCCCAGGAGCCTGGTGGGACTGGTAAAAGGTATAGTGCCAAGCATCATTGCAACAGTGTGTAAGAACCTGTAAGAGATTACATTCACCACAAAATACCAAGTGAATGTGCATGTGTATATATAGAAAGATAATGACATACTAAGAATCCATCTAACATGGAAAACAAAGTGTAACATGTAAATAGAATAAGCTAGCAAGAGTAGATGCAACCAAGATATGCAAATGCAATGTATGAGTGTGATGGAATGGTATGCAAAGTGTGAAGATGATAGGAGCAGCGTGCCCCCTAACAGATGTGTATGAGATGAGGTTCATTTATAAAATCCCCCTCAATAGTCAAGAATGAACCATAGAACAAGAGTGTGTCATTGGGAAATGGTTTGTCGTGTGTGTAGATGCTAGAAAGATATATCATGAAGCATAGAGCGTAAAATGTGAATGCATGTGAGGTTCATTTCAGATTTAGACCCTCAACAGTCGAGTATGAACCATGGAACTAGAGTGTGTCATAGGGTAATGATGATACATTGTGTGTATCAAAGGGTTTGAAAGTGCTTAGAAAGATTAGACATGAAGCATGGAGCATGAAATAAGTAGTAGACATGCTAGAGACAATTGATAGTAATAGAAGGGGGGAAGAAAGTGCAATGCCCCCCAAGTGTGCTAATGATGAAGAACTATGTGATGATGAGAAGACCATTGCCATGGTGGTGGAGTTTGAAATGTGTCATAAGAAACATATTGTCATCACAATGGTAGGTAAGAGCAAGACTAGGACCAAGGAAGGATTTTGGGTTGATAGTGGGAATTTAAAGAGGTTATCTAGAGTTTGTTGGTCTTGCTTAATTGAGTGGTTATTATTTGGAATTTGGTAACATGTACAATACTTGAGAGGAGGAGGGATGACTAATTTTGAATGGTGGTTGCTTATTTGGGATTTGGTAAAGTTGTAGAAGACTTGATAGGAGGAGGGGATGGACTGATTTTTAGAGAGGTTACTTAGTTGGAGTTGGTAATGTTGTAGAAGACTTGAGAGGAGGAGGGGATGGACTGATTTTTAGAGGAGGTTTCTTAGTTGGAATGGGTTGGATAGGTGACTCTTGACTTACCAAAGAAGGAACATTAGTGATTATGGAATGATGCTCATTAGACATGGAAGGATCTAGATTTAGGATCCCATTGGGATTTAGCAATTGGAGATGTAGAAGGATGTTGTGAAGAAAATGAAATAAAACCTTGATGCTCAAGGTGCTTAATTCTTTGTTTTAAAGCATAACAATCATTGTCATGATGTCCATTAAGTTTGTGATAATTGCAAAATGGGAGACCTTAGTATTTGGCAAGCCAATAAGGAGGGTAACAATGAGTAGTTGGAAAGTTGATCAATTGGTGATTGAGGAGCTCAGGAAGAATATCATGTTTCTTAGCATTGAGATCAAATTTGAGAGGTGCGGGTAGTAGTAAGACTTGGGGTTCACTTATATGAGCACATGTAGAAGACATAGAAGTAGAATGAGATGTAGAAGGAGAACTAGCATGGGCTTGAGAAGCATCCTTGAGATGTTGGATTTCAACTTTAAGAGATGTAATCATTGTTTCCATAGCTTGAATTTTATCTTGAAATAAACAATGTAAAGCTTGAATTGACTCTAAGATGGGTTGATTGGATGGAGGATTAGGACTAATAGAGTCATTAGATAGAGACGATTGAAAATGGAACTTACTTGATGTAGGTGGCATATTGCGAGGGAGATACATAGTGTCTAGGGATTTTTGGAGAACATATTTGCAAGGTGGGTGCATTTGAAGTAAGTCATGCAAGGAGATTAGAGGAATTTTAGGAGCCATGAAAGAAGATTGAGTAGAATAGGAAAAATGAGGATCCAAGTGTTTGATCATGAGTGGGGTTTACCAAATGATTTAATTTAATTTGAATTAAATCTAATATTACAGAGTAACTATAAATAAAATGATGTATCAAATGCTAAAATACAGTAATGACACAAGAAAATAAGCATGTACAATATGAAACCCTAAGCAAGAAAGGGAGATAAGAAGACTTAGTTGATTTTTAGTAATCTAGAAGTGATCTGGGAAGGGAAAAGAGATGAACGTGATGCTAAAAGTGTCGTAATTGATCTCTATAAATTTTGCAACTCACGAATAATGACAGACAAGGGCACCCATAGCAAGGACATGGGCCTGGGCACTGGTGACTAGATCTGGGCACTGGTGACTATGCAAATGCTCAGGATCTGGTTTTTCTTGTGTCACAAGGTTTTGCAATTTTCCCTTGTTGATCACCTGATATTCGCTCCTTGATTGCCGAAGGTACCTGTAACCTGCAAAATAAAAGTTCACCTACACAAGCCCACAAACCACATCAAACCTAAAAAGGAAATATGTAAAATGGGGAGTCAGACTGACCCTGACGGTCACCCCAAGAGTGAACTTATGACCGAGCGTTGCACTACATCTCAGACTCCATGTAGTTCTTGTGTGTGTGTGTAGAAATGATGCCCTAGGATGCCCTTGTGCAAGTTGCACTTGATAGTGGGTTGTAGCTAGAATGTAGCAATGTAATAGTATGTGTGGATGGAATAGAATAGACTTCCCCTTCCTATGCAGTGTATGCAGAAATATGCAACCCTTGTCCCTTGAATGGATGCTAGATGGATGCCTTTTGAGTGCTTTAGTGCGTTAGAATGCAAGCTTAGGTGATGATAGTAATGCTTAGTGCTTGGTCCTTCATTTTGAAAACATAACTATGTATTTATATGATTCCCTTGTTTGAATTTTGTAATTGACAACTGGAAGGCAACCCATAAGTGAAAAATATGCCCAAAAGATAAAAGAGACCCAAAAAGAGCGAGTAAGGTAAGAAAGGGTCAAGGACACCCAGGGGGGACAGGAACGCCTGGGAACTATTGTCCTGGCTGGGCGCTGGTGTCTAAAGCCATAAAAGATAAATCAGTAAAGTTTTGACTGGGTTGTAGGGTGTGTAAGACCAAATAGAAAGCAAGAGACAAAGAAAAGAGGCCAAAGATAGTTGTCAACCACTAGTTTTCTTGCTTAGGAATCATGTAAATGCTAACATGCTTTTAGGACCTAGAAATGTACTTTTTTTTTAGTTTGCAAGATATCTAGCATGTGGATCACTGTGAAATTTGGAGCACAGGATCTTTTAAAAGGAGACAAACCAAATTTGATGAGGGCATTTTCATTATCCCAAGCAGAAACTAGTAAGTGCACACTATGTAAAATAGTAAGTGTTTGATGTTTTCACTTACTAATTTAATAAAATCTAAATATTAAATATAAATTGTATATTAACTGGTGTACAATGATATACAACTATTAGAACATAGATGACACCAACAATAAGCAAAGTAGATATTAAAACCCTAAGTGTAAGAGAGAGAGAAGTACTTAGCTAAATTATACCTGATGTCGAGACTATGCAAATTGGATAAACTGCTAAAAAATAAGTGCAGACTGTCATAACTATGCCTAATAAATTCTAGAGTTGTCGGATAATCTTGGTTCAGGGTGCCTAGACTGGGGCGAGGAAGCCTAGGCGTCAGAGACCTCTGTTGGGCTTCTGTGACCACACAGGAGCTAGGAATATGAATTTTCTGGTGTCACGCGGTGTTCATTGATAGTTATTGTTGGTCATTTGTGTGTCATAATATGATTACAGAATTTACCTGTAACCTACAAAGAAAATATGACCTGCAAAACCTTCAAACTACATCAAATCCCAAAAAGAAAAGATGTAATATGGAGAGTCAGACTGACCCTGGTGGTCACCCGACTAAGTGAACTTATGACTGAGTGCTACACTATATATCAGACTCCATGTAGTTATTGTGCGTGTGTGTATAAATCATGCCTTAAGAATCCCTTGTGCAAGCACACGTGATAGCAGGTGATAACTAGATGTACCAATGTAAATAGATGTGTGGATGGAAAAATGAACTTCCCCTCCTATGTATGTATGCAGAAAAATGCACTCCCTTGTCTCTTGAGTGAGTGCTAGATGGATTCCTTGATGCTCTTATAATGCCTTTGGATGCAACCTTAGGTGATGATAATAGATGCTTAGAGGTTGGTCCTTTATTATGGTCAGATAGCTTTGTATTTATGTGATTCCCTTGTTCAAATTTCATAATTGACAACTAAAAGGTCGACCCATAAGAAATTAAGATGCCCAAAAGATAAAAGAGACCCAAAGAGAGTGAGTAAGATACAAAGAGGTCATGGTGCCCAGAGGGGATGAGGGTGCCTGGGTGCTGGCATCCTTGCCGGGTGTTGGTGTCTAGAGTCACGAAAGATAAAGAAATGAAGATTAGACTGGGCTATAGGGTGTAAAGACCATAAGGAATCCTAGAAAAAAAGTAGAAAGACTAAAGATAAATGCCAATTACTAGTTTTCTCGCTTAGGAATAGTATGAATAGTAATATGTGATTAAGACCTAGAAATGTACCCAAGTGCATGATTTTGTGTCTACAGGTATGGTACCATTCCATAACATATCGCATAAGTGTCTTAGTTAAGAGTATGGTCGTAATGTAGGAATTGGTTTCGACCCAACATTTGTAGAAATTTCTAAAGGACTTGATATGGAGAATGGGGTCATTAAAGCCATTGTAAGTGATAGATGGAGTGATGCATCCAATGCCCATGGAAGAAATATAGGGAGTAAAAGGTTTTCTTTTAATGACTTGAAGGGTTTTGTTATGGATGGGAGGTTGTCCAATAGGAACTCCATTGAGTCCAATTAGAAGGGGAGGGGCTAATCTTAGTTTTTTGTGCCCCAAGAAACCGTTTGAGGTCAAATTGTAAGTTGAGATATATCAATTTAAAGTTATTTGTTAACTTAGGCAGTCAATGAGTTGCATGACAAGTTGATTAAATGCAATATTTATATGGACGTTCATGTTACTAGTTGGATCAATTTTTTTATTTTTTGGGGGAGGCTAAGTGTGATTGATATCTATATCCAACTTTTGAGAAAGATACTCCTTAATGTGCTTGCATATCATTTTAGGTGACTCTCGTATATATTCATGAAATTGTTGTAATTTTTTTTGCATAGCAGGGTATAATAAAATTTAGGGACATCTTGATGTTCCCCTTCTTCTTCATTTTTAAAGATAGGGTTTTGGATGCCAGATCCGGTCTATATATTTTGAGGTGGAGATTTTGAATTCCTCACATTATCTCCTATGATAAGACAGTCAACATAATGAGAATTTAACTTATGAAGACCGTAATGCTAATAATTAGTAAGGTCACACAAAAATGTCTTAGCATAGGAGGTAGTGGAATCATCGAGTAAATACTCCATAGTGAAACATAGATGCCTAAAAGAGGCTTACTGGAAATAGTTTTCCAATAGATTGGTCATGTAGAAAGTTTTCATAGGGTTTGATAGCATCAAGAAAGTATTAGCAATAAAAATGTAAGGATTCAAAATGGGATTGACCATGAAGATTTTTTACATAGGGGTCAATGGTATGTGGAAATATTGAATGAATTTCAAACATGATCGATTGTGTTGTAGATTTTTACATAGGGGATAATGGCATAGAGAAAGAAGGAAAATATGAATCTAACTAATTAGGAGCGAATTAAAATTCATGTTGATTTTACTAGATTGTGTGAAGGGAAAAATATAGGCTCCCAACTATTTTCTCAAATGTAGGGATCTAATCTAGGTCCCAACACATGATTTAGATGCAAAAGTTCTCAAAGAGAACTAATTTTGTAATTATAGAGGATAATAACTCTAACCCTATGATTGCTATAGGTTTCTAAAGCCTACAACTAAGATAAATATAAATATTATACTAGGATTTAGAAACACGAGTAATTAAGGGGTGGATAAAGCCAAAGGACACACACACGCGCACGCGCGCGCTCGAGATGATGAAATAGATCAATTACACATACATCTACTCTACTATATATCAATGAATGACCAACATATAACATATATGTGCAAGATAAAATACTAAAGAAGGTTAGAAAAATTTCATGTAGTGTGTGTTGGAAATCAATACACTGAGAGGGGGGGTGAATCAATGTTTGTTCAATTCTTAACTCTGATTTTTATTCACTTAATTTGTAACATCAAAACCAAAACAACATCTACAAGCAGTTAAAAAGAGAGAAAGCACATAGAGATATGATTTAATGTGGGAAACCCAAATTAGGAGAAAAACCCACTAAAACTAAAAACTAGCTTAGGAAAGGATGTCATGTATCTGTTACATTGATTTCAAAGTCGAGATTCTACTCAACATGGAGCTATAACTCCAAAAATTTGACCAAGCTACTACTTAGACTTTGACAAGCTTCAACTTTTTTGGAAGCTTTAACTCCAAACATCAACCAGGATTCTACCCATTTCTTCCACAAGCAACAAATCGCAAGGAAGTTACTACTCCCTTCTGCTAAGATACAACTTAGAATTTTTCAAGATTCTGATCACACTTGGTTTGTTGTCTTCTACAAATGATGGTGACCTATAAAACTATCTCACTATTTGATCACACTTGGTTTGTTGTCTTCTACAAATGATGGTGACCTATAAATTAGCTCATTATTCTTCTGTTTTCATTCTCATTCTCTTCACATAATCACAATCAACTCTTTATCATACAAGGCCTCTTAAACACTCAGTCTTGTCAAGTTTTCCTCTCCCGATCTACTGCAAACATGTATTATTAACAAAAATATCTCCTTTTCCTCTCAAAGCATTCATTTTCTCAAGTATTCCATTTCATGCATACATACCTTATATTGTTATTTGTTCACACAAACTTATGCTCCTTCAAGTTAGGACTATAAATCAATATTTTACTTGGTCTATTTAATGTTCTCCCACCTATTGTACCTTTATATTTCTGCTTCTTTTTCATGACTCCAAGTTTGCAATGTCTTCAACATCTCATTGATTTTGAGCTCACATATCAAGGGTTATGACTTTAAGGCCGATTTATTCTGATTAAGCCATGCACTTATCTTTATGATAATAATGCGTCAATAATCCCATATGACTTTGTATTAGTCTCTTTTTTATTTGATTTTACTCAAGATTATCTCATGTATATTAATCTATTTTTCATCACCCATTAGCAATTTTTCACTTCAATATACTCCTTCTACATTTCACTAATATCAACAGAGCCTTACAAAATTTCAATAACACTTATTTTATAAAAAAATAAAAATTCTTATTTTCTAAACAGACTTCACCACCTTTCATGACTTTTCACCTTGAAAAATGGATACTTTTCACATTTTCACTTGACTCCTTATACAAGATAAGATGGAAAGGTTTCAAGTGTAACTTCTTTATGTTTTCATCAAGGCACATGTCATGTTTCAATTATCCTTTCATCTTTTACAGGTTCTTATAGATTCTTTGAGGTATAATGATGTCTAAAAAGGTCCCCTAAATTTCCTTACACTATGTCACACCTAACTGTAACGTTTGCCTTGACATCGACTACCCATTTCACCCAAGAGATTCTTGTTTTGAAGAAAACTGATGTGTATATAAGAGAGTTCATCATATAATCACGTTACAACTTCTTTAATTTTTCCTTACAACATCATTTCAAACTTAAACCTTCGTTATTTCCCTTTTCTTCTTCGTTGAAGCATAAGAGAGTACATTGAATGTTGGAAAATTGTTTCTAATTTGCACAAGTGAAATGAATGTGCATTTGATCTCATTTCAAGTTTATTTTCAAGGAGTTATGTATGCAGGAATCCTTCATCAAAATTCAAGGATTGGGAAATAAACAACTAGAGTTTGAAGTCACTATACCAGATCTTATTCACTGTTAAGAGCTCACAGTCCTAGAAATCCTAAAACTTAGACTTGTAAAACCTTGATAAGAAGCATTGAGATGGTTTCTAACAAATTTCAAAATAATAGAGAACGATTTACAAGCATTTGAATAAAATAAACTTACCATAAATGCATGATATTATAACTCATATTCATAGGTCATAGAATGAGACAAAATCATGTACTATTTTTCTCTCAGACTGAGATGATTTCCACAAGCTCAACAAATCTTCACACATTTTATCAACCAAGCGTGCCTTCAAATACTCCTTTCATGGAAGATAGGACTAACCAAAACTTCCAACATTAATGCTTTGTCAAATACATGTTGATGAATTCATGTCTTGCTCTTTCTTGCAAGATTGTAAACTGTGAGGGTTTGGAGTTTCAAACCCTATGTAAACATGCTAGAGCTTTCAATGCCTTGTTCTCCACTTTCAATACATCTCATTTGTGGAGTGTCTTCATCAGGGATCCTCAATAAGATCTCATACCTCATTTGTCATAGAGATATATAGCAGCTTCATGATTTAAGAGGAAGGTATAGTCCTTCTTGATTATTGTAGAGATTTAAACCCAATTTTCAAGAAGAGAATGAAATCATATGCATAAACCTCTATCTCAAGCTCTAAGTCATTGATTTGAGGAATTATATTTACTTTCTAATACCTATCATACTGAAGCAACCACTAATACAAGGATCAACAACTTGAAAAACTAAACATTTTCAGAGTATGAGCTTGTGCCTGAACTACCACAGGAAGACTGAGCTTGTAATATTTTCACTAGGAAAATTTCACCCTCATGACCAGACATAGAAGAATAAATTCAAGGAGGAAATTTGCACCACTTTCAACCTCTTAAATGCATATTTTGTAAGAGGAGATTAATTGGAAACAACTATGAATTTTAGTCTTCTTTGATAGACCTACAAGTCATTTATGGAGTCATGGAAGCTAAACCTTCACACCATCTTACTGAGCCAACTCTGAGCTTTCAACAAGTTGTATGAGACTTGTAGAATGTGATTACACACATGTCTCAGCTCACCATTATGTATACTCATACATTCCTTCTTCAAGCACTATGACAAGTTTAACCCTAAGAATCCTTTCAACGGTAGAGAGAGAATTTTTTGATAAAATGTGTTATAACCAAATCACTACACCCCCCAAATTGCTAGCTTTGTGAAAGAGGCATTTGATGTGATTGGGTAACCTAGAGTTATCCTTAAGTGTGGGAACTTGTAAATAGGATAATTCTCCGGAGAAGGACGACTTCCTCTTCCTAAACCTAACACTACACTACTCCAAAATGCAGAAAAAAAACACTTAATCTAATCCTACCCTAACACTTCCAAGGGGACATGGATAGAGAAATTTCATAGAAATATAAGTCCTACACTAAGGGGTGGTGATGGCACCATGAGAAGGGGTGTTGGAAAAATCACACTGCATGAAAATGATGGAAACTAGATGTGGGGAGGATGATCTAGCACCACAGGCCACAATGGCAATCACACAACATTCCCAGTAAAAAACAATACCACTTAAACCCTGCAATAAAACAAGATAATTTATAAAAACCTTTAAATGTAATAAAGATACCAGAAGTTACAATAATATACAATGGCTGCAAAGCATCCAAAAATATGATTTTATTGCTCCACAATGTTGATATAATTCATCACAATAGGGGCCAAAGGCATGAATTTCACTATAACACTTAAGGGAGAATGTTTGAAACTCCACAAATTACTCACAGCTGAGAAATAAGGGAGGGGAAGATACAAAAATGTCCAACCTTATAAACATTGCCCCTCCTTACAATTTATAGAAGAAAGATGAAGAGAAGGGAGAGAGAGGAGAAGTTCAAAATTTTATTCAATCATCCAAGAAACATCATTATACTTGTAAGAGGTATGGGGTAACCTATAAATCTCATACTCCATTGTACCTTTCCTTGTGGAAGAAGAAATGGGTCTCCATTTTTTCATTTAATCCATCATTGTACCTGGGTATGACCTCCAACTCCTAAAAATTCATCATAATTTTTCACCCACCTAACCTATTAATTTCCCATTTTTAATCATTTTATGTCATAAATATCTGAATTACCTTTCCAATGACTATACATTTGTGCAATTCTGATGAGTATGGAGGAAGTTATCATCATTTTTGTCTAGGTCACTTCTAGAGCTCCCCACCAAACAACTCCATCACCCTTCAATGCAACTCACCATGTGGCTCGGTCTCTAACCACCCCATCTCAGTGCATGAGGCAGCTTGACTCCCCAAAAAAACTCATTGGGTTGCTTTTTTAGACTTTGGGTTATAACCCTTTTAGGCTTCGGAGTCATGCGCCCTAGAACTCGCCAAATACACCGACCGCCTTTTGATCCCCGAACTCTACCTACGACATCCGATTCCAACTCACCCCATCCACTTTAGATTTTAGACATGTCCCGCATTAGACATTAACCCCCTATGTAAACTTTTATAACCCAAAAATACAAAACCTCGAAACCTCAAAGTTCAAAACGCCATTGACTCTGAATAACCCACTGACCTCTGAAACACCCCAAGTCACCATCTCACCGAGCTAATCGGAGATCGAACCTTCGGGACTTCGGAGAATTCACCCCATCACACATGTTATTCACCTCACCAAATCTGAAGTCACTCATTTTAAAACTCTAATTTTTCAGCTTCTGACTCCACGCTGACATCCCGACATTCCACCCTGAAAACTCTGATGCATCTGGCGAGTTCCGAAACTGCCTCCCCACATAGCTCCCGCATTCTAAATCCTTGAGGCCCACGATGCAACCAACCTGGCTCGCCGAGGAACTCAGCGAGCCCTCCATCCTTTTCATCTAATGGGTTCCTTCTTTTTGGCTCAAACGGTGAGTTGGCCCGGCCGCCCTCCATTCGATCATCTCGCCTAAGATATCTAGAGTTCGGCTCCCTCCCACATCACGTTAACTCATCGAGTTGCTCCCTAAGCTATTTTTAGCTTGGTGGCCACTTTGGGACCTTCTTTGCATTTTTCCCTTGAACTCTTGGATTTTTTGTAATTTTCTTGAATCAAGGGGACCATGGAGATTGAGTGGAATGCCTTCGGACCCGCACCTTATTTTTTTCCATTTTTACTCATTTCGACTTGCTTTTGTAAGGTGTGGGGTCCACCGAAGCTCATCTTATTTTTTTAGGCAAATTGTGAGCCTTTCAAAACCCAGAAGAGGAAAAACTTATTTTGAATGAGTCTACATCTTCCTGGAACACTGCAATACTCCCAAAATGTGATATTCTACCTGTGAACCCCAGATTCTCCTGTGAAGGCCTTGTCCAGTGCTTGGGTTTGGTCCCTCCCCGTTGTCCATTTTTCTCGGGGGTAAAAATGGATAACAAAATGTACATTATAAAAACACACTTGTTCAAATTTCTTCATAAGCTCTAATAATACCTCTCATACATTCTTAGTAGTGGGGGAATTTATCTTGACACCTTCAAACATGCATTGTACACCTAAAAATATGTAAAATAGGGTCAAACAATACAATTTGATTTGGCTTGAAGAGAAATAATGTCACCATATTGACATTAAGAGATTCCTTAAAACTCATGAGATGTTGTATTATCTTACAAAGTTGATTTTGAGTCAAAATACCTCATATTATGCCTATTGCTTCAGGAAGGAGGCTTGAGAAGAGAGAAACTCCGTTAGAAAAATGATTAGAACTTCTTTGTTTCTTGTCCAATTTCCCTCAAAAAAATTGCAAAATTTCAGGCTTGGAGTGATCTTCAAAAATTTATTCTATGATTTATCTGAAGGAGGCTCCATAATTTTTCTTGGATGCTAAGAAGACATGGTGCTCAATTTGCATTCCTGAAGAAACCATTTTTAGAAAAACTAGCATCACTTCCACAATCTTCTTCAAAAATTGACAAAACTTGACATGAAACACTAAAACACACCCATATACATGCTCCATAGGTTGGTTTTCTCATAAAAAATCTTTTACTGTTTAGACCAATCTCATTTTCCCATGACTTCACTACTATTCCTCAAAATTAGTTTGGCGAAAACTTGAATTTTTCCTCCTGAAGCTAAAATCAACCTTGTATATGCTTCTAAATTCTTTAGGAAGTATTCTTAGGCTCCTACCATGATTACCTAGGATTTTCATGACTTGTTTGGTGCCCATACATCTCATTAGGCTCTAGAACTAGGCCTAAATGAGCCATTTTCAACTGTGAATTGCACCTCATAACTTGATGACCACCATATGAGCTCATGAACATCCTAGCTACCTCATTTATGACCCATGAGACACCTGAGACAAATACACCAAGCTTCTCCACACCTGTAATGGACACCTACCATAGCAACTAAGCCTGTGACACACTGAAACCATCCTGAATGCTCAATGAACCTGATAAGACACTACCAATCAACCTTCATGTCCCTAAACTGAGCCTCACTTCATCAATCACATCTTTTCCATCAATGCCACTTGACATCAATGACCACACCAATGCACCAATGTTCAACATTGTGTGTGTGTGAGACTTTTGATGCATAATCTTCTATAGAGATATCAACAATGAGAGAGAATATATATGAGTGGATAATAGGAAATATATGAAAAAAGGATCTCTAGTTTTAACTCACTATGGTGATCCAAAATGCAAAAAAGTAATATCTAAGACTCAATCAATAAATAAGTGTGAAACAACGTGAAAATGTGTGAGAAAGAAGTGCCTTCATGTATTAAAAAGTGTTTATTGGTGGTTTATCAAATAATAATGCAGCGTATATATACCCAATGTCATCACCCATTGGAAATGGCGTCAACCTTAGGGGAAACCCTAGGGTCAAAAGGTGATAAACACGAGGAATGAAGGATAAAAGGTAAATGGAGGTGAATGAATAAGGTACACAGTGACTGAAAGAAAGGGCAATAACATGTAATAAGTATGAACGAGTAGATATAATGGGACAAGTGAACATGATGGGGGCAATGTCTAAACAAAGGGAAGAAACGAGACAAGAATGGGGTAACTAAGGCATGATAGTGAAACTTATAAAATATATTTTGGTCTAGCCCACATGAACAATTATGATCACACTCTTGTTAGGAAAACTATAGATTAATGCTCACTTATAAGAGCTAAAGATATTTATCGCAAGATAATTATTATTCAATATTTTTAATTAGTAATATTATTATCCGTATATATTGTTATAACAAATGATATATATGCTCATGATATTTGTTAGTATTCCTCCTATTTTGGAGGAAGTGGTTTAGCTTTGGTTATGGTTATGTAATACTATGAGTATTGATTTCATAGAGTGCTCAATAGAATATTTTTATACTATTTATATTGTGAAACTCTGAACCAAATTTACATTTGGTACAAGAACGGGTTACCTGTACATGAACATATGTTTTTTAATTGTTACAAGTGTAATTTCAAACATATTTTGGTTGACATGTTGATGATTTTCGAGTTTGTTTACATTTCTCAAAGAAGTTGATCGTAATGGGTTAGTCGTGTGCTAAATATCTGTAGCACATCCGTACATGATACTTGATTCAATCAATGATAATTTTTTAAAAATATGTTTGTTATTTGTGTGCCCCTTTGCAAGTCATCCATGAGTGGCTCAACATTTGGTTTGTGATGTACTCATGAATATCAATGTACGTACATCGATCCACATTACAAGTTGTAATGCAATATTGGTTTGACTATATGAAATAAGGCAAAAGGTTTTCATGCTTATGTATATTTGTTTGGTTGTATCTCAAAGTAGATCTCAGGTTTGGTTAGCTCCACAAATCTCAAGGCATATTCAATGTTGTATTGTTGATATTGAATCATTATAGACTCATTTTTTCACTATATTCACTTAGTGCAACTATTGTTTCATTGACGCATTTTTTATAGTTCTTATCTTGGCCGAGTTTGGTGATATTGGTTTTTCACTGACTCTGAGAATCGATCTATGAATTAGATCTTGCATTGGATCGGACTGTGCCATCATTTTTCAAATCTTGTGTATGCATTTATCAACTATTTTAGTATTGAACTCCGTGTAGAAATTTTGGAAATATCCTTCCCTGTTTTCATATTATGATAGATTTGGCTCAAGCTCCTAGTGCTTCATCTAGCTCCATTGTGCATTCAAATCTAATTGTTTGAATTGAGGAATTGTGCAGTCCACGACTTGGCTGTCATTTATTCTTATCAAATATATAGCTAGGGATCATGTCTTCATCAACATTGTTTTGGATCTAAGAGGGTTAGGATGCGGTTCGAGGAGAGGGCGAAGATAGGGTTCTGGATCAAGCAAGCCATGTTAGCTTGCGGTGATTTAGGTGAATCGAGATGGGAGAAGGTTCAAAGTGTTAGCGTGGTGGCACAGCTTGACGTTCTCAGTTTGAGCCTTGCGGAGTGCTGCATGGAAGAATTGATTTTGTGCTCTCGTCCCGCTCAAGGCGTGCTTGGCTCAAGGGCTTTTGGAGGAAGCCATCCGTTTTGCGGGGTTCATCCTGAGCCAGGATGTGAAAGCTTTTTTGTCTGCCATCAGAGGTAATCATTGGCCCCGTTACTTTTGTTCCCTTTCCAATTGTAAATCTGGTGTCTACCTTTGTCAAGATTCACTCTCACTTCCATTGTCCGCCATTGGTGTTAGAGGAAGAGCCCCAGCCAGCAAGGAGATTCGACGTTTCTTACGCATTGTTTCGGCGGAAGTGGATACTATTTTTGGTGCAGGATTCACTTCAGGGTTTGGTCCTTGTTCCGGATTTGGCCCTTAACAGATTTTACCTTCAATGGGGGGGGGCCTGGTTTCGAATGGTTTTGGGGTGTGTGAAATCACTGCTGTCTAGGGAGTTCTTCTTCCTTGTTGGTGGGGCTGCTAGAGGAGGCCCCCCTTGCCTGTCCTTTGGTTGGGATTCTTCTTGTTCATTCTAAGTGGCGGGGGTCTCTTTTGGCTGTGGGGTAGCGCTCCAGATGGGTATCTGGTTTCTACCTGGGTGAATGGGGGTCCTACCTCTCCTTGGTCTACTTGTCTAGAGGTCATATGTCTTGTTTCCCCAAATATTGTGTCAGGAAAGAAATCCGCTACCATTTTTGGTTTAGTGGGTGGGTTTGTCTTTTCCCTCTTCTAGTGCTTCTGGTGTTCGTAGCCTTATTGATTTTGGGGTTGTTGTGTCTCGCACGGTGGCTTCGTGTGAGGGTGGTTTTGTGCTCAGGGATTTCTTTTTGGCCATGTTCATGGATGGTTTTGGCAACGGTTGGTTCAGGGATGTTGTTAGAGCCAGTTTGCTAGCTGTCTGGGGTTTATGGTTTCAAGGTCATGTGATGGTGGGTTTGAAACCATCGATTTTTGGTTGTTGGGCAGATTTTTTCTTGTTCCCTGTTGGCTTAGTTTGGGATTCATGGTGCACTCTGCGTTTCTCCTCGATATGTTCCACTCTCGGGTTCATTGTGTTTCAGTTGTTCTTCACTCTTCTCCTCTACCTATTTTCTTCCATCTATCTGTTTGATTCTTCTCTCCTTCGTCGTCCTCTTCTTTCCCCTTCTTTGTTCTTCATTCTCTATTGGGTGGGGGCCCTTTCCCCTCCGGTTCATAGCTCTGGTCAAAATCGTTTATCAATAATAAATAAAAACATTGTATTGGATCTTCCTTCCTAACTTCCAAATTCTATCCTAAATTACTTCAGTCAGTAGTGTAATTCTCCATTGCTTGCCACGACATGCACCAAACTCTGTCATCAAACGAGCTCCTCAAGTCTTCCACCTTAGACTCCAAATTTGAAGGCATTTTTTTTAAAGTTTCGCGTCATAGGAATATATTTATTATTATTATTATTATAAGTAATATTTTTGAGTTGAGAAAAGGCATTCTTATATTTTGTGTCATAATTATATTCAAAACTTGTTGGTGTATATGACTACACTTTTTCCTCATTCGACGTCTTGTCCACCTAGTTGGTTAGTCATCTCACTTAGTGAGAATAAGTCATAGTTGAATAGGTCATAGGGTTGTGTACACATGTTACGCACAAGAGTTACATAGGATTCCTATATGTACCCCTTCATTTTGATTTATGAGCATGCCAGACACTACGTTGTGTTTTCTATACTTGATTTTCCTTGTGATTCGTGCTCTTGCTGATTGCAAAGCGTTCTCATCTCCATTGGAAGTGTAAATTGTCTTCTTATATGTGCACGAGGTTCCAACATTGATCCTTACAGAACATTCTGGTATGGTATCATAATGGATATTTGGTATACGTGCACTCTGTTGAACTGGTTGCTGATTACTTCGTTTATGGATTTATCACTTTTTCATGTAAGTTATTTCAATTTTATTTGGAATCTTGTTTACAAATTTGATGATCTAGTTTTGTGGAAATTTGTGCGGTTTTTTTGTTGTTGCGTGTGTAGGTTTCAGGGGTTCTGCAGCCATATTTAGCTAGTTAGAGTCAAATTTGGAGGCATTGCTAAAATTGGGGGTAGGATTTTCTAGTTTTTTAATCATTTTTTAAAAAGTGAGTGATTTCTTTTTTAAAAATTGGGTTTTTAATTAGTTTTTTAAATAAGTAAGTGATTTTTTAAAGAAAATTTGGTTTTTAAGTTTTTTTAAACTAAAAGTAATATTTTCAAACTAGTTCCCAGCTTGATTCTGTGCTCCTTACCGAGATACTTCACTCCTGGTTGAGTTACCTGGTTATCTTCTGCACGGGTTGTCTTTCTTTTTCAACGAGTTGGGTGTTTTTCTTGGTTGCTGGTTGAGTTATTATATCTCGATGAGTTATGCTTCGCCTTGATTGCCTTGGGTCGAGTTTTATTTGTTGATGACGAGCTCTTTTTGCACGATTGGACCAAGTTGTCTATGTTTTTACCATAAGTGTTTGGATGTGCATTATTTCACATTCCTGGTCGGCCTGTTTTTGCTCTGTTGACGAGATGTTTGCGTGTTTTGGCTGGTTGGTATCCTTGCTTTCACCTTGAAGCTTCGTCGAGCCGCTTTGACCTTGCTTATTGATTCCTGAGCTCTCGGATCTCGTCATTTTCCTACCTTGCACATATGTACAATCCCTACTTCTGATTTTCTTGAGCTTGGATTATTTGGATTCTCTTCCTCTCGTTTGCGTTTGTTGTTGGGTCTGTTTGTCCTTCGCATTTGCTGTGTACGTTTGCCCCTTTCCATATATTTTCCCTACACCTCAAAAACCTCGCCATTCAATGACCTGCCTGTTTGTGCTCCGAGCTTTGCCTCAAACCGCTGTCACCCAACCCCCTGCGAATCAGTCTTCAACGGCTCTTTTCCTGAGCCTTCACTCCTCGAAGACTGAGGAGCCTTCAATGGGCTACCCGCTCTGCTTCACCCATGTGGGCTCGTCCCCTTCCTTTCCATCGAGTTTTACCTCTTCTCTCCCAACTCCATGCTCTCTCCTCCACCTAGCTCGACTCGACGATCTGGCTCACCCCACCGACTCCTCCTCGAATTGCTCAACCAACTTTTTTTATTACTTAAAGTTCAATTGATTTAAAGATGAGGCAAGTTGAACCACAGTTTTTGAAGAGGAGGAAAAGGAGTTGTGCACCCCCAAAAAGAAGGGATTGATAAAGTAGAAGGCAAAGAACAAGCCCCTGAACATACCGCCTAGGCTATCGGAACATTTTAGCCAAACGGGGAGGATTGAAGAACAAAAAGATGTCCAATGAGATTGCACTTAAGACGTGGAGGAAAAGGATGCATAAAACAAGTGAACATGTCGAAACCTCTGAGCACATGGAGATATACCTCCTTTATTTAGCAAGTGTTTAACCGAGCTCCAAACACATTTTGGAAGAACGGCCTGTATTTAATATGGACACTGTGCATGATAGCTTTGTATTTCTATTGTGGGGCAAAAACTGAGATTGGGCTATCTCTTTTTTGATGTGAGAGAATGTTATTATGTTAATTTTAACTTTATCATTTTCTTCTTTCAGGGAAGTAAAAACTCAGACTTTATTTGTCTGATGCCTAGGCCTCCTTGAAATTCTCTCCTGTAGCATGACGGAGTTGAAGGGGAATGTCGAACAAGGCATTTTTTAGCAGATTTCCTGTGGAAACTATGCTCGCCTCTCCAACCGAATATTGTATTCAGATATTCGGGCATTTGATTCAATAGGTTTTTTTCGAAGTGTGAAAGTCTCATAAGAACATGGCATCGCTGGATCATTTTCCAAGGGAAACTGTTTGAGCTGTTTCAAGAATTCTGAGGCAGAACCATGTATGCCTTCACAAGGAACATCCTCGACCGCGGGGCGGAACCTTCCACAACAGGACCATCACAGAGGACATCACAAAATCCAGCGTCTCTGAAATCTGTAAAAAAAATGAGATGGAAGACAACACTTCTCGATCGCAGGCGGATTCCACATCAAGTGAACAATTCTTCATCCAGACAATCGCCGACCCTCGAGAAATTAGTAGAGCAGTTCAAATCTTTCAAATATGAAATCGACGTGGATGATCTAATCAATGCCATCAACGCATTGTTACAAAGCAAGATCAGTAAAAAGGTTAGAACAAATCTGATTTTTAGTGTGTTCCATTGTGATTGCACATTTTAACGTTTAGGACTTACTGATTTTATTTTAATGATTTGCAGAATGATCAAGATAACAGAAGAAGACGAAGGCACAAGCAAGAAAACATGGGCTTCTTTTTATCAAGAGTGGATCTGACATTCTAAAATTTTCAACGACCATATTAAGGGAAACGAACAAGAAGGTAACCAATAGATGTTTCTGGGTTTTAATATGAAAGATTCAGTCTATGCCATATTTTATTTTGTTTTTAATTGGTATTTGGTTTGCAGGAAGATTTTTCCCATTCCATTGCAGCAACATTGCATCAGATATTCTTGACAAACTTGGAAATATCCATTGGATGGTTGGAGGGCTGTCTATTATAGCATATTTGCAAAAAAAAATTGACAAAGTGGTCTGACAACCGCACTGAATGTCTAGAACTGCTCAAGTATATGCTCAACCTTGCTCATCATATCAAGAAATTAAGCGTTGAGATTCCTGAAGAAGGCGAGAAATTGAAAATTACTGTTCTTATCATTGTTGAAGAGTGTATCAAATGTACTGCCCAATCTAAAATGTAAAAAGTTTTCCAGGTCAGAGTAACCGCATCTTTGTTCAAGATGATTATATTCGGTTTGCAAAAATTTGAAATAAATACCTAAAGTTGAATTTCCTTCGTTGATTAAGTTCTGATTGCTTTCAAGTTGAATCTATTGTTGTTGATTTTTTTAATTCATGATGTGCACAGGTTTTTGAAAACTTCTGTGGACTCCCAAACTTTGGGTGGAGTTCAGAAGAAAATAAATCAGCTTATCCTGATCTGATCTTGACAACTATAAAGCGTTGAAACAGGATCAACCTGTTATGCTTCCTATATCACCCCAATTCTACCCAAGCTATGATGGTAAAGCATTAACTTTTTACATTAGCTCTCCAGTTATCATATTTCCTTCTTCCGTATAATTGTTTCAGAATCCAACCCATGGAAGGGTGGTTTTTCAATTCGATTTGTGGGAAACGGAAAAACCTTACTCCAGTCCGCCCATCTATTTTTCTTTATAGGCCTCTAATTTGAACCATAGATTTCTCTGATTTCGCTAGTTTGAGCGATCTCAATTTTGCATATGCTTCAAAATAGTATAAATCCAGATTTGTGAGATTCATTTATGTATAATAATGTTGAAACAGGATTCAACCAGATTATGCTAATGGTTGGGGAAATAGAGTCTTACATTCTTATAATCTTTCTTAAGGAATTTCTGTATGATTGTGAAGACATCAGTCCCTAATGAATTCTGAATCTCTGCAGATTTAATCTGGAAACAGTGTTTTTTCCTAAATCCATATACCCTCTTAACGCTTGTAATGTTTGTGGAATCAATGGAATCTTAATTTCTTCCATGTTAACTACCAATGATTTTTGATATAGAGTTACCACGAAATGATTTCAGAGATGTCTACATTTTGTTGCTTAACCTAATGCGATTACATATGCATATGCTTATATATGAGATGGATTTGTCAGATTCATTTATTTAAAATAGTGTAAAAAGGGAAAACGATATTTGTTATGGTTGTGGAATTATAAATCTCTGCACTTTAGTTTCGAAACACTAATTTTTTCCTAAATTGTATACCCTCTTAACGCTTGTAATGTTCGTGGAAATGGAATTTTAATTTCTTCCAGCCTTCGTTAACGCTTTTTTTAAATTGATTTTTGACATAGAGGACGCAATGACTTCTGAATGTCTGCATTTTACTCTTAACAGCGGGAATTGCAAGGAGAGAGAGCAGGAAGTAATAAAGCTGCTGGCCACAACAACAGATGACCATAAATCACGGGCTGTGGTGATTTATGGTCTTGGCGGCATTCAGGAAAACCACACTGGCAAAATTTGTTTTGGCCAAATTAAGCTTGAAATTTATTACAAATACACCAGGGTTGGAATTGATTATCGATCCTTCTAAGAATGAATTTTCAAAAAGTCTGCAGCAAATCATATTAAAAGATGGTTTTCCAAAATATGAAGGTGGGAAAGAGATAAAATTAAGAGATTGCGACGAAGGTCGATTTGCGTCTCATAGAAGCTTTCAAAAGTGAAAGCGAAAGATCATTGTTTCTTTTCATTGACAATTGTTTTAAGGGATAGAGGATCTTAGATATCTCCATTGTTGATAGTGCATGCTAGGAAAACCGTCCAAAGCCTGAGGACATTCATTGTAGTAGCTAAAATAATTCCTAGATTATGTGTGCATTAGAATTTCAACGTGATCCTACACGCAATCAAAAGCAATTCAACAAACATGCTAACTATGTATGGCATCGGGTCACGCTACCATGGCATTTCATCCAGCCTTGATAGACTCTCATGCTATAGTTTATAACCAACTTTACACCGTTTGCACTCACGAGTTGAGTCCACACATGACTATTTCCGGTAACAAATCAACAAGAATGAGTAGGCAGAATCAAAGGAACAACAACTTCCATATGTTTAAATAAACCCTCGCACAACATATGTGGTACCACTTCTTTGATGAAGATGCTCAGCGGAGACCATAGTTCTTAGCACTAATGCGTTGTCGCTACTGCCCCCCTTGCGTCCCCAGACAACATTTTCCAATGGATTTTGACAACATGTTTACAACAGTAGTAGTTCTTTTTACACCACACCTTCAATTGAGTACATAATTTTCAAGTACGGATCCAAAGTAAGACATCCATCGTCAATCAAAGGAACTAACATACTTTACCTGTGCTCATGATATACATTGCCCATAAATAGCAGACCACTTTTGCAGATTCCAATAGTTTATGTCGATGAATATAAGCATAATCCGCAAGGGTTCATGTTACATAATACGTCTTTGCTGCATCTTCAAACCAATTGACATAGCTGACAAGTTTATGACATGAAAAGTTAAATTCGAACGTAATAAATCCTGCGCTTACAATTAGGAAGAGCTCTCGCTTTCCTTGACTCCAACAGTTTCACACTTGCAAGTTGATCGATGAACATAGCTCATCCATTGGATCCAGCACCATTGAAAGTCATTCCCACCTTCGACCAGGATTTACCATATCATGGCCATTCCTCCACATCCATCCCATCTTCCATAAATCGGTTGCCTCGGTCCGACCTCGAGAAGTCGAGTGCACAAGAACACCTATGTCATGTTTCCTGTGTACATGCACCAATTAGTTAAAGAGGAGCGAGACAAGCCCCAGGCCCTCTACATGGCCTAGTTTTTTTAAAAAGGAGGGGGTTTTAAATTAGGTCTTTCTTATAGTCAGGGCCCAGTTTTTTTAAAAACAAAGGGTGATTTAATTAATACTATCATTAGATCTTAATTACTTGTTAATTAGGACATTTACGTTTGATTTATTTTTTAATTAAGAATTTAATTAAAATTAAGTTTCTTTTTCATTAAAATTAGTAATTAAATGTCTGGTTTGAAACAAAATTATCTTTTTTTAAGTCCTTAAAAAACTCTAAAAATAGTCAAATAGGATGTTTTCGAAGCGGTAATTTTTAGCGTTATCATCAATTTTTTTTACTAATCGTGTGTGTTACAGTGTGCAACGACATTCCTAGTTCTTTTTGCCTTCCAGAAGCTTTTTCAGCGTCATGGCGGTCCCTGGGACTCGTCTTGAGCCCATTTTGTGCCTTGTTACCACCCTTGTTATTGCTTGTGGTCTTGTGAACGTGTCTGCCATAGTCTTGTAGGAAGGGAGTTTTTGTTAACATTCCCATTTTAAGACATTAGAACAGGGATTTTTTATTTTTTTTATAACGTTCTCTGTTCTAATTTATATAATTTAGAACACACGTCCAAGTTTTAATAATTGTTCTTTGTCCAATTAACGTAATTTAGAACACACAATACTTTTAAAACCAATGTTCTCTGTTCACATATTTATAATATGGAACACACATTCAATGCCATTCAATCATATAACAGATACCATATGCTGCTGTAATGACTCGAAGAACTACCGATCTCCCATTTTATGGCTCAGAGTTTCAACGATCTCTCATTTCATGACTCGGCTACTTACCGATCCTTCATGTTAATCCATGCATTGTATACTAAGTATACTTGGTTCTCTTTACCATTTTCGGTTATCGAAGTGTTCCATTTAAGAGGCCTATCTGAATATCTGTTACCGATATTCATCTGAAATCCTGCTTCTTAAACTAGGTGATTAGGACAACGCAACCAGCAACTTGCGATACTTTGGCCAAATATTTTCACATGCTTTGCATGATCATATTCCTAGACGTTATACACATCAATGGAATACGTCCTTCACCTCACTTCGTCTGTTATCTAGAATGGTCTTTTCTGACCTCTGTCAGTCCTCTCGTCCAAGTTTAAACTTTAACCCAAACTAGCAATATGAAAGAGTATAGGAAGACACTCGTGGTGACTAAAGGTACGCAGACATACTTTGTCGACCCTAGACGACTGCGTGTGTCTAGTTACCTTTAGTCTTCCTGAGTCACCCCGTATACACGGTCACATTCCTATCATCGTCCAAGTAACTTGGTCCCAGCTTATGTAAACTTGATGATTCGATTCGGGAGGGCGTTGTAACATGTCAGCTGCAACATTGTGTCATCATGAAGGCCCTGCCTTCATGAAGACACCAGATTGCAGCTGGCATGTGCCAAGGTCCTACAGAATCCTCTCATCAAGGGATACACATCCAGCTAGAAGTGTGATTAGATTATAATCTTAAGTATTTTAAGAATAATTTTCAGCAACCGTGCTGATCTTCTAACCTCACTGTTTGTTACAGTTGCATAGCTAAGAGAGACTTAAATTGTCTTAAAGCTTAATATGCCTTTACTCCTCCTTACTGAAGGATTGCTTAATTCCATCTTAGTTCCTTAATTTAAGCTTCAGACTAACAGTCCACTACAGCTTAACGTAGTAAGATCAACTTACTAAACTTAACCAAGTTTTATTCGCAACTGAATTTAAATTCAGAATTCCATCTTATTAGACGTCATTTAAATGAGGCCTAATCCCAAATGAATGTATTCATTTATTCACTATAACCTTACTTCAGTTAAGGTTTGTTACGAGGAGATATGATTCCTCATACCGAATATCCTCTTGATCAAACATCTCAAGGATATTAACGAAATCAGAATACAAGATTCAATTGTCTCTTTTATTTATATTCATTAGCTTATATACCAGTTCTGAATATCATTCATTTAAGAATTCATATTCACTTAACTCTTTCAATGTCAATTTAAAATCCATATTGACCTAAGTATGAATTAATTGCACATTCCAACTTAAAAGTTGTATTCAAGTAAAGAATAGATATTATGTCCTTTTAAAATCTATCAACCATCATTTGAATATATCCAAATTCAATGAATAAAATTATATTCTCAATCTTATTCAAACAGTTCCAAGGTGGTACAACCATTAAAATAACACACCTTTCCTTTTACTCATTCCTCAAGATTAAAATTTATACAATTTACAAGTCCATACAACCGGACTTCATTCATGCCAAACAACATTAACAACTCATAAAGAAAGAAGAATACAACTTTCTCTTTTTCCATTTCCTCGTAGAAGAATAATAAAATCTCAGAAAAGATCCATCCTTAGCTAATCAGAAGAAGCATCATAAAACAACATGTCTTCATTTTTACTCATGGAAACCATCTGCAAAATTTACTTGCACGGGTCAGTTCATCGAACTGAGCATATTAAGCACTTATCATTAAAATGAGGTGCTCTTAATTAACTGTCTCAATAAAAGAACTCTGCTTTTATGAAACGTTAACAAATTGAGATGGACATCATCTACTAATTAGGTGCTGATAAGGATGAACAACTTAACAACCCAATCCTCTAATTACCATCACAATCAGACAAAAAGATTTACTAACAATTTCCCAAATAATTACTACAACCCGCAACACTTTATTCACCATTTCCTTACTGTTTTTATTCCAATAACGCAAAGGGTTCATTCCATATTTCAAAACAATTACTACCAAAGTATTTTCTCTAAATAGTTCAGATTAAAAACATCTATAAGAGCTAATACACTTTGTATATAATGTTGTTCTAATGCAATTACTATCAATTCCATCCCATATAATAGTTGAAATTTCAAGAGATGAATTTTAATTAAGAATTCAAATAGAACTACTTCCCTTTCAGGTACTACTCATTTAATTTCAAACAATCAAATGCAGAAGAGAAAAGTAGTCATTCACCATGACAACACTGGTGTCATTTCTCAGAATTCAACAAGCAGCATAATACTTCTTTCAAATCAGAAAAGAAGAAAACAACAGTTAAATGCAGATGCTTGCGCGTAAGGCAGTAAGAAATTCATTCAATATCAAATATAGAATTTCAATAGGATAAGAGAAGAAAATAATTATTACTTCTAATTACCCATCCAATATTCTCTTTCTTTTCATCACAACTGCACTAGATGATTTAAACAAGAAGTGATAACAATCAATGATAACAGTCAAAGAGAGAGAGACAATTAAAGTCAATAATCGAATGAAAGGAAGAAGAATCATATTACCTCTTCTCATTGCTTAGCTGAATATCAACTATTTAGTACCGACCTGTTCCCATAGGGTGATTTCCCCTATACAACTACTATTACAGTAATCATAATTTAATAACTATCATTCAAGGAAATATTCCAGAATTCATTTTACATCTGACCCGCAAATATCAATAACAACTTAATCTTTCACTCAAAAATTCGTTTTTCAGTGATTATACATCAAAACAGACATTTCCAGCTAGGTCTGAAACAAGCAAGAATGTACAACAAGCTATATTACCATAATTTCACTGTAATAGGTAAAGAAACCATTTTTTTCAACCACAAGAACAAGAATCTACTCAAGTTCAGTTCCAATCGAACACACTGAAGAAGTTCAAATATGCAGTTCAGATATATATATATATGAAACAACGAAGATATATATAGTTTAGATATATTTCGTATATATATATATATTCATCATTGAATTCAAGGAAGAAGTAAAATGATAAGCTCTATTCCATCCATCAAATAACTAGATTACTCTGTTCCAGGTTTAAGTAAACTATTCCCAAAAACCATTCATAGGTTTCAAACCAAATAAGGAGACATTGAATCATTTTTAAATCACGCAAGGGTAAAACGATGAAATAAATCCACTGTCCCAAAGAATTTGTATTCTATGCACTGTAATACGACTAGAGAAATAACTCACGCAAACAGTTCCATCAAGCATTCTCACGGTTTTTCCAAAACCATTTACACGCACAGAACTCAGAAAACAATATTCACATCACTGTTACATTCATCAACTCAAACCCATAATGGGTAATAAAACCGAATACCCAATACTGTCAAAAACTCAAACAACAAGGATAGATTTCATTTCATTTACCCTTTTGCAAAGAAAATACCCAAATCGTATTCATCTCCAAAAAACAACTCAACCCAGAAATCACATCAAACATATCAACATTTTCATTTTACAAAAACACCCAACATAAGAGCAGAGTTCTTTTAATGAAGACGCTTAACAAAGAGCAAAACAGTTTAAAGAGAAGAGCTCAACACGCCTGTAAAATTTCTTGTGGCTTGAAGAAAACCACGTCCACGCCCTCAGGAATCCTTCTTTTCCACGGCGACAAAAAACAAGGCTTTCCCAACAATCTCCTTACTTCCACAGGCTCAAAAATAGCCGTGGTTACTCCAAACAACAGCAACAATGACCAGAATGGTTGCAGGTTCGAAAGAACCTCAAAAGAAATGCAGAGCAAAAACTCAAAACCCGAATGAACACAATAACCACAAAATTTCCTCTTTCCCCTTTCCAAGGTGAGCTGGTCACCAAGACTGAGATCAATAAATGCATTGAATGCATTGCTTTTTCCTTAATTTCCACGCCACCACCGACTCAGGTTTGGCGAGTTCCATTTTAAAATTTTTGCATGTAATTTCCTTCTTAGCTACATTGCTAGTTGGATATCTCCAACTTTCCATGTTCCCGCCAAACTTGGCGTTTAAAACTTCAAGGACATCATTTAATGTCCTTTATTAAATTTCTAACCTTCCCTTCTTATCCGCTCATCAGCATGTGTCCATAGGTCCCCTCCTTAGGTTAGCAATAGTTTAGGTTGTATTGTCCATAGTTAGGTTTTCCACCTAGGTCGCAAGTCATTAGGATTTGCAATAATTTACATCCCATTTAATTTAAAATCCACATAGGGTAGTAGTTAGGTTATAGGCTAAAACATAGTTATAGGTTAAACGTAGCCGTAGTATTTTAATTAATGGGTTCTTCTAGTAAGTTTTACTAACTTACGTTCATACCCAGCATAATGCAGGACGTTTCGTCCTATGCTCGACATATCTATACCTTGTTCGCTTGCATCAAAACTCTTACTGCCTTACGCTTTCTGGCATTGCAATTTGTATGTAGTTCGGAAATCGAACCTTTTTCCATTGGCAACATGGTACCGAATAATTATACCTGTAACCAGGTTCTGTAAAATTTATAATGACCTTCAGTCTGGTTTTCAGACTTCATTCCATTTAGAAAGTAAATCGACAAAGCGATCACAAAGAAGGCCGCAACATACCTTGGATCAATGGAATTGATTCAAGGTGTGCTGTCAACAACAATATGAGTTCATCAAACACAAAAGCAAGTCTGTTGTTTCACACTTTGCAAAACACAAGTTATAATGACCTCCGTCCCAAGTAAACAAGTTACAGTAAACAAGGGTTCAGATCAGTAACACATTCTTTTTAAGATTAAAAGATATATCTTAACATAATTATCCTCATTTCCACAGTTACAACATCATGAAAAGAGGTTATCATAGTAGCTTCTAAAAATCAAGACGTTACATTCCTCCCTTCTTAAAGAATCATCGTCCCGATGATCAAATTAGCCAATTCATAGAGTTTTTAGGACAAAATTCAATTATCGTCCTTCCATTCATAAGTTCATACCAAAAACAGATTTAATCATTAAAACAATGTTTTAAGATAACTATAAAATAGACCAGTAATTGTCCATATTTGGTAGAATTATCAGTTTTTCGAATTCAATTTCGATCAAACAAGTATGGAAAAGCAGATCTCATTTCTTCGAGATTTTCCCAAGTTGCACTTTCTTCGCTAAACTGGTCCCACTGGACCTTACATTGATTCACTTCACGATTTCTTAAGTACAACTGGTGAGTTCCCAGCACTCGAATGGGCTTAACCATGATTATTCCTGGGTCTTGGACCTGCAAGGAATTCCAATTCAGCACATGTGATAAATCTGATACGTATTTCTTAAGCAAAGAAATATGAAAAACATCATGCATTTGTGATAAAGCAGGAGGTAATGCTAGACGATAAGCTACAGGGTTGATTATTTCAACAATTTCAAAAGGTCCCACATAACGAGGTGATAACTTGGCAGCCTTGCCAAAAGTTATAGAACTCTTTTTCGGCTTAACCCGAAGAAAGACCTTCTCACCAAGTTTATAATTCCTATCAACCCGCTTTAAGTCTGCATAACTCTTTTGCCTATTGGCAGCCTCCTTTAAATGTTCCCGAATCATTTTAATTTGTTGTTCCATTTCCGTAAGGATTTCTGGCCCAATTACCTCTCTGTCCTCTACGTTGTCCCAGCTAACAGGGGTTCTGCATTTCCTTCCATACAATGCTTCAAAAGGTGCCATCTTTAAAGAGGCGTGGTATGTATTATTGTAGGCAAATTCAACCAGCGGAAGGTATTCCTCCCATTTATACTGCTGGTCCATGCAATACATTCTTAACATATCCTCTAAAACTTGATTGACTCTTTCAGTTTGTCCATCTGTTTCTGGATGATATGCAGAACTGAAGTTTAATTTAGTTCCCAAGGCCGCATTAAGCGTTTGCCAAAATCTTGATTTCATTCTCAGATCTCTGTCCGATATGATCAATTCGGGTATTCCATGCAATCTGAAAATTTCATGTACAAATCTTCTTGCTAACACTGGTGCATCATCTTTTAAATTACCAGCAATGAAGTGTGCCACTTTGGTTAGTTTGTCGACGACAACCAAGATGATATCATGTTTATTCCTTGACATAGGTAATCCTTGAACGAAATCCATAGTTATCACTTGCCATTTGTACTGCGGAATGCTGTGGGGATACAATAATCCGGCGGGATGCATATGTTCCGCCTTAACACGCTGACATTCCAAGCAGTGTGTCACAAATTCCACCACATCCTTTTTCATTCCCTTCCAGAAATATTGCTGCTTGAGATCAGCAAGCATTTTCGTAATGCCAGGGTGTCCAGAAAAAGGTGAATTATGAAATTCAGTTAATAATTTCTTTCTTAAATCATTTGCCAAGGGTATATATACCCTGTTTTCAAACCTCAGAATCCCTTCATTATCAAAATGAAATCCTTTATACTTCACATCCTTTGGATCTGCAGTAAGTGTTGTTTTAACTTGCTGAAAATAAGAGTCAGATTCCATGACATCTTTCACCTCATCTTTAAACTGAGTTCTTAATGTTATAAGAGTAGAGATGTGCTTCCTACGACTCAGAGCATCTGCTACCCTATTTTCCTTGCCTTTGATGTAGCTTATATCAAAATCATACTGAGATAGAAATTCTAACCATCTTCGTTGTCTTGCATTCAGGTTTGGTTGAGTAAAAATATACTTCAACCCCAGATGGTCAGTTTTTAGCTCAAAGGGCTTACCAAGAAGGTAATGCCTCCACATTTGAAGTGCATGAACAATGGCAGCGAGCTCTAGGTCATGTGGAGCATAATTCTGTTCATGTAACTTAAGCTTTCTGCTTTCATAAGCTATGACATGGTCATTTTGTAACAGAATGCCTCCGAGACCCTCTCCAGATGCATCCATTACGACCGTAAAATCTCCATTTGGGTCAGGTACAGTCAGAATAGGTGTTGTAGTTAATTGTTCCTTTAAAATTTTAAAGGCAGATTCACATTTGTCACTCCAGACAAATTTCTTATCTTTCTTTTGTAGTGAAGTGATTGGGGCAGCAATTTTTGAAAAGTCCTTAACGAACTTTCTATAGTATCCTGCCAGGCCCATGAAGCTTCTTACTTCATGCACGTTCTTAGGCGCAGGCCACTCAGTTATAGCTGTGATCTTTGAAGGGTCTACAACTATCCCGTTCTTGCTTATAACATGCCCCAAATAATGCACCTCTGCATCATAAAAGGAACATTTAGACAATTTACCATACAACCTTCTCTTTCTCAAAATTTCCAGCACTACCTTAAATGCTCTTGATGCTCTTTGACATTTTTGGAGTATAAGAATGTCGTCCAAGAAGACAAGCACAAATTTATCCAAATACTCTTGAAAAATATTGTTCATCAAATTCATGAAGGCGGCAGGTGCATTCGTCAACCCAAAAGGTAACACCGTGAATTCATAATGCCCGTACCTTGTTCTAAAAGTTGTTTTATGAATATCTTCTTCCTTTATTCTCAGCTGGTGATATCCAGATCGAAGATCTATTTTTGAATAGACTGATGCTCCATGCATCTGGTCGAACAGATCATCAATCCTAGGAAGTGGATATCGATTCTTAATGGTTGCCTTATTCAACATTCTGTAATCAATGCACAATCTAAGTGTGCCATCCTTCTTCTTTACAAAAATTACGGGCTCCCCATGGTGAGACGCTCGGTCTTATCAGCCCTTTTGTCAAAAGTTCTTGTAACTGAGCCTTAAGTTCCACCAACTCAAGGGTGGTCATTCTGATATGGTGCCTTAGATATGGGTTCGGTTCCTGGCTTGATCTCTATTGCAAAGTCAAACTCTCGTTTGGGCGGAAGACCTGGTAACTCCTCTGGAAATACATCACTAAAATCTCTTAATAATGGATACTTTTCCATGAAATCATTATCTTCCTCAGCATTTTCTGTCATTCTTACGGCATACAAAGTGCAGCCTCTATTTTTAGCCCTTTTTAGTTGCATAGCTGTTAGTTTCCTAACTGCAACCTCACGCTTTACACCTTGAATGATTGCTGCTTTCTGCAGGTCATCAAAACAACAAATCTATTTTTCATAACAGTCGACCTTTTCCTTATGTTCCACCAACCAATTAACTCCTATAATTATATCATATGACCCTAAAGGAGTGACATACAGGTCAACTTCTGTGGAGAAACTGGGCAAGTCAAGAATTGCCCCAAAAAAGGCACATATCGACTGTATGGACAACATTATTCCCATAATGTACTGTCCATGTCTTATCCATTCGTTCAGCTTTCCTTTTTAATTTCATTGCTAGTTTAGTAGAGATAAAACATTCAGTAGCTCCAGTATCAAAAAGTATGACTACAGGTGTACCGAATAACTTACCCGGAACTTCTATGGGTGTGACTTGCTTTTCAGCTTGTTTGTTAGCCACCGCAGCGTGTATCCTGTGCTGCTGATCGCGATCATCCTTCTTCAGAGGACAGTGACTCACGTAATGGTCCTTTCCATAGTTGAAGCAGCCTCCGACGGGCCCCTTCCTAGGTTCAAATTTACTGCCAGCCTTGAAGTTATCACTCTGGCTTCCATAGGACTTTTGTCCATTACCACTAATTTTTGCAAAGCTGCTCCGCACACTATTAACAGGTTTGTTCATTACTGATTTCTTATTGTTATCCACAACAATTTTGTTTTTCATACCAAACCTTTTCCAGGGTCCCTTTTTGGGTGCGAGAGATGAAGAAGAGTTGGGAATCTTCTTCCTAATCTCCTCCCTATGAGCAGAAATTGCTCTCAATTTCTGTTCCTGTCTTATTGCCTTTTCGACAACTCCTTCCATAGTGGTTGGACCGTGGACATCTACTTCACCACCAATGATGGGATTCAGTCCCATTATGAACTTTCATATTCTGAACTTCTCGTCAGCTTGGTACTGCGGTACATACTTAAGGAGTTTAGTAAACCCTTCCCAGTATCTGTCACCGTCAGCCTTCCTTGCGACCAGTTCTGAAATTCAGTCATTTTCTGATCAAAATAGAGTTGAGGCAGCCACCGTTGCCTAAAGTAACCTTTAAATTGATCCCAAGTTATGTCTGTTTTCGACAATATTCAACTCAACCTTACGGTTGTCCCACCATGATGATGCTTCATGAGAAAGCTGATATGCTCCCCATATCGCTTTGGTCTCCTCGGAGAAGTTTCTTATTGCAAAGTACTTCTCCATTTCACTGAGCCAATTTTCAGCCCCGTCCCCAAGTGTTGTTCCATCAAACTTTGGAGGACTTATTCTCTTTATGTCATTTGTAAGTTCAGCCGCTAATCTTGCCCTTTTATTTTCAGGATGATTAGGAGCGTTCGCATTACTATTATCAACACCCGGATTCCCTCCATTGGTGTTGTCCACAGGAGGTGGCTGATCATTTATATCAGCTTCTTCTTCCTCCTCCTCATTGCCCATTGCTTGTTGTTCCAAAACAGTCAAACGATCTCTCGTATCTAGTAGGGCAGCAAGGATTTCATCTAGCTTTTGAGCAGTAGCTGCTTCTCCACCCGGTAACGGGTTGTTCGCAGCATTTCCTCTTGTTCTAACCATTTTCTGTTCAATAAGAAAATGTAAACCTTATTAAATTGTGGACTCATTAGGTCCAAGAGCTGCAACCTTCAGCTCTGATACCAAGATGTAACATTCCCATTTTAAGACATTAGAACAAGGTAATTTTTTTATTTTTTTATATAACATTCTCTGTTCTAATTATATAATTCAGAACACACAACCAAGTTTTAATAATTGTTCTCTGTCCAATTAATGTAATTTAGAACACACAATACTTTTAAAACCAATGTTCTTTGTTCACATATTTAAAATATGGAACACACATTCAATGCCATTCAATCATATAACAGATACCATATGCTGCTGTAATGACTCGAAGAACTACCGATCTCCCATTTTATGGCTCGGAGTTTCAACGATCTCTCATTTCATGACTCGGCTACTTACCGATCCTTCATGTTAATCCATGCATTGTATACTAAGTATACTTGGTTCTCTACCATTTTTGGTTATCGAAGTGTTCCATTTAAGAGGCCTATCTGAATATCTGTTACCGATATTCATCTGAAATCCTGCTTCTTAAACTAGGTGATTAGGACAACGCAACCAGCAACTTGCGATACTTTGGCCAAAGATTTTCACATGCTTTGCATGATCATATTCCTAGACGTTATACACATCAATGGAATACGTCCTTCACCTCACTTCGTCTGTTATCTAGAATGGTCTTTTCTGACCTCTGTCAGTCCTCTCGTCCAAGGTTAAACTTTAACCCAAACTAGCAATATGAAAGAGTATAGGAAGACACTCGCGGTGACTAAAGGTACGTAGACATACTTTGTCGACCCTAGATGACTGCGTGTGTCTAGTTACCTTTAGTCTTCCTGAGTCACTCCGTATACACGGTCACATTCCTATCTTCATCCAAGTAACTTGGTCCCAGCTTATGTAAACTTGATGATTCGATTCGGGAGGGCGTTGTAACATGTCAGCTGCAACATTGTGTCGTCATGAAGGCCCCGCCTTCATGAAGACACCAGATTGCAGCTGGCGTGTGCCAAGGTCCTACGGAATCCTCTCATCAAGGGATACACATCCAGCTATAAGTGTGATTAGATTATAATCTTAAGTATTTTAAGAATAAGTTTCAGCAACCGTGCTGATCTTCTAACCTCACTGTTTGTTACAGTTGCATAGCTAAGAGAGACTTAAATTGTCTTAAAGCTTAATATGCCTTTACTCCTCCTTACTGAAGGATTGCTTAATTCCATCTTAGTTCCTTAATTTAAGCTTCGGACTAACAGTCCACTACAGCTTAACGTAGTAAGATCAACTTACTAAACTTAACCAAGTTTTATTCGCAACTGAATTTAAATTCAGAATTCCATCTTATTAGACGTCATTTAAATGAGGCCTAATTCCAAATGAATGTATTCATTTATTCACTATAACCTTACTTCAGTTAAGTTTTTTTACGAGGAGATATGATTCCTCATACCGAATATCCTCTAGATCAAACATCTCAAGGATATTAACGAAATCAGAATACAAGATTCAATTGTCTCTTTTATTTATATTCATTAGCTTATATACCAGTTCCGAATATCATTCATTTAAGAATTCATATTCACTTAACTCCTTTCAATGTCAATTTAAAATCCATATTGACCTAAGTATGAATTAATTGTACATTCCAACTTAAAAGTTGTATTCAAGTAAAGAATAGATATTATGTCCTTTTAAAATCTATCAACCATCATTTGAATATATCCAAATTCAATGAATAAAATTTATATTCTCAATCTTATTCAAACAGTTCCAAGGTGGTACAGCCATTAAAATAACACACCTTTCCTTTTACTCATTCCTCAAGATTAAAATTTATACAATTTACAAGCCCATACAACCAGACTTCATTCATGCCAAACAACATTTACAACCCGTAAAGAAAGGAGAATACAACTTTCTCTTTTTCCATTTCCTCGTAGAAGAATAATAAAATCTCAGATACGATCCATCCTTAGCTAATCAGAAGAAGCATCAGAAAACAACATGTCTTCATTTTTACTCATGGAAACCATCTGCAAAATTTACTTGCACGGGTCAGTTCATTGAACTGAGCATATTAAGCACTTATCATTAAAATGAGGTGCTCTTAATTAACTGTCTCAATAAAAGAACTCTGCTTTTATGAAACGTTAACAAATTGAGATGGACATCATCTACTAATTAGGTGCTGATAAGGATGAACAACTTAACAACCCAATCCTCTAATTACCATCACAATCAGACAAAAAGATTTACTAACTTTTTCCCAAATAATTACGACAACCCGCAACACTTTATTCACCATTTCCTTACTGTTTTTATTCCAATAACGCAAGGGGGTTCATTCCATATTTAAAACAATTACTACCAGAAGTAATTTCCTCTAAATAGTTCCAGATTAAAAACATCTGTAAGAGCTAATACACTTATGTATATAATGTTGTTCTAATGCAATTTCTATCAATTCCCATTCCCATATAATAGTTGAAATTTCAAGAAGATGAATTTTAATTAAGAATTCAAATAGAACTACTTCCCTTTCGTACTACTCATTTAATTTCAAACAATCAAATGCAGAAGAGAAAAGTAGTCATTTACCATGACAATACTGGTGTCATTTCTCATAATTCAACAAGCAACATAATACTTCTTTCAAATCAGAAAAGAAGGAAAACAACAGTTAAATGCAGATGCTTACGCCTAAGGCAGTAAGAAATTCATTCAATATCAAATATAGAATTTCAACTGGATAAGAGAAGAAAATAATTATTACTTCCAATTACCCATCCAATATTCTCTTTCTTTTCATCACAACTGAACTGGATGATTTAAACAAGAAGTGATATCAATCAATGATAACAGCCAAAGAGAGAGAGAATTAAAGTCAATAATCGAATGAAAGGAAGAAGAATCATATTACCTCTTCTCATTGCTTAGCTGAATATCAACTATTTAGTACAGACCTGTTCCCATAGGGTGATTTCTTCTAACAGATCTATTTCAGTAATCAAAATTTACTAACTATCATTCAAGAAATATTCCAGAATTCATTTGCATCTGATTCCGCAAGTATCAAAATCAAACATCTTTCAAATAAAACAACTTAATCTTTCACTCAAAAACATTTTCTGAAACAAGCAAGATTATACATCAAAACGGATTCGTTTTCCAAACACCATTTCCAGCTAGGTCAGAAACAAGCAAGAATGTACAGCAAGCTATATTACCATAATTTCACTATCATAGCTAGGTAAAAAACCATTTTTTTTAACATCACTGTAATAAATCTACTCAAGTTCAGTTCCAATCGAACAGTACTGAAGAAGTTCAAATATGCAGTTCTATATATATATATTTCATCATTAAATTCAAGGATTCAAAGAAGTAAAATGATTAAGCTCTATTCCACCCATCGATAACTAGATTACTCTGTTCCAGGTTTAAGTAAATTTATTCCCAAAAACCATTCATACGGTTTTAAAACAAATAAGGAGACATTAATCATTTTTAAATCAGCAAGGGTAAGACGATGAAATAAATCCACTGTCCCAAAGAATTTGTATTCTATGCACTGTAATACGACCAGAGAAATAACTCACGCAAACAATTCCATCAAGCATTCTCACGGTTTTTCCAAAACCATTTACATGCACAGAACTCAGAAAACAATCTTCACATCGCTGATACATTCATCAACTCAACCCATAATGGGTAATAAAACCGAATACCCAATACTGTCAAAAAAAACTCAAACAACATGGATAGATTTCATCTCGTTTACCCTTTTGCAAAGAAATACCCAAATCGTATTCATCTCAAAAAGAAATGACTCAACCCAGAAATCACATCAAACATATCAACAATTTCATTTTACAAAAACACCCAACATAAGAGCAGAGTTCTTTTAATGAAGACGCTTAACAAAGAGCAAAACGGTTTAAAGAGAAGAGCTCAACATGCCTGTAAAATTTCTTGTGGCTTGAAGAAAACCGCGTCCACGCCCTCAGGAATCCTTCTTTTCCACGGCGACAAACAACAAGGCTTTCCCAACAATCTCCTTACTTCCACAGGCTCAAAAATAGTCGTGGTTACTCCAAACACAGTAACAATGACCAGAATGGTTGCAGGTTCGAAAGAACCATAAAAGAAATGCAGAGCAAAACTCAAAACCCGAATGAACACAATAACCACAAAATTTCCTCTTTCCCCTTTCCAAGGTGAGCTGGTCACCAAGACCGAGATCAATAAATGCATTGAATGCATTACTTTTTCCTTAATTTCCATGCCACCACCGACTCAGGTTTGGCGAGTTCCATTTTAAAATTTTTGCATGTAATTTCCTTCTTAGCTACATTGCTAGTTGGATATCTCCAACTTTCCATGTTCCCACCAAACTTGGCGTTTAAAACTGCAAGGACATCATTTAATGTCCTTTATTAAATTTCTAACCTTCCCTTCTTATCCGCTCATCAGCATGTGTCCATAGGTCCCCTCCTTAGGTTAGCAATAGTTTAGGTTGTATTGTCCATAGTTAGGTTTTCCACCTAGGTCGCAAGTCATTAGGATTTGCCATAATTTTACATCCCATTTAATTTAAAATCCACATAGGGTAGTAGTTAGGTTATAGGCTAAAACATAGTTATAGGTTTAAACGTAGCCGTAGTATTTTAATTAATGGGTTTTTCTAGTAAGTTTACTAACTTACGTTTATACCCAGCATAATACAGGACGTTTCGTTCCATGCTCGACATATACCTGGCTTGCTTGCATCAAGGCTCTTACTGCCTTACGCTTTCCGGCATTACTAATTTGTATGTAGTTCAGAAATCAAACCTTTTTCCATTGGCATCAAGGTACCGAATATTTATACCTGTAACCAGGTTCTGTAACATTTATAACGACCTTCAGTCTGGTTTCAGACTTCATTCCATTTAGAAAGTAAATCGACAAAGCGATCACAAAGAAGGCCGCAACATACCTTGGATCAATGGAATTGATTCAAGGTGTGCTGTCAACAACAATATGAGTTCATCAAACACAAAAGCAAGTCTGTTGTTTCACACTTTGCAAAACACAAGTTATAATGACCTCCGTCTCAAGTAAACAAGTTACAATAAACAAGGGTTCAGATCAGTAACACATTCTTTTTAAGATTAAAAGATATATCTTAACATAATTTTCCTCATTTCCATAGTTACAACAT
The DNA here is from genome assembly GCA_019776745.2 of Taxus chinensis. Taxonomy (NCBI): domain Eukaryota; kingdom Viridiplantae; phylum Streptophyta; class Pinopsida; order Cupressales; family Taxaceae; genus Taxus; species Taxus chinensis. The sequence continues at coordinate 123,802 of JAHRHJ020003415.1, forward strand.
CATGAAAAGAGGTTATCATAGTAGCTTCTAAAAATCAAGACGTTAAAATTGCAACAATACAGAATACAAGAACGGGTTACAGGAACAAATTTAGAGGGTTACTTACAAATAAGAACAGGTGTGATTTATATAAAAGGACGGTATCGTAAACTTGGACAGAACCGTAGTATGGTAATTTCATAAAAATTGACGGTTCTGTCTTGCTCAGTCTTTACAATCAAATCTATAATTTCTTATAAAATACAGATTTTACAAATGCTCAAGCAGGAAATCACATATACGAACACAAGTTACAATGCAGTTTCACTGCATTTTATTACAAGTGCATGGGGCATAGTTACTATTTCAAGTATAGGTTACAGATTTTTCTATTTACATACGTTATTTCTATTTTTCAAGTTCGGGACATTCGAGAATTTACGAACCTAGATCCATCTGCAATTGTGTGGTTCAGGCATGTTGGGTCTAGTGACACTCAACAACCTTGGGATATTGGGTCTAGCAACACCCGACATTTTTGGCATGTTGGGTCTAGTGACACCTGACGGTCTTGACATAATTTAGATGCGAGCCCATGTTGTTCCACCCCTCATTCGAGTGTTGGACTTAGTGTGCCCCAACCTCCCGATTTACTTTACTATTGCTCTTCTACCTCAAGTGTTGGGATTTTTGTGTCCCCCTACTCTATTTATTTCAGGTTGGGTCTACTGTGCTCCCGACCTTGTTCTAGTTCTTTAAATTGGGGATTGATCACCCCCAATTCTCCACAGTTGTCACAATATCTCTCTCCATGTGCATTGACATCTACATCTACATGGAAGAGTTGGTCCACACACATAGGTGTACAAGGAAGCATAGTCTTCTACATCTACAAGGAGGAGTTGGTCCACACACACAAGTGTACTTGCTTGCACTTCTCTATTTCAGAAGTTCCAAATTCAAGTTCAATTTCAATTTATTCAAAGTTAACATATCAATTTTATGGGCATTGACTACACTCTTGTGTTGCAAGTTTCACTCTTGGGGGCATCTTGCGATTATTCAAACATTTCAAGCAATCAAGCAAAGGCAAAGTGTGAGTACACACTCTCGTACGTTTTTCCCTTAAGCTAGAGATTTTCAGTTACAAGCTCAAAGAGGGCAAATGTAGAGACTTGAATTTGGTAACTACGCATTTGATATTGGTGATCTGGCTCATAACCCTTAGTCGTGACTTGTGCGCACAAACAAAGGTTAAACATTTTATCTTACTCTCTCCTAAGGCTTGTTAACACTTCCTATTCTCCTATTCTATCACTCAGACACCTCCAGAACTGACCGTCATTGCTCACAAATGCCGTATACCTCCTGTCAAGCTCTTCAAGATCTCCACTTGCAAAATTCTATCCTCCTGGAAAATAACATACAGTCAGGACAGAATCATTGTACAGTTTTATCCCATGTTCCACGGTTTTGTCTTCTATGTGTAAACGGTCAAATCTTCTTATGTTTATCTATATTACCTTTCTATCAGCCTTAATGTGAAATGATATCCCGTGGAATGGTATAAATGCATGTTAAGCATACTCATTTACTCACCTAGCACGCACTTAACATTCTCAACGCGCTCCTCTTCCCTAATTCAGGAGAAAACATTAGGAGCAGCCTCTATGCAAGTCTAAAACACTCAAACCCGCGTTAAGAGCAGACCAAGACTAAGTCAAGAGCCTCTTCAGCCACATGAAGCACTATCAAGTATCCATCTACAAGCACTACTTCCAAAAGCACTACAAGGGCAATACTTTAGCTAATATTAGTGTGCAAGCATCTATTCAATATTCAAGAGGGTTTTACATCTGAAGTATATCTAACTAGCCCACTATCAGTGTCAAATATGAGGAAACACATGGGGGAAGGCAATCTAGACTTGCATTCACTCATGCATGTGCATTAGGAGAACTACATGGAGTTTTGAGCCCCTCATTTGAGCAATGAAGTGCAGCACTTAGACAAAATCAACAATGGGGTTGGCCGCCATGGGCAGTCCAACTCAATCTCCTTAACCCGTTTTTCCATTTAATGTATACTTGAGTGTTGGTGCACAAAACTAAGGTTTAATTGTTACAGGAGTATGTGCAAGCATTATGGAAGAAGCGAAAGTATAGGAGGGAATGACAGACGAAGATGAAGCAACCCAAATAAACACAGTAACGCAGAACAGTGCAGGACAGAACTGTTATATTTTAGTGTCCGAACACAACGCTAATGTCCCTGAGGGTTTGAGCACCCCATCTCAGAAGCACAAAGCACTACAAACTTCCTCCTACTCGTGTCCACCATATTTTAAATCCAGATCAACTCGCGAATTAATAAAATAACAAGTGGACAATCTAACCATTATTGTTTATCTTGTTGAGTGTCTTGATTGCTTATAACATTAGCCCTAGTTTCCATTTATGTCTATTACTGTGCAAATCAAATTGTATATTACTGTGCAAATCAGATTGTATATTCTGTATATTCTAGATTTCCAATCCTAATTAGGGTCATCCACACCAATTTCAATTAAATCACTTGCCCACCAGATCCAAGAATGTAGCATTGTCTGTACAAAGACTCAGAGATATCCATCCACTTTCTTCCATTGCCTAGCCCTTTTTCTTCGGAAAGGCAACATTTCAAGTTTGGTCCAGACAAGGGACCCCTTAAGAGGTTGGTAGCCTCCTTTCAAACCATCACAAACAGGTGACAGTGTTGGTTTCTAGTTTTAGTCTCCAAATTTGATTTTCATCAGCTCCTTGTTTCAAAGAAGGGTCCTCCCTCACAAGGACTATTTGTAATTTGTAATTAGATAGATTAATCCACTTGGTTTTACCCCTATAGGTATTTTTTTTAGAGCTATGTTGCCAGCATGATGGGTACTGGTAAGGGTTCCAGGTACGGGTTCGATAGGTGGATACGTCAATTTTAAAAAACCCTAAACCCTTGGGTGCGATACATCTTGGATAAGTCCATACATATATATTAAAAAGATTATATATATATATATATACTCATTTTACTCATTTTTTAGTCCATAAGAAATTAAAAAATGGAAAAATATAGTACGATCAATGTTCAAAACGTTCAATATACTTGAGATTTTACATTTTCGTTGATATATGAATATTATATTCCTTTGTGTTTCATTCATTTCCTTTTAGATTATTTTTTGTGTTGTGATGTGGCCATAAAAGATGTATATAGCGAGCTCCTAAAGGACCTATTTAATTAGGTTGACTCTAACCTACCAATGATAACTAAAGAGGTCAGTCCAATGGTTGGTTTTTGCATTCATATTATCCAAAATCGCCTTCTAATCCTCCCTTGACGATGCAAGGAGTCAATGGTGTGCCTTAATAGTTTCTAGGAAAGGATGCTCTTTGAAACTTTAAGCTATGCAATTTGTGGTTCCAAATTTTTATATTAGTATTTGTTGTCCACTCAAAATTCCCCTGCTCTTAAGAAGAGTGAAAATTTAACCCCTCAAAATTTCCCTACTTTTGAGAAGTTCAAAATTGAAAATTTTTGAGTTTATCACCTTTTCTGTTGTTCTGGTTATGAGAGAAGTCAAAAAGTTTGAAAAAATCTACGTTTATGGGTCATTCTGTGTGATTTGCGGGTCTGTCAGACATTTTTGTCCCAAGTGTCCCAAGTTCATTCGGGCTCCCTGTTCACCGATCGGCCGTTTTACCCGAAGTCCGTTTCTTTCGGGCCCGTCGGACATTTTTGTCCCAAATGTCCCAAGTTCAACTAGACTCAATGTTCACCTTTCACCCGATTCGGCCGAATCGTGCACTCCACATACTTTCATCCCTCATGTCCCAAAAACATTTGTGCATCTTTTTCCCCGCGTCGCCGCATCGGCCGAGCCGCGTATCGCGCTTTCACGTCCCGCGTGTCCTAAATGAACCAAAGGCCATCCGGGCTAATTTTCCTGCTCTTCCCAAATACCTTGCTTTTCAAGTTGGTAGATGTGTATTTAATGCACATTTATTACCTTTCTCTCTCCTAAACAACTATATAATGAACTTCCCCCATACGCATTTTTTGCACACTGCTTTCTTGCTATCTATTGCTCATACCCTCGCAATCAGAATTCCTGTGCGTATACCCGATTCTTCTGCAATTCCATCAAGAGCTCAAGACTGTGACTTTGTTTTTCAAATCAACATGAAGATTAAATTCCAGGGTCAGGAACAAGTTTCACCGCTCGAGTCTGCCGTTCCTGATATCGGAGACAGTGAAGTTCGCCACCTTGACTTTGGGGATTTCTGGGCAAGGATGACAGACTCAAACCCCTCTCCTATGGCACAAATGATTCATGATAGTGGCTTGGCATTCACCGCTGGTTTCCCAATCTCAGTACAATGTGTAGATACAGTACTCACCTGCGGTGCTCATTTCAATCCCGACTCGAGTGAGCTAATGAATGTGCATGGGGAGCTCATTGCCAAGCTCGATGTTGCCACCATTGGCACTGCCCTAAGGATTCCTGAGATGGAAAATTCTATAGTAATCTCTCAAAACCAGGCACAGGCCCTCTTCGATCAGGACAGTGAGAAATACAAGGCGCGGGTGGTGAAGTCTTGGCTTAAAAACCCTAAAAAGGGGGCGTCCCATCTATCCAAGGTTCTGTTCCATGCCGATTTCAATGAGGAGCTGTCAGATTTTATAATCCTGCTAGCTCGGGTCATGGGCTTACCCTCTACCAATGAGTTCCATTTCTGGATGTGCCCCCTTATCAACATGGTGTGTGAAGGAACTCAGAACATCAACTGGGTAGAAATCATCAGCATGAACTTAGCAGAGCAGCTGTCCAATGTACAACAAACCAAGAAGTTCTACATGACTTCATACCTAATGTATACCCTAGCAGCATCAAGGCAATGGTTTGGATTCACATACATTGATGCTCATAAGGGTGACCCTGTATATGCCTACTGCCCTCAATTCACCCTGGACACTAGCAATCGCAACTTCAGGAGGGTGAATGATGCTTTCACCATGTACATTGTAAGGCTTCTAGAGAGCGACACTGCAAGGAGATTTTCTGATGAAGCCATGAACCTAATTTCGAAGTACGGTGCCTACTTCATCCAGTTCAGGAAATTCTCCTTATATCAAGGCTTGCAGGCTATGAGAGCACCCCTCTTAGGCTCCCTATGTTCTGCAATGATAAAATGGCCTTGATAGAGATATGCAGGCAATTGGACAAGTTGCACAGAACCTGCAGGGATAAGAAAATTACTGGCCTGCACTTCCCCATATCTTTGGGAAACTACACTTGCAAGACGGCTCTAGATGCACAAAACATAGAAAGAGCCCTAGCTCCCATCACTGCCCATTTCTTCAGGCCAAGAACTTGTTTTGATTTGAAGAAATTTATTGAACAGAACATCAAAATCAATTACTATCATAGGGCAGACACAGAAGACTATTGGGCTGACTGTGTTGATGATTTTGAGGCAAGAAGGCGACATTATGGCAGGTTTTCTCTCCAACTAATTCAAGAGCTTAACTTGTATCAAGTTCCGGAAGGGTTGCAGGATGATAATTCTGACCTATTTTCATATGAGTATGACACCTTGATCAAACACACTCCCTTGGAAGATTTGGATTGGTTCAAGAAAGAAAAGGATGATCTGGCTGAAATCTTAGCCCCTGTCCTAGTAAGAACCAAAATCTGGTTTGATAGGAGAGTCCGTGAACTTAGAAGGCATTCAGGAGAGTCCTCCTCCAAGGATACTTCAACGCCAAGGAGGGAGGCATTGACACCTAGTTCGGAAGCACCTGTGCAGACTCCTCCTGCCTCATCAACTAAAGGTCCTACATCTTCCACTCCTTCCTCATCCACTCAAGTATATCAGAAGAAAATCAAGGAGGTCAAAAAGGAACCGGTTGAAGAAGATCCCATGATGAAGCATTCGGAATTGCCATCAGGTCCAGAGAACATTATTGTTCTCAGTGAAAGTGAGGAGAGTGAAGTACCAGCCTCTACAAGTGCTCCAGAAGCTCCAATGGATAAAGAAAAGGAAGTTCAAAGCACTGAGCTCCCGAGCACCATTGACTCCTCTGCACCAGAAGCCCCGAGTGCCCCACTCATATCTCAACTAGAAGCAACAACAGTGCACACCCTGAGTGCTATGAGTTCTCTTTCTCTTGGTCCTCTTGCCCCACCTTCTTCTTCCTCCTCCTCTTTTGCATGGGTGCAGCCTCTCGTCGATAGTAGGAAGAGAAAGTCCTCTTCTCGGATCTCAGGACCCAACTTTGATGTTGTGGCGGCCTTGTTAGGCACTACTCCTCCTACTCCCACCAAGAAGGCCAGGACTACCTCAAGAATAGTATCTGATGCTCAGGGCCAGCAATTCCTGGAGATAGCCAAGCCCAAAGTAGACAAGCCAGAGCATGATTTGCAAGCATCTGATCTAGAGCTCTCAAGGATTCCCATGGGAGAGTCCACCCCTGAAGGTGAGATCCACAATCTTCAGGAAATAGTCACCAGGGTCATTGGGAGGGTGGAGAAAGGGCAACAAACCATAGAGCAGCTGGAGGAGCAGGCTCAGGTTCTTACAGGTTTTATCAAGTCACTGTTGTCCAAGGATAAAGTTTTAGATCCTACCCCACTGACTACTCTTCCACCACCTGTGATCCTCAGCCAAGGTGAAGTCTAGAGTATCAAAGACATACATAGATATTCTATCTATGGAAGGGCTATGGAGGCCATGGTGGATGACATGCTCATTGCAGGGTCGAATTTCATTGGTGAAGCCTTCAAACTCAATGAGAAGGTGAATAATCTGCAACAGAAGCTCTCCTCCACTATTGGAAATATAGATAAAGAGCTCAAACTCTGGAGCAGCTGTATAGTAGACCTTCGCCTCATGGGACAGACTGATGAGAATATTTTAATGGCAAGCAAAGTCTTCGACGATGCAAAAGATAACTTGTCAAAATCATGGGTATACAGTGTGGAATGGAAAATCAAGGTGCTAGAAGAAGCTTTGGGAGAACTGAAAAATAGCTGGCAGAAGGGTGAGGCCTTCAAGACTTTGGTGGTATCCACTTTCAAAGATATACATTGCCACCTCCATGATGAGACCTCTGGTGTACCCCTCTCCTTGCAAGAAATCAAAGCTCAATTCAGAGCTTTTGTCAAAGATAATTTGTTCAAGGAGGATTCCATTTCCAAGGAAAAGATGAAGGAGATCTGCTCTCTCCAGTCTGCTATTGAAGAAGCAAATAAAGATTATCATACACATGTCGAATTCGACAAAGAGATGGAGAAGTGCCTCAGATTTTGGACCCAGTCCACTGCCAATACATCGGTACCACGTGGCAGAGACATAGCAGAGGCATTGAAAAGATTTAGACAGTGGATCCTAAAATCAGTGGGCCCCTCTCAATCATGAACGCCTGTCTTCTTCTCCTGATTTTTCTCCTTTCTTCCTTTCTTCATCTCGGATTTATTGTAATTAGTTGGGGTATTACGATTAGCAGCCCTTTAACTAAGCATTATTAAAAGAAGTAGTTACCAAGAGTAACTGATTTGTAAACTATATAATGGTCTCTCCTCGCCATTTTGAAAGGGGGGAACTTGGCTTATCTCTGAAAGTGTAAGAAATAATACGGAAATCAATACAAAAGGATCTTCTTTCTTTGTTCATCTGATTTCTTTATTTCGCAGCTATCTGTTAAATATTATTAGATCATTTGTCTGCATTATACCAAGAAGCTTTGTATTCTTGTGGATGTTATTTATGGAACTGTGTGTCCTTCTAAATTGCATCTCAGTAATTCAAATACAAATGGTCCAATTCTAATTCATTGTATCCTGGCATGCATAAATAATTATTTTGTCATCTATAATTCTGGAGAATGATTTTCTGATTATTTCTGCATCTTCATTCCTCTATGCTTTTGTGATTGATAATCTATTTTTCACAACGCTTTCATGATATCCAAGTTCCACATCAAAGTTATGCACTGTACATTTGTAAATAAGTCTTGCTTTAAATAAGGGAACCTCTCCCATCAAAGAGGAGGGACTTCTTGTCCCCTGACTGTTGCTCTCATTAGGATCTTCTTTTGACGACCAACAGTTTTTGGCGACTCCGCTGGGGAATTTGTTTTCCAGTTCCATAACCATTTATCGATCATTCTTGATCTGGTGACTCCACGTTTTACTCGAGGGAGAAGGGCCCTTGGTATTGAAGATTCTCAGTTTCAGCTTTTGGAACAGCAAGGTTTTCCTTTCCCTTCAGCAGGAAGAAATAGAAAACTCGTTCAACAAGCACTCCTCCTGTCAAAAATAGAACCCTACGGGTGGTATTCCTTCAGAGCAACTCAGTCCTAATCTCAAAGCTCTGGTTCTTGCTGGTGTTTCAGTTCCCCTTCAAGCCATTTTTCCAAGAATGGCGATACCATTGCCTTGGGGTCATCGTGTTGGGCCCCTTGCCCTTCCTCAGCCTTTGCATGAGTTACCCAGAGGTAACCGGAAGAACTTTCCCAAGTTCAAAGGTGATGGCAAGGTACATCCTGATGAACATATTGCGGCCTTCATAGTTGCATGCGGAGTTCTGGGAGTTGAACATGAAGACGTCTCCGTAAGGCTTTTTGTTGAGACTTTACAAGATAATGCGGCTGATTGGTTCTATCACCTTCCGGCCGGAGCTATCACTAGCTGGAACACGATGAGGGAAAAGTTTGAGAATCGTTTCAAACCAGCAGAAGACGTGCATGCTTTGCTGGCCCAAATTTCTCAAATAAAGAAAGAATCACAAGAACCCATGAGAGAATTTGTGGCTCGATTCAACAAGTTGATTAATAAAATTCCACCAGGCACTCAACCTGTAGATCAAATTCAAAAATGCTTTTTCCTGAATGCCCAATTGCCTGAAGTTAGTTATGCATTGAGAAGAGCTAATCTTGCAACATTGGCCGAGGATCAAACTCTTGTTGTTAGTGTCGAAGATGATTTAATCATGTCAGGAAAGTTGAGGAGAGACCCTTCTAGATCCAAGTCTTCTTCTTCCTCCTCTTCCACTCCTGGACCTAATACTGATCCATTAGTACAAAAACTTGCAAATGATCTCATCGCCATTAAGAAACAATTGGCTCAGCATGCCCCTTATGCAGACATTCCAAGGAGGAATATTCAGCCCAGAAATCATTTACCTGCTTCTCAAACAATTAGCACTTGAAGGACCTCCTATTAAAGTCCTGTTAATGCAACCTGTGAAGTTGAAGAGCCAGAGGATGAAGAAGTTAGTGAAGATTGTGAAGAATTTGTTGAAGAGGTTGATGAAGAAACAGAAGAACTTGAGGGATCTCGAGTTAATTTCTTCACTACTGAAGGCATTGATGAAGAAGATGATTATGACGAGGTAGTGGCAGACATGAATAGCGAATCATATGCTGTCATGACTCGAGAGCAGACAAACAAAAAGGAGAAAGTGATGCAGCCAGCCAAAAGATCCAAGGAACATCCAACGACTATCCCTGTAATTACAAAAAGAGGATCTCCTATCCCCATTACGTCCACACCAAAGGTGATTCCTGTCAGTTCTGCTACTAATGTTACATTTTTTTCAACTCCTAAAATTGATAAACCTAAGGTCCCAAGAAAGGATAGCTCATCCACTTCTGTGTCTTTCGATATCATTGATCATCTAAAAAAGACCAAGGTTCAAATCTCAGAGGCTGAATATTATCAAACCCATCCCAAGGCTTTTGCTAAAATGATCCACTTTGTCAATTCCCATTCCAAAACTACCTCTAAAGGCCTTTTACCCACTCCATCTTCTACACCACAACCCAATCTGGTAGCCTCTGTCACCTCACCTAATGACAAGATCAAACCATTCTATGTGACACTTCTTATAGCAGGCCATAGACTCAGTAATTGCGTCATAGACTCAGGGGCATCAGACAATGTAATGCCTGCCAAAGTAGCCCATGCCTTAGGCCTAACTCTCACATGCACTTATGGGTCTTGTTATTCCATGGAGAGTAAAGAAGTGCCCCTGGTCGGAAGAATTAAAGATGCACAAGTAGCTTTTGCTACCTTGCCTGAGAAGAAAGTTTTGGCTACTATCCTAGTAGCAGACATTCCTCCTTCATATGGGATGCTGCTAAGTAGGAACTTCTGTAAGGATGTGGGTGGAGAAATTCAAATGGATTGGTCACATGCCCTCATACCTGTTAATGGGAAAATGAAGAAGTTGTTGCCTGAGAAGCAATCTGAGTATATTGTACAAAAAACAGATGATCCCAAAGCACAAATACTTTATGAAGATATGGGGCATGGTAACTATATGATTATGTCTCTAGATGAGATCCAACTCCCCAAAAGATCACTTGAGGATTCTAATGGTGTTTGGATATTAGAGTTTGATGGAAGTTGTTCCTCAGCTGGTTCTGGAGCTGGTGTAATATTGGTGTCTCCCGAGGGAAAGGTCTATCCTTTCTCATTCAAGTTACAATTTGAAAATACTAATAATACAGCAGAGTATGAAGCTCTCATTCTTGGGCTTCATGTGGCAAAAGAAAAGGGTGTGAAGAATCTTCTAGCTCGTGGAGATGCGGAGCTGATTGTCAAGCAAGTTAGAAACCTTTTCCAGGTAAAAAATAGAAGATTGAAACATTATAGGAATCAGGTTTGGGACTCTATTGAATTTCTTGACGCCTTCTCCATCGAAGCAGTGCCTAGGGAGGAGAACACCAGGGCTGATTCACTAGCAGTCTCAGGGTCATTGCTGATACCTCATCCTGACTTCTCTCAAGATAAGTTTACCATTGAGATGATCCATAGGCCCAGTGTACCTGATAATGCAAGTAACTGGCAAGTTTTCAATGATGATCAGCATCTGCTTTCTTTCTTAGAACTCAAGGATAACTTTGAATAGTTGTACTTTGAAGGAAGTGACAATTTGCCTCGTGAAAGTGTGCCCTTCATAAAGAAGATGTCAAAGAAGAAGAGGCAGATCAAGATGGATGTATCAAACTCAAAGGGAACAAGATTCCAAAGGGATTGGTGAGTTTAGAAGAATTGTTTGACAAACATGACAGGTATGTGAGGTTTAAAGCTTCTACTGGACCTCAACAATCAGCTGAATATGATAAAATTAATATTGGGAGTTCTACTGACCCTAAACTCGTGAACATTGGAAAATGTTGCACACCAGAAGAAAAGAGGAAAGTAATTAATCTTTTAAGGAGGTATAAAGATGTTCTTGCTTATTCCTATGAAGATTTAAAAGCTTTTCAACCAAAGGAGATGCATCATTTTATCCCTCTCAAACCTGGGATTAATCCTTTCAGACAGAAATAGAGGCAATACAATCCTAAGATAGTTGAAACCATCTTTCAGGAAATACAAAAGTTATTAAAGGCCAAAATCATTTTTCCTATCCACCATTCAACATGGATTGCCAATATTGTGCCTGTTAGAAAGAAAAATGGTGAGATTCGTATCTGTGTTGAATTCAGGAACCTGAATCAAGCTTCTTTAAAGGATAACTATCCTTTTCCCGTGATGGATCAAGTCTTGCAAGCTGTGACAGGATCTGAAATGTTGTCTATGCTTGATGGCTTCTCAGGATATAATCAGGTAGAAGTTAATACCACAGATCAACACAAAACGGCCTTCACTACCCCTTGGGGTACCTTTGCCTACAAAAGGATGCCTTTTGGGCTCATTAATGCCGGTGCCACTTTTCAAAGGGCTATGGACTTGGCCTTTGGAAGTTTGAAAGGGAAGTGTATTGTCGTATACCTTGATGACTTGACTGTATTTTCCAAAACAAGGGCAGATCATTTTCAGCATCTAGAAACAGTTCTTTTGAAATGTAGAGAACATGGGATCTCTTTAAATCCTAAGAAATCTGTCTTTTGTGTCACAGAGGGAAAATTATTGGGGCATGTTGTTTCCAAAGATGGTATAAAAATTGATCCTGAGCGAGTTCAAGCTATCCAGCAAATTCCCCTTCCAACCAGCAAGAAGGGAGTGCACTCTTTCTTTGGTAAGATTAACTTTCTGAGAAGATTCATTCCTGATTTCACAGAGCTAACTTTGAATATCTCTCAAATGATGAAGGGAAAATAGAAGTTTGGTTGGTCTCCTAAAGGGAAAGAAGCCTTTGAAGGTATTAAAAGGGCTATTGCTAAAACTCCTGTTTTAGCATGTCCAGATTTCGGCAAAGATTTTATTATCTATTGCTATGCCACAGATAACACCCTGGCTGCTGTTTTGACTCAAGAAGATTCTAATGATCATGAGCTCCCAATTGCATTTATGAGCTACATTCTAAAAAATCATGAGTTAAAATACACCATAATGGAGAAACATGCTTTCGCAGTGGTTAAAGTGGTCAAGCAGTTTCGTTTTTACATTCTTAACTCTCACTCCACAGTGTTTGTACCAGATACAACTATCAAGTCCATTCTCACACAACAGGAGTTTGGATCTAAGAGAGGGAACTGGGTGGCCAAGGTCCAAGAATATGACATTGACATCAGACCAACCAAGCTCGTCTGTGGAAAAGGCCTGTGTGAACTCATCGCTGAGGGAGCTAGACATGAGTTATTCAGAGGATAAAGTTGATCTTCCTACCGTTCTGTTTCTTGGCTCAATTGATGAATGGTATGCCGATATTGCACACTTTCTCACATATGGAGAATGTCCCTCTCATTTGACTGCCAAAGAGAGGAGAGCTGTTAAGCTAAGATCAGCCCAATATGTGTTGTGGGAAAATGCCTTGTTTAAGCGTGGGTTGGATGGAAGGTTTCTAAAATGTGTGGACAAGGAACAACAGAGGAAGCTACTTTCTGCTTTTCATAATCAAGCATGTGGAGGGCACTACTCATCAACTGTCACTGCTCATAAGATTCTTCGTGCAGGATATTACTGGCCTACCTTGTTCAGAGATGCATCAAAGTGGGTTGATAAATGTGAGGCTTGTCAGACCTTCGTGGGTAGACCCAAGTTGGCCTCTTTTCCCCTTAAACCAGTTGTGATCGAAGAGCCTTTTCAACAATGGGGTTTAGATTTCATTGGAACACTTAATCCCTCTTCTAGTGCTGGTCACACCCATGTATTAACTGCCACAGATTATTTTACTAAGTGGGTAGAAGCCATTCCAGTAAAGAGTACTACTTCAGAAGTAGTATGCAGTTTTATCAAAGAGAACATCTTGGTGAGGTTTGGTGTGCCAAACAAGATAGTGACAGATAATGCTTCAAATTTTTCTTCAACTGAGATGATGGATTTTTGTTATGGATATGGCATCTCCCTGGCTCACTCCTCAGATTATTATCCTCAGGGGAATGGACAAGCAGAATCAACAAACAAAAATCTGGTGGCTATAATAAGGAAATTAGTTAATGAATCCCAGAGGAACTGGCACAAGAAACTCTATGATGCTCTTTGGGCAGATAGGATCACACCTAAGAGAGCCATTGGGATGTCTCATTTTCAGGTAGTATATGGAGTGGAAGCTCAATTGCCAGTAACAGTGGAGCTACCAGCCTTGCATTTAATGAAGGCCATTGAAGACACCAGTTTCAATGATTCTTTGGATAAAAGGATCATGTACCTTTACCAATTGAATGAGGACAGGTTGAAAGTCACTGATAGAATATCTGCTCACCAACAGAAAGTAAAGGCCTTGTTTGATAAAAAGGCCAGTCCAGGGATTTCAAAGTTGGAGACATTGTTTTGTTGTGGGATAAAAGGCATGAACCTCGTGGCAGCCATGGCAAGTTTGATTCTCTTTGGCTCGGACCTTTCAAGATCAGGCACTTTGCTGGTGAGAATTATTTTTACCTTGATTATATGGATGGTTCTTCTCTCCCACTTCCTTATAGTGGGCAGTACCTGAAATTGTTTAAGTCATAGGTGATTAGGAAGTCCTTTGTATATTCTGTATAGCGTTTTGTCTTTCCCCTTGCTTTTCCTTGTTTTTGTGTGTTGTCTTTTGTATTGATCTGCTTTTGACTCCATGGCCCAATGGATAAGGTACTGGTCTGCTTCCCCTAGTTTTTCTGAATTCTTGCCTTGTCTCATTCTTTTGGACTTTAGCCAAGTCATCCCCAGAAGGAGCCAGCTGTTGTCCCCTCAAAATTTCCCTCTTTTGAGTAGTTGAAAATTGAAAATTTTTAAGTTAATCACCTTTTCTGTTGTTTTGGTATGAGAGAAGTCAAAAAATTTGAAAAAATCTACGTTTATGGGTCATTTTGTGTGATTTGCGGGTCTGTCAGACATTTTTGTCCCAAGTGTCCCAAGTTCATTCGGGCTCCCTGTTCGCCGATCGGCCGTTTTACCCGAAGTCCATTTCTTTCGGGCCCGTCGAACATTTTTGTCCCAAATGTCCCAAGTTCACCCAGACTTGATGTTCACCTTTCACCTGATTCGGCCGAATCACGCACTCCACGTACTTTTGTCCCTCATGTCCCGAAAGCATTTGTGCATCTTTTTCCCGCGTCGCCCGCATCGGCCGAATCGCGCTTTCGCGTCCCGCGTGTCCCAAATGAACCAAAGGCCATCCGGGCTAATTTTTCCCGCTCTTCCCAAATATCTTGCTTTTCAAGTTGGTAGATGTGTATTTAATGTGCATTTATTATCTTTCTCTCTCCTAAATGGCTATATAATGAACTGCCCCCTATGCATTTTTGCACACTGCTTTCTTGCTATCTATTGCTCATACCCTCGCAATCAGAATTTCTGTGCGTATACCCGATTCCTTCTGCAATTCCATCGAGAGTCCAGACTGTGACATTGTTTTTCAAGCCGCTATCAACATGAAGATTAAATTTCAAGGTCAGGAGCAAGTTTCACCGCTCGAGTCTGTCGTTCCTGATATCGGGGACAGTGAAGTTCGCCACCTTGACTTTGGGGATTTCTGGACAAGGATGACAGACTCAAACCCCTCTCCTATGGCACAAATGATTCATGATAGTGGCTTGGCATTCACCGCTGGTTTCCCAATCTCAGTACAATGTGCAGATACAGTACTCTCCTGCGGTGCTCATTTCAATCCCGACTCGAGTGAGCTAACGAATGTGCATGGGGAGCTCATTGCCAAGCTCGATGCTGCCGCCATTGGCACTGCCCTAAGGATTCCTGAGATGGAAAATTATATAGTAATCTCTAAGAACTAGGCACAGGCCCTCTTCGATCAGGACAGTGAGAAACACAAGGCGCGGGTGGCAAAGTCTTGGCTTAAAAACCCTAAAAAGGGGGCGTCCCGTCTATCCAAGGTTCTGTTCCGTGCCGATTTCAATGAGGAGCTGTCAGATTTTATAATCCTGCTAGCTCGGGTCATGGGCTTACCCTCTACCAATGAATTCCATTTCTGGATGTGCCCCCTTATCAACATGGTGTGTGAAGGAACTCAGAACATCAACTGGGTAGAAATCATCAGCATGAACTTAGCAGAGCAGCTGTCCAATGTACAACAAACCAAGAAGTTCTACATGACTTCATACCTGATGTATACCCTAGCAGCATCAAGGCAATGGTTTGGATTCACATACATTGATGCTCATAAGGGTGACCCTATATATGCCTACTGCCCTCAATTCACCCTAGACACTAGCAACCACAACTTCAGGAGGGTGAATGATGCTTTCACCATGTACATTGTAAGGCTCCTGGAGAGTGACACTGCAAGGAGATTTTCTGATGAAGCCATGAACCTAATTTCAAAGTACGGTGCCTACTTCATCCAGTTCAGGAAATTCTCCTATATCAGGCTTGCAGGCTATGAGAGCACCCCTCTTAAGCTCCCTATGTTCTGCAATGATAAAATGGCCTTGATAGAGATATGCAGGCAATTGGACAAGTTGCACAGAACCTGCAGGGATAAGAAAATTACTGGCCTGCACTTCCCCATATCTTTGGGAAACTACACCTGCAAGACGGCTCTAGATGCACAAAACATAGAAAGAGCCCTAGCTCCCATCACTGTCCATTTCTTCAGGCCAAGAACTTGTTTTGATTTGAAGAAATTTATTGAACAGAACATCAAAATCAATTACTATCATAGGGCAGACACAGAAGACTATTGGGCTGACTGTGTTGATGATTTTGAGGCAAGGAGGCGACATTATGGCAGGTTTTCTCTCCAACTAATTCAAGAGCTTAACTTGTATCAAGTTCCGGAAGGGTTGCAGGATGATAATTCTGACCTGTTTTCATATGAATATGACACCTTGATCAAGCACACTCCCTTGGAAGATTTGGATTGGTTCAAAAAGAAAAGGATGATCTGGCTGAAATCTTAGCCCCTGTCCTAGTAAGAACCAAAATCTGGTTTGATAGGAGAGTCCGTGAACTTAGAAGGCATTCAGGAGAGTCCTCCTCCAAGGATACTTCAACATCAAGGAAGGAGGCATTGACACCTAGTTTCGGAAGCACCTGTGCAGACTCCTCCTGCCTCATCAACTAAAGGTCCTACATCTTCCACTCCTTCCTCATCCACTCAAGTATATCAGAAGAAAATCAAGGAGGTCAAAAAGGAGCCTGTTGAAGAAGATCCCATGATGAAGCATTCGGAATTGCCATCAGGTCCAGAGAACATTATTGTTCTCAGTGAAAGTGAAGAGAGTGAAGTGCCAGCCTCTACAAGTGCTCCAGAAGCCCCAATGGATAAAGAAAAGGAAGTTCAAAGCACTGAGCTCCCAAGCACCATTGACTCCTCTGCACCAGAAGCCCCGAGTGCCCCACTCATATCTCAACTAGAAGCAACAGCAGTGCACACCCTGAGTGCCATGAGTTCTCTGTCTCTTGGTCCTCTTGCCCCACCTTCTTCTTCCTCCTCCTCTTTTGCATGGGTGCAGCCTCTCGTTGATAGTAGGAAGAGAAAGTCTTCCTCCCGAATCTCAGGACCCAATTTTGATGTTGTGGCGGCCTTATTAGGCACTACTCCTCCTACTCCCGCCAAGAAGGCCAGGACTACCTCAAGAATAGTATCTGATGCTCAGGGCCAGCAATTCCTGGAGATAGCCAAGCCCAAAGTAGACAAGCCAGAGCATGATTTGCAAGCATCTGATCTAGAGCTCTCAAGGATTCCCATGGGAGAGTCCACCCCTGAAGGTGAGATCCACAATCTTCAGGAAATAGTCACCAGGGTCATTGGGAGGGTGGAGAAAGGGCAACAAACCATAGAGCAGCTGGAGGAGTAGGCTCAGGTTCTTACAGGTTTCATCAAGTCACTGTTGTCCAAGGATAAATTTTTAGATCCTTCCCCACTGACTACTCTTCCACCACCTGTAATCCTCAGCCAAGATGAAGTTCAGAGTATCAAAGATATACACAGATATTCTATCTATGGAAGGGCTATGGAGGCCATGGTGGATGACATGCTCATTGCAGGGTTGAATTTCATTGGTGAAGCCTTCAAACTCAATGAGAAGGTGAATAATCTACAACAGAAGCTCTCCTCCACTATTGGAAATATAGATAAAGAGCTCAAACTCTGGAGCAGCTGTATAGTAGACCTTCGCCTCATGGGACAGACTGATGAGAATATTTTAATGGCAAGCAAAGTCTTCGACGATGCAAAAGATAACTTGTCAAAATCATGGGTATACAGCGTGGAATGGAAAATCAAGGTGCTAGAAGAAGCTTTGGGAGAACTGAAAAATAGCTGGCAGAAGGGTGAGGCCTTCAAGACTTTGGTGGTATCTGCTTTCAAAGATATACATTGCCACCTCCATGATGAGACCTCTGGTGTACCCCTCTCCTTGCAAGAAATCAAAGCTCAATTCAGAGCTTTTGTCAAAGATAATTTGTTCAAGGAGGATTCCATTTCCAAGGAAAAGATGAAGGAGATCTGCTCTCTCCAGTCTGCTATTGAAGAAGCAAATAAAGATTATCATACACACGTCGAATTCGACAAAGAGATGGAGAAGTGCCTCAGATTTTGGACCCAGTCCACTGCCAACACATCGGTCCCACGTGGCAGAGACATAGCAGAGGCGTTGAAAAGATTTAGACAGCGGATCCTAAAATCAGTGGGCCCCTCTCAATCATGAACACCTGTCTTCTTCTCCTGATTCTTCTCCTTTCTTCCTTTCTTCATCTCGGATTTATTGTAATTAGTTGGGGTATTGCGATTAGCAGCCCTTTAATTAAGCATTAGTTAAAAGAAGTAGTTACAAAGAGTAACTGATTTGTAAACTATATAATAGCCTCTCCTCGCCATTTTTGGGGGGGGAACTTGGCTTATTTCTGAAAGTGTAAGAAATAATACGGCAATCAATACAAAAGGATCTTCTTTCTTTGTTCATCTGATTCCTTTATTTTGCAGCTATCTGTTAAATATTATTAGATCATTTGTCTGCATTATACCAAGAAGCTTTGTATTCTTGTAGATGTTATTTATGGAACTGTGTGTCCTTCTAAATTGCATCTTAGTAATTCAAATACAAATGGTCCAATTCTAATTCATTCTATCCTGGCACGCATAAAGAATTATTTTGTCATCTATAATTTTGGAGAATGCTTTTCTGCTTATTTTTGCGTCTTCATTCCTCTATGCTTTTGTGATTGATAATCTATTTTTTCACAACGCTTTCATGATATCCAAGTTCCACATCAAAGTAATGCATTGTACATTTGTAAATAAGTTTGCTTTTAAATAAGGGAACCTCTCCCATCAAAGAGGAGGGACTTCTTGTCCCCTGACTGTTGCTCTCATTAGGATCTTCTTTTGACACATTCAGATCTATGAAAGAACAAGATTAAACCATAATCATGATTGAATCAATAACATGCACTACTCAATTACACACAGGAATGACACTTAGATTCAGCCAATATCTTCCATCTATTAATAAACACATAAGCTCCTTACAATAATGTCAATCTATACCAATGCGCGTATGGATCTGATACAGTAATTCAGTCATATGTGTATATCTCTATACCTTCACACATCACATCTCTTACCCTGTGCATATACACTACGTTCTGCATATACACATACACTCATCATACATACCTATTCTACTATGTACCTCACATCATATATATAGGGTGGGGACTTTCCCTTCACCACTTATCTATTCCAAAAATAGGCCGCATGCTATTAATAGCCACATGCCATTTACAGGCATAGCCACACATGTAAGTGTGCTATCTATAGACCTCTTATAGTTAACTGAAGTGTCAATCCTATTCTTAGCTCGTCTCCATGTAAAATGCTTTGATATGATCCTCCAAAGATAGACAATGCATGGCATGCACGTCTCTGCATCGTTGGTGTGTTCCGCATGCCATCTTCTAAAAATAGGTCTTCATGCTCAAAATCGGCTAAGTCCTTAAAGCTGAGCTTTCCTTCCATGCGTGGATCCTTCCTGTCCCTCCGTGCCCTTGATCCTGGCCTTCTCTCCCACGCAAACTTCTTGTGTGATCTTTGACAAGTATTGTTTGATCAACATTACCCCACACTAATCTCATTATCATCCTGACAATGGGTATCTCCAAAAATTGAAGTAAAGAATAGAAGAATGGAAAGAATAAGAATGAAAGAATGTAGATAAATAAAGAATTTTTATGAGGTTATGAGCCAACCTCCTCTGTATCAATTTGAAGTATCAACTCTGGATACTCCTCTATTTCGACCTCCAAAACCTGTCATTCAGTGAGTGCTTGTTCTACTTTTTTCTAGGATGTCCACAACAATGGATTTCAACTCATCCCTTGCAATCTCTCCTTTTTCATTTTGTAGAACCAACACAACACTGGACATTGATGTCATTCTTCCTTCTAAAAGATCCATCTTCTGCGACAATTAGCTTCCCAAGCTCTTCCAGCCGAGTCTTATGTGGCTCTTGTGCTGCTGTCAGGGCCTCATGCTTCTGCTTAACCATTGACAATCTTTCTGTGTGGCCCAATGTCTCATCCTTCATTGCTTTCTGGACCTCATTGTTTTCTTCTAGGGTCTTTATGTTGATAAGCACCTCTGGAGCTGTGCATATGTTTAAAGCCTGGTCTACTTTCTTCAATACTTCTTGTAATGCTTGCAACAACCCTTCATAAGATGTAATCTTTCGCATCACTGATGCTTTCTCTCATTCTACATCTTGCTCTGAGATTCCTTGGCACTGGCATGCACAGAGGTTCATCTTCAAGTACCAAGTCCACCAAATTTCCTACATAGTGTATCGCTGAAGGAAATGTCTGTGGTACCTTGGCCTCTAAGTGTGGACTTGCTTTGATGACATTTTCCCCAATCTCCTCTACGAATGCTGATAAATGCTTCATTTTTCTTCTACGCAAAGTCCCTCTCTTGTGTTATGTGCACTATCTCTGCATCCTTTGTCTTTAGCTCCTCACGCAGTGCTCTGATTGTTGTAGCTTTGTCCATGTTTCTTCTAGCAACTTCAGTAGAAACCTTCACCAATGTGTTGCTGACCTGCTCATCCAACATGACAGTAGGCTTTACTGTCATGTGTCTAGCTTGGGGTGCCTTCTTCAGCCATCTCGAAATGCATGACTCTTCACATACATCAAAGTCAGGCTCATCCATGTGGGTGTGCATTGACCATGATAGTTGCTTTTGAGTGTGCACAGTCGCCATATCCTCATCCATTAGCTCCTAGCCAAATAAATCCTTCTGTCTGGAAGCAAAAATTTTCCTGTGTCCTCTGCATACCCCATGGCTGGTGGAATGTGCTCTCCACTTGTTCTTCTATACCGTTGTTGCTTAGGGACTTTAGCTTCCAAATTTGGGACTTGTGTCTCCATGTCCTTGAACATTCTCTGCAGTTGTCTCCTCTGGTCCCTTTTCATCCTTCATCCTCTTCATCTTTCTCTTTGATTCCTCACCTTGTTCTTCTATGTTCTCTGGAAGTGTAGGAGAATTAGCACACTCACTTTCCTCTGACTCTTCCACCTCCTCATTTAACTTCAGTTTCCTCTCTTCTTTGGCAGTGGTTGCCTCCTTCTGTGGAGAGAGTTTGGGTGATTGCGCACCATGGTTGGAGTAGCACCTTGGGTCCTTGTTCTCCTAAACACCCTCTTAAATCTGTGCTCCCCTTGGACTACATTCAAGTCCTCATCATCCCCCTCTTGTG
Source organism: Taxus chinensis (assembly GCA_019776745.2). Classification (NCBI taxonomy): domain Eukaryota; kingdom Viridiplantae; phylum Streptophyta; class Pinopsida; order Cupressales; family Taxaceae; genus Taxus; species Taxus chinensis. The sequence goes on from JAHRHJ020003415.1 coordinate 144,901, forward strand.
GCTGAGGTGGTGTAATGGTGCGCTCAGCTTCACCCTTATTTGTAGGATGTCTCCTACTTCTATGCTCCAAACCACCACTATCTTCACTCCTCCTCCTCATCCTCCACTTCAATTTCTGTGGGCTTAGGCACTGGGATGTTCTCCATTGTATGCTTTCCCTTTGGTGGTGCTGGAAGTGCAAACTCACCTTCCACATACTTGTTATTCTCCATATTTGGCTTCAGCATAAGATACACTAATGTTTCCCCTACATCTGCTACAACTAGACTTATTGGCTTAATATTCAACACCTCTGAAATGATCCTCTCAGTATAAGCACTTCTTCTAGGATACACATACTTCTTCCTCAATGTATGGTAGTCGCAGTCTACCTTATCTGCATTGAATACCAGTCGGCACATGTCTGTAAATCTATGAACAGATGCTTGGAAATACCTTGCAGTGAATGCGTAAGGAAATTTACACCAAGGGCTCCAGACTCCATCTTTCATTGGGAAGCGTGTGATGTAGAAATGCTGATATACAACAAACTAGAACTTGTTTCCCTACTACTGATGGTAGGTCCTTTGGGATGCGCCACTCTTCTCCAAATATCACATAGAGCCTGTCATACCATTTCTCCACCCTTTTCTTTATGTCATCTGTCATGGCCCCTTTACATAGGTACTTGTTGAATCTTTCAGCTGGTGACTTATTCTCCATGGGGTATTCCCATACCTTTTCCTTTGGTCCATCTGGTACTCCAATTTCCATGAATACTAGTGATAGTAGAATAGCCCCAAAGCTGATCTTCCCTCTTATGTGCATTTCCTCTTGACTATTTTCTCTACAATATAGCCTGCAATATTGTAGATTGTCCCTTCTGACATCTTACACACAACAGTGTAACCACATAGTATTTACCTGTGACCACCGCTCTTGATCATTCAAATTTGTAACAAGGTGTGTTGCTACTTGTAAAACCAGACAATTCTTCAATTTGTCTATATCCATACCACGTGGACCCTTCAGGTACCCCAACTCCTGTCTGGTCTTTAATATCATAGATTTATCTATACTAAGATCATTTTTATATCCTCTCATGTGGCCTTCAAACCTGTAACTGATGAGATAAAGTGTAGATGAGATTCTAACTCTGCATCCTGCAAAGTAGAAGAAGTCCTCATGCACTCTGCTCATGAGCCACTGATACAAGGGCTCATACTTCCCAAAATATGGAAGCTCATATAATTGGTAGACCCCAATTCTCTTCAGAAGCTTCTCACTTGCATCATCATAAACTAGCATGTCATCTGCCATATGCTTGTTCATCCTAGCAGTGAGCAAAGGAATCAAGCTCCTTCTTGTTCTCTGATGGTCCTGTGATTGTATTCACTCACTTTTCTCTTTCTGATGGGTGAATCCCATTCCTGGCTGACGATGACTCCTTCTAGATATTGTATTTCTAAAAATAACTTTTGGGTGCCATCTCTTCCTCCTTGACGACCACCTTCTTCTTTCCTTTTGCTACTACTACAAATTCCTTCTCGGGTGCCATTTTTACCTTGCAAATGTCTCCTCTTTAACTCTACAACTTTATAAATCATACCCTAGCTCAATTCAATCATGCCCTAGGTGGAAACTTTATGCCCTAACTCCTTCTATGTCACCTTGCTTCAATCAAACCCTTCACCACCAGGGACGTAAGCTTCTTTTCATACAGATTTCTTTATCGCGCTTGGTTTCACACCCTTTGCAACTTAATTTGATCACTCAACTCTTCGTACTTAGCTCTTTCCTCAAATACTCTTAGTCGCAATGGTAAAAATGAATCCACATCCCATCCTTATATAATTTTTCAAATTTTGATGCATTTATTGCTCCTTCACCTACCAAATATCCTCTCATTCATTGACTAAATTTGTTCATTCCATGTGGTACATCTTCATGCCCCAACTATAACCTTCTAGCGTGCCTTCCTACCCTCTGGTCACAAAATTCTCTTCAATGTGCACCCTTGCACCTGTGGAGTACCTCATGTCACTGTACCTTCTCCTGGTAGTTATGATGGCCTCTACTTACCTTGCGTTATACTGCTATCCTTTCATTCATCTCCATCCTTGGTCACTTTTGAGAAGCAATCTTCTTTTGACTTAAAGCACACCCGTAGCAGCTTATTCCTTTCACCTTTCAATTCCCAGTGATTTTAGATAACTATCGAGTGAATCCATTAATCTATGTAACATTAAGCTTACTATTTTGGATAACTACAACCACCCCACACTAAAAGTATGTGCAGTCCTCTATGCATAAACATTCTTCATCATAGTAATTAGCTTCATAGGCAACAAGTCGCTTTATTACACCAAGAACAAAACTAAATTGACAAAGCATAAGCGAAAATGAAGGAAATACATTAAGGAAGACATAATTGAAAACCTAATCTAAATGGCAATACTACCTTATTACAAACACCAAGAAGACTTATTTATAGTAGGGCTTCAACCTACTCCGTTAAAGTAATTGGTAGCCATGTTCCATCAAGTGCTTCTAACTGGAAACACCTGATTCAAGTATATAAGTGATGACATACTGGCCCCAACCAATGTACTTTGAGCTTCCTGGATGGTGCAAGAACTTTGAGTCATAAAGATGTACCTCCTTAGGTCCATTCAAACTTCTTATCCCCTTGTCATGCCAAGTTTCTGATGCAGGTGTTGCTCCGGATCCATGTGAAATGAGCCTTGTGGATTCAAAACAAGTTGATCACTTCGGCCTTAGACCTACTAGCCAAAATGGGGACATCTCTTAATCCAATGGTAAACAAATTCATAGAATGAACTCCAAACACTATGAGAATAAAATGCAAGTGGAGGATGCCAAGTAGAAAATGTGATGTATCTCTGTATCTTTTCTTAAAATGAGTCCATTTGCATATAACTCGTATATCCTTCCTTTAGCCCTTCTAAATATTCTTCTCATCAGCTAGACCTCCAACTTGTGTGCCTTCAATGTGCAAAGATACCAGGTTGACCATAAATTCTACATTGGGACTTATAAATTCTGCATATCCAAACAGGTTTCTGAAATGGTGTGTGACCCCTTGACTGTTCAAACCATAAGTTGTTCATATATTGTAAGAAACAATTAACACTTTTTCATCCCAATCCTTTTCCAACATCACAAATTCTTTGTCAAATACAGCTGGCTCAAAATCTTGTTAAAAGCCTCACACAGTTCCATTTTCTTGAGGATAAGGGTGTAGTATGGTGAGCAACCATAAACTTTCTAAGTAGGAGTTTCCTAAATTGTCCTCATCTTATCAAAAAAGTGTGTATTTAACTATCACTTAAATATAGCCAAGGACAGAAACATATCTTATAAAACATTCTGCCACATGAAATAGCATATGAGAGCTTTACATCAGATAGCTCTTGGAGTTTTTACCACCGTCTTCTTGCAAGTAATCAATTCAAAATGAAATTATGATGTTGTAGCCTTTCAATCATGATAACTTTTATGATCTGTTTCTAGGTCCTAGGAAAATCAATGGCCCATTTCTCAAAAGGTTCGTTGCACTAGTTGGTTCAAATTCAGCATCTTTCTCTTTGCCCTAGTTTTCCTAGGAACGGACACCTGATCCATGCCTTGGAAATGTTATTTACAGTCTTTATACAATGTCTCCCACATAATTGATAAAATCATGGATCAAGTTGAAAGTTACCCATCACCTGGTCATAATGGCCTCCTAATACAACCAAAGGCTTCTTCATAATATCCTTATGCTGATTGTCTCTGGAATACAAATGCTAAGATAGTACTTTGAGAGGAATGTCATTTTGAGTAATGTCGCAGCCTAACTCTTTAGACACTATTCAATTCATGATTTTGGTGCCAAAATAGATGTCTCCATATATGGGTCTCTTGAAGTTTTCTAGGGTAAATACACTATGACCTTTGTGGCTAAAAATGCCTTATGGTTTGGGACACAAGTTTGCAGTATCTCATGGCTTTATCAAGATTCAGACTTTTCCATCCCCATCTCTGTCACTAAATTCAACTAAATTGTCATTATTCTGCGAAGGGGTTGTTTAAAGGTGATCTTTGAATGGATTCCCTGGGCATCAATTGTCCTTCTCAAACTCTTTCAAATTTCGCAAGTTTTTCCCAAATTCACCAGAACTTGTCATATGTGCAACATTGTAACATGGGCTCCTAGCCACCAAGTAAAATGTATGAACTGTGTTTCTATTAGCAAAAGTCACGTAATGGGTGTGCACCATTAGTCAATAAATTGTGTTTTTGCATAGATCATTTCATTCAACCCTTTGCATCTATTTTTAATTCTGTTCAGTGCCTTCATGGTGGAGGTGTGTACTAGATGTTAATGGTGATCTATTTCACATTTTTAGGTTGGGCAAGCTTTCATGAAGTTAGAATCATATACTTGTGAAGCGTCCACATCCTCTGTCCTACTGGTTTATCTGAGGGAAGCTTCTGGCCTCATCTTGCCATTTCTCCCAACTTTTTTCTGATTGTCAATATCAACAGAAGCATCACCTTTTCCTTTGCTGGTCAGTCTTCACCACTTTAGTGTAGCTGTACCTCACATGTCTTTAGTAAATTGGTTCCTTGGAATCCTTCTTCAAATTAGGTTAGATTTAGAATTTTCTCATGGAGTATTCCTGTGGTAGGTATTTTGAAAAGAAGAACCATCCTTATGACTGGTTATCGTCACTTTTGAGCAAGGGCCCCTTCACCTTGTCATTGAAAGTTCCTTCTTGGAGATCCTAGCACAATTTCTCTATTCATGACTTAGAATGTACAATTAGCAAACTCATTTGGAGCTGTGATTTTCTAACACTACCCTCTGGTCACAAACTTCTCTTCAGTGCATGCCACTTGCACCATACCTTATCAGAATTTGGTCAAAGGCCATATATTGTTCCAATCATGGTCTCGCTGACCTCACATTATACAACATGTCCTTTCAGTCTTTCTCCATCCTTGGTGAACTTTTGAGAACTTCAATGCCATTTCTCAATGACTTAAAGCATCACAGTAGTAGCAACTTAGCTCCTTTCACCTTTTCAATTCCCATGAAGTATAACTTGGATAACCTACAACCTACCCCACACTAAAAGTATGGAGTAACAGTACCCTGTGCATAAACATTCTTCACATAGTAATTAGCTTCATTTGCATGCACAATGCTTCTTATTACACAAGAACAACAACTAAATTCACAAACATTGATAAAAGCAGGAAATGACATTGAAGGAAATACATAGAATTGAAAACCTAATCTAAGTGGAAATACTACCTTATTAGAAACACCAAGAATGACTTATTTATAGTAGGGCTTCAACCTACTCCCATTAAAGTAACTGGGTAGACCATGTTCCATCAAGTGCTTCTAACTGGAAAAGCACCTAATTCAAGTATGTCAAGTGATGACATACGGACCCCCAGGAAATGTACTATGGATTGAAGTAGCTTGCCTAGATGGCTGCACAAGAACTTAGAGTCATAAAGAAGTACCATTTTTCCAATCTCAAACTTCTTATCCCTTATGTTTCTTGTCATGCCATGCTTCTTCCTGGCCTTTTCCTATTCTTCTGAATCCATGTGCTATGCATCATGCATCATCCAGTTGAATCATCTTTTTCAATCAGCTCTTCTAAATCTTGTTCATTAGCTAGACCTCCAGCATGTGCAATGCGCAAAGAAGGTAACATAAATTCTATAGGGAGAATGGCTTCCATGCCAAACACCAACTGAAATGGTGTGGCTTTGTTCAATCTCTTGTAAGTTGTTCTATATGCCCAAAGAAAAGATGACAATTTATCATCCCAATTCTTTCTTCCAACATCACAATTTTTTTGTCAAATTTGGCTCAAAATCTTGTTGAAAGCCTCAACAGTTCCATTTTCCTGAGGATGTAGGGTGTAGTTTTATGGTGTGCCAACCATAAACTCATCTAATAGGATCCTGATTGTCTCATTCAAAAAGTGTGTACCCCTATCACTTGTCAAGCTTAAAGGACATCCATATCTTGTAAGAACATTCTCCCATAGAAACATAGCTATTGTAGCCACTATACAGTCCTTTGTAGGTGCTACTTCTGCCCACTGTGTGAGATAATCTGTGTAAGTAATGATATAGTGCGATCCAGTCCTGTGCGCGGCTGGCGAAATAGGTCCTACAAAGTCAATGGCCCATTTCTCAAATGGTTCAACACTAGTAATTGGTCTCAAAGGCATCTCATCTCTTTGCCTTGGTTTTCCTAGGCACTGACAATGATCACATGCCTTACAATATTCTTTACAGTCTTTATACAATGTCTCCCACCATAATCCAACAAGTAGGATCTTCCGGGTAGTCACATCACTTGCATAATGGCCTCCTACAATACCACCATGGGCTTCTTCCATAATATCCTTGCGCTCATGCTCTAATACACAAACACATAATACTTCATCTCTGCCTAACTTGTAGATGTCGCCACTAATTAACATAAACGGTGTCGCACGTATAGCAAGCTATTTCTTTTCTAATGCCTTCATTCCTTCTGGTGCTACACCAGTCCGTAGAAAGACAACAATGTCTTCTAATTCTGATGGCATGCATTGTAACCTATATAACTATGCATCTGGCATGGTTTCTTCAATTGTCTATGCTTCCTCTCCTGAGTGAATTCTAGATAAATGGTCTGGTCCAGAATTACTTTTCCCTGGCTTCACCACAACTGTGAAGTCAAACTCTTGAAATAGGAGTACCCATCTGCATATGTGCCCTTGTAAGATGGGCTTGTTTACCAAGTACTTCAATGCCATGTGATCTGTATAAAACACAAATGGTGTTGCTAACAAGTACTGTCAAAACTTGTGCAATGCATAGATCATTGACAAAGCTTCGTGCTCTGTAGTTGTATAATTCTGTTCAGCAGGAGTCAGCTTCCTACTAGCAAAAAAAATTGGATGATCTATAATACCTTCTCCAGGTTGAGCTAACACAATGCCAATGGCCATGCCAGAAGCATCCACATGCACATGAAATGGTTTATCCCATGAGGGAAAGTGCAGAATGGGTGCGGTAGTAAGTTTCTCTTTTAATATCTCAAATGCGCTGCTGCGGTTCTCCCCAATAAAATGTACCTTTCCCCTTCAGTAACTCTTCCAAGGGTGCAACAATTTTGGCATACCCTTTGATGAATTTTCTATAATATCCTGTATGACCTAAAAATTTGCACACCTCACTTTGGTTGGTAGGCGCTTCTAGGCCTAAAATGACTGCAACCTTAGCTGGATCAACTAGCAAACCTTCCTTGCAGATTATATGTCCTAACAGTATTCCAAATGGTGTAGAAAATATGCACTTCTTGATGTTCAAAGAGATACTCAATTTTCTGCATCGTTCAAACATTAAGCGCAGATTGTCACAATGATCTTTCACAAGCCCATATACTGTCCAATCATCTAGGTAGACCTGTAAGAAGTTGTGAATAAAATATTTGAATGCCTAAACAACTATGCACGAGAATACAATAGGCATGTTTTTCAATCCAAAAGGCATCATAGTATAGGAAAAACTACCCCATTCAGTAGTAAATGTTGTCTTTTCTTGATCCTCCTGAGCAATCCTAACCTGATGATACCCAGAAAACCCATCTGTGAAGGAATATATTTCACGCCCTGTAACTCCTTCTAGTATTTCCTCAGTGAATGGCGTAGGGAATGGATCTGTGATGCATGCAACATTCAGCTCCCTGTAGTCCACACATATTCTAATTCATCCATCCTTCTTGATACTGATCACCATTGGGCTAACCCATTCTGACTCATCAAGGGGCTTGATAATTCCAGATTTCAACATTTTATCAATTTCTTCTTTTACCTTTTCATGCAAATTAGGATTCATTCTATAAGGTCTCTTTCTAACTAGGTCACGTGCACCATCCTTAAGCTTTATCTTCATTTCCCCAAGTGATTCATGCACGCCTTTAAGTTCATGATACCCTCGAGGGAATAAGTCCTGATAATCCCTGAGTAACTCAATGATATTTTCCACCTCTGAGTCTGACCAGTAGTCTCCAATTATGGCCTCCTTAGGCTCAGCCTCTGAACCTATATTCACCTTCTTTGTCTTCATGGGTTTGTGATAGGCACACGTATCCTTTTCTGCACTGTCCAAGACCTCATGCACCCCTTGTGAATGTTCAATATCCAGGTTCTCAACTTCCTCATCATCCACGATGTAAACCATCTTTCCTTTCTCTTTCTCAAGGAAAGCACGTTCAAGTAGTATGGAGTCCATTTCTTCTTCCTTTTCAAAATGTGCTCTGGACTCTATCTCACCAAATAATTCCTGAATATGCTCTTCTACTTTTGCACTATCTCCCATAGTTAAGCGCTTGATAAATTTTAATGCCTCTTCTATTGGAGGTTTGGAAGAAAAGTAGTGAAAGGTCGAGATCATTCTTGTAGTCAACTTTTTCCAGTTCCTGGTCTCTCGATGTAGTTATGCATATACATACCAGGCACATGTGCATCCTTGTAGAGTAGAATACAATCTATGCACCCAGAGTGAAGGTGGTAATGCTTCCTGTCCTGTTGTCCAGAGTCTCTCACACTACTGAATGTGATGCTGAATAGGTTGATCACCATGATAAGTGCAGATCTGCGTAGGTGCATTGTTCCTTACAAACCTAGTAGATAAGGTGACTCCAATCTCTTCCCATTTTATAATATTATCTCTGTGGACTACCCACCAGCGTGTTGCTGTCCCGCACAAGGTATATACTAACATATCTCTTCTCTTAATTTGATCTATTCCACTGTGTTTCCATGGCCTTCAAAAATATAGGAAGATCTTCTGCCCCTGTATACCAAGGTACTGTGCTACCTATCCGTCAAACCAAATGAAGTCCATTCTTGTGCATAGCCACACTTTTTACCTCATGCCCTACTAGTTCATATGTACCATGAGCCCAATTGTCGCAAGCAATACTCATAGTATCACTAATAGAATGAGAATCCTCCCACTGTAGGATGCCTTCTTTTGATGGCTCATTGACCTCTGGGTCCTGAATAACGCGTACATAAATTCTGTTTAAGTCCTCCTCACTTAGAGGCTCAACATATGGTGTAGACTTCCCATCTGTCAAAGGTATCACAACTCTTTCCTCCTTGTTCTCAAAGCTGATATACCCCTTATTGAATCTCAAGTCAGCATTATTCACATAACACCAAGGGCATCCAAGCAAGGCTGGAAAATTGTCTACTTCTACAAGTGCTAATACCTCAAAATCCCCAGTGAACTTGGCCCCTTGTATGGTTATAGATGCATCCTTCAAAACTCCTATGGGAGTGGCCTTAGTCCATATTTTCCATAAACAACACATTAGATGATGGCTGCAATGGAGGCCTCCCCATTTGTACCCATGCATCTAATGTAAGCACATTTACTTCCGCACATGTATCAATCAATATGTTGCTCAACAACCACCCATCCACAACAACATTCAGAGTAATTTCTTTGTCATAGTCAATGCTATCAGGGGGAATATTTGCATGCAGAATCTGTCGTCTAGTCTCAAGACTTGCGCGTGGAGTGTTCCCTTTTAACCAACTTCCTAATAGTGGAATAATGTTCTCCTGTGCAACATTTTACACACTTCTCGCAGATCATCGATATCAGTTTGGATTGTCTCTGATGCTTTCTTCTGCTCCTTTAGGTACTGTATCTCACCCTGAAGATTCCTTAGCACTTCCATGGTATCCTGGTAAACTTCCTTCTGATGAGCAGGATCTGGGTACCTTGCATGCAAAACCTCCTCCTTGGTGATCGTAGGCTTCTGGTGCAATGCCTCTCTTGCGCATGCCGCTTCAGCTCGTGTAGTAATCTTCACTGTTAATGCCTCAGGTCCTTCTGCTATCTTGGGCATCCACTGATCTTCTACCGTGCACTGGATTCTAACCATCCTGACACCTTTGTTTTCTTGCTTATGTTGCTTACTCAGATGCTCATATAAGTCCGGGCACTCTTCATAGCTATGGTTCTTTCACAGAAAGAACATGCAATATTTTGAGGACATTCATGCCTATAGTGGTCAGGAGATCCACACGTATAACATGTTCCACGAGGGAACTCACCTCTTCCTCCACCATGGCCTCATCCTCCATATCCACCATGATATCCACGTCCCCTTCCACGACCTCCTTCAAAACGCCCCTCATTCCTGTCATAGCACATTTGATTATGATCCTGATCCTGGTGCTCATTCTTACCCTTAGAATTATCTGTTACACTTGTCTGTCATACCCCAATGTCTATAGCATCCTGGATCTGACCAATCAACTGACAATCCTTAGTATCATGGGTCGTGGACCTACAAATTTTGCAAAAGCAAGATACATTCTTCCTTATCGCACGCTGTAACAAAGGACAATGACTAGCATCATGATTCAAATGACAGATCTCACAATCCAACAGTAATGAGTGTATAGATCTGCGAGGGAAACTATCCTTGGTGTGACCTTCCACTTCACAATCTGTACACCAAATTCTTGAGCGCGTTTCATGGGCTGAATTTACTGATAGCTTCTCTAACTACTTTTCCATAGCTGCAATCTGTGCCTCTAAGAATGGACTAACGCCAGTGTCAATGCTCCCAACTACCTCAGCATGCAAAGCTACTTCCAGTGCTTCACATGGATCAGTGTATGTCTTATGTGACAGTGCCCTTCTAAATGGTGTAATCAATCCTCCAACAAACCATTGTGCATGTTGGCTAGTGTGAATATCATAAGATAGCTTAGATAGAAGTGTCTTAAAATGAGCATCATACTCACGTACACTCTCAGTAGTGCCTTGCTTGATATCCTTGAGTGCACTTATACTCTTCTACTCAAACTCAGGGATATGGAACTCTTTCAAGAAAGCATCCTTCAATGCTGCATAATCCACACAAGTTTGATCAGGGTCAAACTTCCTATACCAGCTGTGTGCACATCCCTGTAATGTAGTAGCAAATTGACTTTCCTTTCACTCAGAATCCATGATCCCTTTAGCATGCCACAATATTTCACACATATGCACATGTTCGGTAGCATCCTCTATACCTCTATATTCTAGGAGATGAAGAGACATCTCCATATAGATATTATGTGGTTGTTACAGACCTTGACCACCTAATCCAGAACCTCCTGTGTTCCCTCTACCTCCAGAACCACAGATCCACCAGAACTAGAACCACCTATACCTCCTGATCCTCCACCTGTAGCTGGAATAGGACCTGTAGATGTACTCCCTTGTGCTCCAACAGTAGTACTATACTGAACCCCTACAGTCTGTGAGGTAGTTCCACTTCCAGAGGTGAATCCAACATTCTATGTGCTCACATTCTGTGTGGATGATGTGCCTAAGAATGTTCCTCCAAATATCATTGAAGCCTTCTGTCCTGCCATTGATGTACTTGCTCCCTGACTTACTCCTTGCTCTCCTACTTCCCAAGTTAGTTTGTTGGTTACTTTGTCATACTAGATACTGGAAAACCAAGCGCAAGGGCTAGGTCACCAGGTGGATTAAGATGCGTGCCTACGGCCCAGGTAGTCTCTACTGGTGCACTTCTGTGTGAGGCCTGAGGGGGGATCTCTATCATGTTTTCCAAGATGGGGGAGTTCCTGATGCTCTGGCTCCATGTCTTCTACGTGAGCTATAAATCCTTCATGAGCCATCTCTCTCCTCAACGCCATACTTTCTGCAATGGAACATTGCTTCTCTATCTCCCTCTCGTGTGCCTCATTATACTTAAGCCACCTCTCCTCTCTCTACCTCTCTGCCACTAGGTCTACCATCTTTCACCAAACCTGTTCCTGCCCTCGCACGTGGTGAAGTTTAGTTAGCCATTGGTTTACTCTCTAGGTTCAAAGTTACCATCAAGATCTTGATCGCCAGTGGAATACCTTTACAAATATGCTCCTCTTGGATACCGCAAAAACTAGAATTCAGCTACCTCTGGAAAGAGTACGTTGAAATTGAATATTCCAGAATATAACTGTTTAGAACACCATGAAACCACGTATCCACAGCATGAGTCCAGATCAGATCAGCATCATAAAGGGCCTGAAATTCTTCCTGTGTCCAGACAAGTGTGTGATACCTCCAATTCCACTTGAGATGCATAAGCAGTAAGCCACTCGTATAGTTCTACTGGAAAGATAGTGAAAAAGATCTCATATAAGCTGTCATACAGATTCTGTTCTACCCAAGTGCGTGCGTTAAACTCAGATCCACTGCTGAACCACCATGCATATTCTTCCTCCAGATCATGTATCCATTCCTCAATACTTGCTAGAGTTAACCGGTATGTCTTCATCGTGAACCATCCTGAAAACAACTGAAAAAGAGGTCCCGACAATGGAACCAATGATGCAGCCTAGAATTTACCAGATAACACCCTAGTCACGTTGGCACATCACTCATCCTAGACTGAGTGCTCACCCAAAGCATGCAAAGGTACCAGGTCCCTCTTTAGGGTTGTTGTAGCAGGATGTTAGCATGATGAAGGAAGAAACATATAGATTCATAACTAATCCATCATTCTACAATGCATGCTACATTCAGATCTATGAAAGAACAAGCTTTAAACAATAATCATGATTGAATCAATAACATGCACTACTCAATTACACACAGGAATGACACTTAGATTTAGCCAATATCTTCCATCTATTAATAAACATAGGATCTCCTTACAATAATGTCAATCTATACCAATGCGCATGGATCTGATACAGTAATCCAGTCATATGTGTATATCTCTATACTACATCATACATCCATCTCATCTCTCTACTACTATGTATCTAACATCATATATATAGGGTGGGGACTTTCCCTTCACCACTTATCTATTCCAGAAATAGGCCGCATGCTATTAATAGCCACATGCCATTTACAGGCATAGCCACACATGCAAGTGTGCTATCTATAGACCTCTTACAGTTAACTGAAGTGTCAATCCTATTCTTAGCTTGTCTCCATGCAAAACACTTTGATCTGATCCTCCAAAGATAGAAAATGCATGGTGCACACGTCTCTGCATCATTGGTGTGTTCTGCATGCCATCTTCTAAAAATAGGTCTTCATGCTCAAAATTGGCTAAGTCCTGAATGCTGAACTTGCCCTCCGCGTGTGGGTTCTTCCTGTCCCTCCGTGCCCTTGATCCTGGCCTTCTCTCCCACGTAGACTTCTTGTATGATCTACTATCATAACATGAACACCATATCAATTTTCTGAAATCCTGTTCAACATCAAAGGATGAAGCACATCAAGATACATATGCATTTCATTCAGGAGTTGATGCATGATGACATCATCAATTTACAGTACTATCAGACATCTGATATGGTTGCAGACATTTTTACCAAACCCTTCACTGAGGCAAAGTATCTTCAATTGTAGTCTTTTCTTGTGGTAAGGTATGCTACAACACCCCTTCTTCTTTGGGATTTCTAGTTCTCTTCTCTTCTTCTAGAAAGATTGTAGTTTGTACATGAGTACCTTATTAGGCCTTTAGTTATCAGGACTCATTTGACACATTTTTATTAGGTTGTTTAGGGAGTATGTTGTCCCCTGTAAGTGGATGTTTTTCCTTATGGGCTTTTCTCCATTACTTGAGATCCTTTGTACATGAGTATCTCATCAGATCTAGTTGTTGGGACCCTTTCTTCTCTTCTTCTTCTTTTAGGAAGATGTTGTTTGTACATGGGTACCTTATCAGGCTTAGTATTCGAGCCCTGTTGACACATCTTTCTTAGTTTTCTAGGAGAGTTCTCCTTCAATTCTGAAATTCCATGACCTCCACCTCAGCTTCGATGAAGGGGGGGTGTTAGTGTATATGACTAGACTTGTCATGTCATTCAACGTCTTATCCACCCAGTTGGTTAGTCATCTCACTTAGTGAGAATAGGTCATCGTTGATTTGGTCATAGTTTAATAGGTCGTAGGGTTGTGTACACCTGTCATGCACATGAGTTACACAACACTCTTATGTGTACCCCTTCTTTCTGATCTATGAGCATGCCAACACACACTGTTGTCTTTTATGTACTTTATTTTCCTTGTGATTCATGCTCTTGCTAATTACATGAAGTCATTCTCATCTCCATTGGAAGTGCAAGCCTATCTTTGATGTGCATGAGGTTCCAACATTGATCTTCATGGAACATTTTGATTAAACTAATATTTAAATTCATTTGTTTCTAATGTGTCAAAACAAGTATTTATATAAGTATCATAGTCGAATGTCATTTGGTATTTGACAGTATATATTAATTTTCTCTGTCTTTCCATCATTTATGTGCCACATTTTTTTTGGTCTCTATTATAAAGTGTCGTGAGGGTTAACGTTGAGTAACAAGGATTGTGATGGTCCAAACCTTCGTATATGTGTCATTGATAAGATTCAAAAATTGAACTATGGAGTTTCCCTACATTTTGTTCTATTCGAAAATTTGAAAATCTCTTTAGCCCTTCATTAGGTGTAAGGGGCTAGTTAGTAGTTCTAACTTGTGTTTAGGTCATTTTTGGTCTTTGAGTGTCTTTAAGGGATCTTTATGTTATATGATTGGTCATGTAATTTGAAATTGGAACTTAATCCCTTTTTCTTGTATTCAATCTCCATGTACTCTTGGTCATATGAGACCTAGAAAATAATTATGGAAAACCATTTGAACTATGGAGTTATAAGACTCCAATTTGTAACTAATTCATCCCATTTATCAATCACCACAAAGTTTTTTGGAGCTCCAAATATAATTTTGTTTGAATTTGTGTATACTACAGAAAAAAGAAGATCTTAATTATGTGCATGACTTTAGGTGGTTTAGTCATCTTAAAGCTAGGTAAATAGAATGCAAGGTATCTATATAAATGTATTTTAATATCTTAGAGGTTATGAATGATAAGTTGATCATCTTTCATGGGTTTAGAACTATTATTCTATGGATTGTTTATGAGAACTGTGTGATACAGTCCACATATTTTGTAGATTTCAAGTTAGATAACTCTATTAGGAGATGTTAATGTCAGTTGAGTCATGGTAATGAGAAAAAATGGATCATTATAAATCTCTTCAAAGACCACTATGAAGTATAAAATTATCCTATTCCTTCGAATAACCTCACAGTTAACCCCAAAACCCTGATTTTTCATACATAGAGCAAGGTATTTTGAAGTGAGTGCACTTGGATTAGAGAATATTGAAGCCTAATCGTAAAAAGATAAGATTATAAATTCTTGAAAAAACATCCATGATCCATAAAGCCTTTAAAGCCTTTACAATTCAAATTAGTTAAATTAAATGGAGAAATTATTTTCTTAGGGGCTCACTATGCATGCACATTTAGGGTTTATAGAAATCAAGATGTTTGATGGTTTTAAAACACTAATTTAGGAGCTAAAAAATTATACAAATCATATACAAATTAGATTAAATCAAACTCTATTTTTGGATTTTTGAAGCAATCTTTGCAAAGTGACCTATACTAGAATTTGGTATACCAATTATTTATTCAAATGGGAATTTAAATTATTTATTTGATAGTGGATGTTACCTTGTAATCAAAATTTTATAACTTAATTTTCCCTTGAGAAGGCTTGGTTAGTGTAGTGGCTTAGAAGGGTAAGTTGTAAAGAAAGTAGTAATTTATCTAATAGTTGAATCAAGTGAGATTTCCCACACTTGTAACTCAGTAAAGAGTACTTAAAAACATTATCACTTTTTTTATGGACTTTGTATTTTTTTCTAGCCCATGTCATTCCATGCATTATGTTCTTAAGAAGTCTAGAAACACAATCTTGGCCAAGTTGAAAAATTCTTCCAAATATTATGAAACCAATGGCCTAAGTAGCTAAGATGTGTGGATTTAGGAGTAACAAACATTTTTGTAACATTTCCTATGATTATTTAAGCCTAAAGGTTAGAATTACAATGTTTGATGTTCCAAGAAAATAGAACTAGGTGTATTTTTGCAAGAGATGAATAGAGTTGAAGTTGATGATCTGACTTTATTTTTTTGAGTGTTAAGATACTAGATATGACTACATCATATTGGTATCAGATCAAGAGAAGGAGAAAAATTTGATAAGAAAGTGACAGAGAGAGAAAGCAAGAAGCAATGAAGATAAAATAAGTTGAGAGGAAAGTGAAGAAGTGATGAAATACCACCAAGAAGAGCAGGTGGATGTGGAAATAGAGAACAACTCAGAGGTTCTGAGTTGGTTGTAGTGTTAAGAAATATTCAAGATAGGTTAGGAGCATTAGAAGAAGACACTGATGATGAGAGAGAAAGAGAAGTGGTAGCAGTAGAAGGAGAAGAAGGAGAAGGACCAAAAGTAAGGATATTGAAGGCAGTCATGGGAGCAAGAACAAATCCAGAGATGAAAGTGCTTGAGTATGGAGATAGTCTACATCGAAAGGAACTCACATATTGGATAGAAAATATGGACAATTATTTTGACTTTGAGAACATTACAGAAGATTAAAAGGTGAAATTTGCAGTGACCAAGCTCACAGGACATGCAATAGCATGGTGGGACTTTGTGCAGAAAGAAAGCTTAAGCAGAAAAAAGGAAAAGATTAAGAAATGGGACAATATTGTGGCTAATTTGAAATTTAGTTTTATTCATGTAGATTATCAAACTATTTTATTCAATAAATTACAAAATTTAAGGCATAAAGAGTTAAGTGTAGCAGAATATACTAATGAATTTCACAAGTTAGCTATAAGGTCTGGTCATATACAAGATGATGTTGAAGAAGTTTCCAGGTATGTGAATGGTTTGAGGTTGAACATTCAACATGAAATCAAATTATTTCATTTGATATCAGTAGTGGAAGCATATCAAGAAACCTTATGGGCAGAGGAAAAGTTGTCAAGAAAACAAACTCGGTTTTTGAGAGGCAGGCAAAGAGGAGTGAGAGGAAGAAATCAGTAAACAAGAAGAGGACAACAACAGAAAATAAATTAATAATAAGTGACTAGTTCAAATGAATAGATTTCATTCAAAGGTGCATAATCAAGATGTGGATATGGAAGAGGTAGAGGGGATTTCACAAGAAGGTGCTTCAAATGCAACATTTTTTATAGACATAGATCTTTTGAATGTCTTGAATACCCTTACATAAGCACCATAAGAGTTAGTGAAGTAAGGAACCAAGTGGCACATGAAGAAGAAGAAGAGAGTGCAACATCACCAAAATTTGAAGAAGAGCCTGAAATTAGAGATTCTTTGATGAGGAGAAGAGAATTGGTGAATACAAGCAAACAAGAAGAACAAGTCCAAAGAAGAACATTTTTTAGGACAATATGCAAAGCAAGAGATAAGTAACGCAAGATTATTATTCTAAATGGTAGCACTAATAATATAGTCACCACTGAAATGGTAGAAAATCTAAATTTTAATAATTTCAAGCATCCTAATCCATATAAGTTCTTATGTGTACAAAAAGAGCATCAGGTGTTATTGAATCAGCAATGTCTAGTTGATTTTAAGGTGGGTAGATATCATGATCAGGTTTTATGTGAAATATTTTATATGGATGCATGTCATCTTCTGTTGGGAAGACCATCACAATTTGACAGGAGAGCCATCCATGATGGGTGGATAAATACCTATACATTTGTGAAAGATGGAGTGAAGTATACTTTGAATCTAGTGAAAGATAGGAATGTATTGTCTAAGAAGTAGTAAAGGGTGATTTTCATGGGGATGAAAGTATTCTTTTAGTAGAGACAAGAAGGTGAGATGAGTAATAATAAAGGTAGAATAATCAAGAAAATTTGGCAGTGGCCCAGTGCAGAGCATAAATACCAAGAACATTTGTAAGAAGAAGCGAACAAGGAGGTTGAGGATGGATATGTTGCTCATACTAAGAAGAAAAGTAGTGATAAAGTAGAGGAAGGATGTAAATCAAATCATGGTAAACAAATACATCGATAAAACCCTAAAATGAAGAAACTCAGTCCTATAGAAACCGATAAACTAGACCATGAGAATAAGAAATTGTAAGAAAAAGGGGAAGATAAGCACAAGTAAAAAGAGATAACAACCAAGCATAAGAAATAAAATTAGATTTTGAAAGCTAATCCATGTTTGAGTGTTGTTGGTGTAGGTTTGATAAAGGAAGAAAAGGTGAAGTAGTCACATGGAGGTGGAAAAGCCAACTAAATACCAAATTTTCTCATTCTTGAGAAGAATTCACCAGATGCACAAGGATAGGTCAGAGTTTGTGTAGCAGTTAAAGAGAAACAAGAGACCCTCCATGAATACATGAATAAAATGTTTAGACTTCGTCAATTGATGGAAAAGGAAACATACAGTCCTAGGACTGGTAAGAAGGTAGTGATGGTGATTAATGTAAGGATGAATAAAAATTCCAAGAACATGACACTACTCCAAGGCACACTAACAGCCAAATTTATAGTCCAAAAGCATTCTCAGGATACCATGCCAAATTAGAAACAAAGGAAGAAAGGATAGAGTTTAGTTTGTAATCCAAACACACTCCATGGAATCTTCTCTTTTCCCCTTGGTAGCATGATGTAGGGGCATCATCACCAGGGCTAGCTTAGTCTTATAGTAATCATATTTTGGTTTTATTAGGTCCTTAGGGATGTCATTGAGTTATTTTTGGTGTTTAATAATATTTAGAGATTCAAAAATTTGAACTATGTAGTTTCCCTCCATTTTGGTCTATTCAAAAATTTCAGAAATCTCTTGAGCAATTTTTGCCTTTCCATTAGTTGTAGGGGTCTAGTTAGTAGTTCTAACTTTTTTTTAGGTCATTTTTTATCTTTTAAGTGTCTTTAAGGGCTCTTTATGTTGTATTATTGGTCATGTAATTTGAAAATTGCACTTAATCCCTTTTGCTTGTATGCAGTCTAACCACATGTACTCTTGGTCATATGAGACCTAGAAAATAGTTATGGAAAACCATTTGAAACTGTGGAGGTATAAGACTCCAATTTGTAACTAATTCATACCCATTGATCCATCATTGAAAATGTTTTTGGAGATCCAAATAGAATTTTGTTTGAATTGTGTATACTTAGGAAAAGAATAAGATCTTAATTATGTGCATGACAGTAGGTGGTTCAGTCAACTTAAGGCCATAGTAAATAGAATGAAAAGTATGTTGTATGAATGTATTTTAATCTCTTAGAGGTTCTGAATGATAATTTGAGTATCTTGCACAGGTTTGGAACTATTATTATATGGATTTTTATGAGAGCATTGTGTGATATAGTCAACAAATTTTGTAGCTTTCAAGAGAGATAACTCGATTGGGAGATTCCAATGACAGTTGAGTCATGGTAATGAGCACAAAGGGATAAGTATAAATCACTTAAAAAGACTACTATGAAGGAGATAATTATCCTATTCCTTTGAATAACCTCACATTTAACCCCAAAACCCTGATTTTCATACACATAATAGGGAAATTTGAAGGGAGTGCACGTGGATTATAAGAATATTGAATCCTACTCATAAAAATATAAGATTTCAAACACTTGAATAGACATCCATCAAAGTAAGTTCTGGAGCTTTAGAAATTCAAATTAGTGAAATTGGAGGGAGAAATTATTGTCTCAGGCTCACTATGCATGCACAGTTAGGGTTTATTGAAATCAAGATGTTATAATGGGTTGAAACACTAGTTCAGGAGCTAAAGAATTTATACAAATCATCTACACTAAGTCTTACAATTAATATTAAAGAGGTATTTGATACTCCAAGTGTTGACCATAGTTAAAATATTTCAATGATAGTCCTATCAAAGTCTTGTAGCTTACATGTAAAGACCTAACTCAAACTCTGTTTTGGGATTTTTTAAGAAATCTTTGCAAAGTGACCTATAGTGGAATTTGGTATACCAATTCTTTAGCCAAGTGGGTATTTTAAATTATTTATTTGATAGTGGATTTTACCTTGTAATACAAATTTATGACTGGATTAGTCCCTTGAGAAGGCCTCATAAGTGTAGTGACTTAGAAGGGTAAGTTGTGAAGGAAAGTAGTAGATTTCTCTAATAGTTGAATCAACTGAGACTTCTCGTACTATTAACTCATTAAAGGGTACTTAAAAATATTATCAATTTCTATAGAGATCCTAGTAGATTTTTCTATCCCATGTCATTTCATGCATGATGTCCTTAAGAAGCCTAAAAACACAATCTTGGCCAAATTTAACAAGTGTTTCAAATCTTGTGAAACCAATGGCCTAGGTAACTAAGATAGGTGGATTTAGGAGTAACAAACATGTTTGTAACATTACATGAGATGATTTAGGCCTAAATGCTAGAATTGCAAGTTTTGAGTTTCCAAGCATAGAGAATAACGTACATTTTTGTAAGAGTTGAACTGAGTTGAAGTTAGTGATCTAACTTTCTTGTTGTGAGTGTTAAGATACCTGATGTGACTACATCATCAAAACTAGAGGTCAGATGCACTATGAAATATCAACATCAAAAAGTGATGTTGGGGAGTATTCAAGGTATTAGAGGTAATTTATGAAGATTTAGGAAATAATTTCTCATTAAGGGACAATCTATTCAACATTCGGTTTTCTAGGTGCAAGGAATGAACATCCTAATGGTGAAATCTAACTTATCTAGATGATTCTAGGAATTCTATAAGGAGTCAAGAAGAAAAAAGTATGAATCAAAAATCTATGAGAATTATATACAAGGTGCGATCATCAATTTTGACATCCTAAGCGGTGAATATTCGTAGTTTGGCGAATAGTAGAATTTTGGTAATTTGATTTTGGTGAATACTACAGAAATGACAGTACTCAGGTTTCACCCAAAAATCCCATAAATAATAATCTGTCCCATTTGAATTGCCAAGGAATTTCCAATCCCAATGTATATTTTTATATTAAATCACCGCGTGATCAAGACCACGCACAAGGATTTGAAAACATTAATGTTTCATCCAAGAAATTGACGCACAGGATTTGAAAACATTAATGTTTTTCAAGAAAAATCCCTAGGATTTGAAAACATTAATGTTTCACCAAGAAATCAACGACACGCGGGATTTGAAAACATTAATGTTTCGCCAAGAAATCTACGGAACCTTATTTGGCCAAGAAAACATCCTCAAAATTTTCACGATATATACACAGAGGTGATGTTCTATGATGATTTTCCAATTTACGTATTTGTGAAGTAGTAGAAAGGGATTTAGCGAATCGGCATATTGCAATTTTCTTACAAAATTTCAAATAAATCTAGGTCTTGCCAGGGCCGGCTAGTGCGTTGCAGTTTACATCCTAGAAGCACTTACTGTAGGTGAGTCCTCAGTCTATTTGAGACATGTTTTCTTTCATGTCGCATTGCTTTATCTGTGATTCTACCTTTGTAAGTTATTACAAATCCTGAACATCCTCATCCTCATAACCACTATGATTTTTTATGTCATCTAGAATAGTCCTCCGCTTGCAGAGAATCATAACTAGTTTTCCTATCTTAGATACATCTATATTCTAGTAATATATAATATATATAAAATTATAAAACACTGATATAAATCACTTCATACATCTCCATAGAGCTGCTTCTCTCATATATTCCTTGCTTTATCAATGTATCTTCTTTGAATATTTTTGTTAATGTTCTCTCTTCTGCAGTACACACACATAATATACAGTATATATATATACCTTTCACACACATCAAACAGTACATATTGGGGTTTCATTCCATTTATTCCATGACCAATACCATGACCATTTATCATTTGTCTGCTGACACTGCCTCGTCCCACAGTGGACCCGAAGGATATATAAAATGTGGTACATTCCAAATAGTTTCATGTTAGCTAGGGGCATTTCCTTGGGAGACTATGGAATGACGACATGTGGCATAGACCTCCTGGGATTCATGGACCCGCTCCGGATTCAAAAACATATGTGTACTCTCATTCCATGGGGTTCACATACTGGGAGGATTTGGTTGGGAATGGGAGGTTAAAGAATGCTGACAAACAATAATGTATCAAATAGAGACCATACAAAGATGTCCTAAAATGAAAAATTCAAGAAATGCAAAAGGGAAAAAAGTTACAACAATGAACCAAAATAGATAATTAGCATTTGGAAAAAACAAAAGAGAAGAAAAATACAGTTGTGGGAAAATTATAGACATCTTGTCACAAGCATGCTTCTTATTACCACCATTTTCCTCATTGCGATGGACTTCAAACATTTAGAACCATGGAAACATAATGTATTGAATGTACTCCAAACATGGATTTCCTTCAACAATCATGAGGATTCCAAAAAATGCTTTCTTTATCTTCACATCACTTCTAGCACTTCTTGTCAAAATAATGTGTTATAAATCCATCAGAAATTGTATAGTAATACTTTCACTTTTATTAATGTTGAGGAAATGGTTGGAATCTATCTATCTCCATAGAAAACTAATAATCTTTCAAAAATGAACTGTAGGGGTTTACATGTTACCTCTTCTTTCCATGAATATTGTAGAAGTGGGATCACTCTTCGACATATTTATTTTCCTTGTTGTAGCATGCTTACTTGTTACCACAATTTTCCTCACTATGATGTAATTCAAACTTTTTGAACCATGGAAACATAATGTATTGAATGTACTCCAAGCATGGATTTCCTTCAACAATCCTTCTGAGGAGTTAAAAATTGCTTTCTTTATCTTCACATTCACTTATGCACTCCTATGAAAATAATTGTGTTATAAATCCATCAGAAACTGTATAGCAATACTAATTCAATTTTATTAATGTTGAGATAAAGTTGGAATCTATCTCTCCATAACAAGAATTTTCCAAAAAAGAATGTAGGGGTTTACACCACCTCTTCTTCCTCCATGAAGATTGCAGAAGTGGGATCACTCTTCAACATATTTTCTTGTCCTTATCGTAGTCTAGACAACATGTCTATAATATTTAATAT
The DNA here is from genome assembly GCA_019776745.2 of Taxus chinensis. NCBI lineage: Eukaryota > Viridiplantae > Streptophyta > Pinopsida > Cupressales > Taxaceae > Taxus > Taxus chinensis. The sequence goes on from JAHRHJ020003415.1 coordinate 167,887, forward strand.
GAAGGAAAAACATCAACATCTGGAGGGATATTTTTAATTCCTGCATCCTTCAAGTTTCTTGAACTCATTCTCCAAGTAGGAACACGACAGTATACAAGGAATACCCTTATCATGATTGTATCATATGTGAAAAATCAATATCAAAGCATTCAAGCTTCTCTGAGGAATAATGATACTTTAGTTGGCTTTGAGACATTGACATTTCATTGTCCAGCTAAAGAACCTTGCATACATTCTCAACCTTGAATTCACAATTTCATACCACAATGATTCATAGATGGAAGACCATATATTTTGTCTCAACTCCTTTGAAATGATGAACACTCTTGGTAATTGGATTATGACAACCTCATACCTCTGATGAATCAATAATTTCTTCATGAGTAGATGCACACCTTATTTGGCTTGATGACAACATTTAGAACCTCTATACAACATGACAAACCTATATACATTATGATAGAGCCCGATCATAGAGACTCCTTCATTAATCAACTAAAGATAGATCATACCTTTGATGAATCAATGAATTCATATTCCTTCATGAGTAGATACATACTATACTTTGATTTCAAATGTAGAAGCACAAGACCTTGAGATCACCTATTTCATGTTTGATTAGCTACAATAGATACTTCTTATCACTAGAGTGTCTTATCATTAGAATGTCTTTGGCTGCTCAAAAAATCATTTACAAATTTTAAAAACAATGTCTTGTTCTCTTCTCAAACCTTTGATACATCTTCAGTTTTCTTGATGTATGCTCTAATTCTTATTATACTAATGTAACACTCTTGCAATCTTCTTAGTACATGTTAAGTGACACAACATTATTTTTCTTTATACATATTTCTCATGTTGAGATGTCTGTGCACATATCAATATCATTTATTCTAACATGTTGTATCTTTTTTTCTTTCAATTCTACAAGATTCACTGATTTAGCAAAATGGCACCTAAAAAGGGAAGCTCAGCCTCAGGCAAAAATGTTATTCCAACCCCTCCTGGTAGTGGTACTGACATTCAAAAAATAACATCTTATTTTGAGAAACCATCTAAGGAAACCCATCCTTCTCCAACATGACCTTCACAATCAAGGGATAATGATTACATTCAAAATGAAACTCAGAATGAGAATGTGTTCATTTTTTATTTTCCTGATGTTGTCAATGAAAACAACAATGAAATGCCTCCCCTTGAAGACATTCCATTGAATGATGTTCAGAGTTTGACACTGTACCATCACCTAATTGAATGAAGATGACACTAATCACCTACCAGTGCCCAAGTGAATGTTGGAGGTGAAAACTTATGGTAGCCAGTCAACTTTGAATTTAAATTCCACCAAGGAAAATACTCAGGGGACACCTATTTCTGGAAGAAAGAGAAAGGAAAGAAAATGGGACTTGGGAAGGAGTTTCAGGTTAGAGTGGGTTTCTAAGTTTCCATTTATTGAACCTGTTGAAAATGAGAATAAATTTGAACCTCCCAAAGAATGCAAATGTACAATCTATAGCTGGAGATTGGGCAGGGACAAGACAATGCAACTTAAGTTGGATACTATTGAGAAGCATGTAGGAAAGATATATGAAAAGATAATTGTAGATGGCATTGAGAAGAATGTTTCCAGATGGAAAACTATGGATAGTTTTTTGCATATTAGGTATGAAAATTAATTTGAATATCACAAGATAAATTAAATAATAGTTGCAATGAATGGAGAGACAATAATCTCAATTCAACAAGATTATTCAAAACAATATTTTGGGTAAAACAATTCATCTAGCTATTGTTTTTCACATTTTGAAAAGAGGTCATCCTATAAAAATTTTCTTGAACAAAAGAAGATGTTGTATTTCCTTGGTTATCCCATACTTTCCTCATTCTCATTGGTCAGAAAGTAGTGGTTGGGATTGGGAAAAATGCCTAGCTATGGTTGAGAAAGAAGACTTGAAAGATAAATTCTGAAGTCTGCACGATACATATCTTTTCTATTGATGAGGTTACAACAGTAGATAATAATGGCTTGGGTCTGTATGCATGTTATACTATTGAGAATCATGTGAGACTGCCTCACTTACTTTCCATTCACAAGATGAGAGAGAACTCCAATGTTGAAAACCTTTTTGAGTTGGTGATAAAATGTTTGAAGGAGATTGGTGGAATGGATGATAGTACAATTACATCAAAGATGGTATGTGTCAGGGTAGATGGGGATCTATTTATAGCAAGGTCATTGTAATGGCCTATGTGTAAGAATACAAACATCTCATTTCCCTTATATGATTTCCATTCATTGTATGGCTCATAGAATGAACCTAGCATAGAAGAATAGTTTGCAAATTTAAACCTGTAAAAAGTTGAAGACCTTTTTCGAGAGGTGCATGCTTATTTCAAGCTGTAGTCCTAAAAGGTTCATGGAATTCTCAAATTATTGGGACACTAGAAGGGGGGGTGAATCAGTCCTAAAAAGGTTTCATTTTATTTATCAACTTTTACTGATCATTAGGGTAAGTGCACCAAGTTGGGGGGCCAAAAGGGGGTCTTAAGTGGACAGTATTTTTCTTAAAAAAAAAAACTTCAACTTGTATGAGTTTTTTGAAATAGTTACACTCAAAATTGGAAGATGTTGTATAAATATGAATCGTAGAATTTTGAGTCTAGTTTTTAATCTACTAAATTTTATTGAAAACGGATAAGTTTAAGTGGGTCAAATAACTAAAATACCAACAATGCTCCTGTTTTTGTTAAAAAACATAATACAGTGACTTTTGTGCCCCCCACCATTTTTTGAGCACCATTTAGTATTTTTGAAAACCCTTTGGTAGAAAGATAGCTAGGAGCATCTAGTTTGGGTTCCATTTTTTTAAAGATTTTTTTTAGAGAATATTTTTTTATTTATGATTTTTCTAGTACAAAAATTTTATGTTTTGAAAAATAACGGAGCTCCGACCGTGCCCCCCCTAACTACCTCAAAAAATATTGAGTTTTTTTTTTTGAATATGTATAGAATTATGCCTAGTTTGGGCTAGTATATATTTTTTTTAAATTTTGATCACCCAAAAAAAAGATACACCATGAAAGATAGACATATTTACACTTTAAAAAATAGCTATAAAAAGGCATAGTTAGAAAATAAATAATATGGAAACCTTATATTAGTCAGAAAATTTGAAAAAATATATTTTTAGAAAGAAGAAACTCTGCTCTACGTCGTGGCATAATTTTTTAAAAATGGAGCGATTGTTTTATTTTGATTTATCATAGAGGAAGTGGCTTTTTTACATTTTCTTGCAAAAACATGTTGTTTGTTGTGTTTGTACAGGTCCATGCCTCAGGCTTGGGGATCCAAACTGGATCCCAAGCCTTGAGGCATGGCTTGGAGAAAAGGGGAGCAACATATGATGCGTACGCGTTATAACACGTACACGTTTTTCTTTGTTTTATATATTGTAGCCCCCCAACATTGTCCCTTTCATCTCTTTCACGGGAATTTATGTAAATATTTTATTTTGTCTACAATTTTCTCTACATTCTTGCACGATTTTTTAGTAGTTCATTTTGTCCCCTACCCCACTATATTGATTTTTTTTAATCATGGGTGATAAAAACGTTGAGCTAAGGAATAAGAGGAAAGTCAAGAACAAGACACCTAGAGCAATTGGAAGAGAAGAGAATAAAGAAACTTTGCAGAGAATGGAAAAACTTTGTGTACAGGAAAGGTACATCCTACTATATCAAATGTAGCTAATGTATTAGAAAATGGAGAATGAAATACATAATGAAAATGTAGAGAATAATTATTTTGTAATGAATAATGATTTTGCATATTGATATTGAATTGAATGATAATGTTGGTATGGATGAAGAAATTGATATGAATCCAATTGTTGAACCCTTACTTGAGAATCCAAATGTTAACCCCGTGAAATTTGTATGAAAAAACACTGAATGAAGAAAGTAACCTTGTAAACGAATCTTCACCTCTAAGAACACCTCCTTCCATTTTGCGAAGAAAACCAATTCAATTAATTGAAATTGATGAAAACATTATAAAACCAATGCCTAACAAAACGTTTGAAAAAAATGCGAGAAGAAAAGCTAGGTGGAATTTGGGATAATTACTTTGAGAATTTAAATGACACACAAAGATGTCAATTATTTGTTTCATTGATGAAATTAATTAAGATGAGACCTATAATGAAGACCCTGGGGTTAAGAACATCTAATGTTGTTGATCAAAATGCGTCAATTGTTGAAAACATACATAAATCATACCAAATTGTAGGTGGCAAAAGATGTACCAAAGATAGTAATGTTATATGACGTGCATTAACTAATTGTATAGTAAGTGATAAAACAGTTAATAAATGCTTGATTAGAAAAACAAGCAATGCTTTGAAGCTAAACAAAAAACACTAATGAAAGTAATAGAGAGACGTAAACGTCTTGAGCCAGTCAATAACACTGACTATTGGGATTTCTCTAGCAGACTTCCACGAAAAGACAAGAATACATCTGATATTCTAAAAGAATTAATTGTAAAATTTTGAAATGAGAACACAAGGGTGTCACCAAATAGAAGAGATACAATAAAAAGAAGAATAGGTTCTCGTAATCATGAATTGTGTGCAAAACATTTCTTAGATATGACTCAAACACAATTGTTCTCTAAGTTTAAAAATGAAAATCCACAAATTAACATTAGCCAAAGATTCTTTGAAATGAGAAAACCCTTTTATGTGAAAATCAATCACTCACGTACCACTTGTTGTTGCAGGCATCATGTTGAATTTTAAATGCATTATGATGTTTTTTGTCAAATACGTCAATGTTTTGCATACTGACATCATGTTGCAGGAGTGTGGAATAAATGTCCCACAAAAATCTTCAAGGGAATTTATTGTGACAATATTTTGTGAAAAATCAACTGGATATTTTTTATAGCAAAACATGTTTGGATGGAAGGTGCAACGTATGTGGTGGCTTGCCAAAATTGAAAAATTGTATCTATGAGGAGAGTACATATTCAATAGGAAAATAATTAGTTAGTTTCACCAGATATAAATTAGTGGCATATCAATTAAAAGATGAAAAATAATCTAAGAGGTGTGAGCTTGTTACAAAAGAATTACTTGTATCAGAATATATTGTCAAATTCAGAGAGGAA